>BCHO01000009.1:148219-706037 GCA_001599655.1 Golubevia pallescens
AGAGAAAGAGAGAGAGAGAGAGAAAGAGAGAGAGAGAGAGAAAGAGAGAGAGAGAGAGAGAAAGAGAGAGACCATGTGATATCAGTGCGACAGCAAATAGAAAAGTCAACAGAAACGAGATCAATTAAGAAGAGAAGACAAGAGGAGGGTCGAAAAGAATGTGGAGACACAACTTTTGACTCACCAAACATCGTAAGACCTCTTATTCGCCAAAGAGACAGCCCTGAGAGCTCAATCTCTTGCTCTGATGGAACAATAGAGGGAAGGCAAGGAGAAACGATCTAGAATCATCAGAGAAGCAGTGGATGAAATGAGGAGAACGAAGAAACGCTCTGCAGCATGCACTCACAATCTTGCAGCGAACCTTGCAGGTTCATTCCCTCGTATGTCAGGCCATGACTGAATAGTCCTCACAAGTTCATCGACTACATCTTGAGGAAGTAATTCGAAAGAGCTGGGAGGAGCATCTGGGACATCGTCATCGTCGTCTTCTTCATCTTCCCATTCTTCATCTTCTTTTTGACGATAAGGATCGACGTATCTTTCAAACCTCCTTGATCCTCCAATAGCTGGATTGATCCACAAATCTCCATCCCCTTCTACCCGAATATTAAGCATTTCCAGAATGTCTCTTTGATTCATCTTGAACGCCTGGATGTTTGGTTCGAAGGTGTTTTGGACGAACAGAAACTCTTCCAAAACTACGCTAAAAAAGCACCGACGTTCGGCATCACGAAATCGCAAAGAAAGTGCTTGAACCTCGACATTAGAGAAAAAGAAAGAAAAAGAACAAAAAGTGTAGAGTAAGGACAGTGAGGTTGCTTTGACAAAAGAGTGTGGGAGGAGAGAAAAGCTTCGGGCAAAGAAGACTTCTAAGAAAAGAAAGACAGGGAAATAAAAGATATCAAAGAACCGACCAAAAGACCAAGATTGGGAACAGAAGGAAAGGGAAAATAATAGTGACCAAAAAAAGAAGAGAGGCGAGTGAATATAGAAGAAGAAAGGAAGCAAGAAGAGGGACGGGTGGATGAAGACGGAGCAAAGTTCGAGACCAAGGTTGAAGGGATTGAAAGATCGAATTTTGTGAGAGAGAGAAGATGAGAAGTCTATTGAGATGCTAAGAATGATTAGATGGAAGAAAGAGAAGGAAAGGGAAGGTAAACTTTCTCTCTTGTATGGTATCATGTGCTTTTTGTTTGAGGATTTGATATTTTTCGATCTTGACCAGAAGAAGAAAAAAAGAAGGAGAGTAAAAGAAGACCAAGACCTGAAGGTGACTTTTGATGTTATTGTGAATTACATCGTTTGAAGATTTGAATTTAAAGAATGTAAGTCGCAGGGACTACACCTCGTCTACCATTCTCATCCATTATCAACCACCAATGTTCATCTCCATCGTCTAGAATTTCCAAACTCTGACCAGCTCTAACACCCAATTCCGATTCATGAGTAGCCTCGAATGAGTACCTTGCATGAGCTGGGATACCTCTCGAATGATCTCCCACAGCAGCAGCCGTCGCCAAACCTGCTGCATCTTGATCATAAGCATCTTCGTAATTTCCATCTTCAGCACCTGAATAGTAATCTCCAGTCCTACCCGTCTGAGCAGTCTCATCCGAATGGTCTAAAGTAGTTGGTTGACCCATGGATTCATTTCGGTTGTGTTGATTCAAAGCTGCAGCAGCTGCCGCTCCTCCAGCCACTGGAGCTCCATAAGAGACCATTCCAGATCCTTCTGTACCACCTGAAGGATGACTCATAGAGACTACATTCTCAGTAGCAGCGTTGAGAGTAGCCAATAAGCTTGAAGGTCTCTTCTTTGCTCCTCCCGCTCCAGCCAATCCTCCCACGGCAGCCATGTCTTCTCCATCAGTCAGAGTATCTTGAGATGGATGTGAAGCTGCGACTACTGGCTGAGGTTCTGATCTTCTCCTTGCCAGAGCCCAAACTAGACCGATCAAGACCAATAGGAAGACCACTCCTAGACCTAAGGCGATGGAAATCAAGATGACGATTCCAACTGCTAATCTATGAAGGTTTGGATATCTAATGACTTCTGTTGATCTTTGTAAACCTCTGATGATACCATTCATACCATTGTTTGAAGTAGAAATCAAGAATGGAATCCAACTCTCTCCATCAAAGAGAGCAGAGCTTAGATTTCCGAAGGAATTGGTTAGAAGAGCACCAGAGACGACTAGAACTCTGTTTTGTTCGATGACGTTGTTGGAAGGATGAGCTTGAGAGATTGGGAAGAAAGTCAATTGAGAGATTCCAGATTCCGATTGAAGTTCGTTTCCTCCGACTGGTTGGTAAGAAGTTCCATCCCATTTGACCAAGAAGGGAGCGGATCCATCAGAAGTTCTACCTGCCACGAAGATTGCGTCTGCATTGAGATCATCTACGCTGACTGCAGTCGCTGGACCTGGAATTTGACCGTTACCAGAACCGACAGAACCGAAAGGAGTCCAGATTTGCTTGATGAAGTCGTATCCAGCTAGAGAAGTTCGAACTCCATTCAAGGACAACGAACCAGCAGCGATGAGAAGAGAGGCGTCTCGATTCTTGAGTTTTGGAAGCGTGGATATTGTGGAACGAGAAAGAGGAAACGAGAGAGAGAGAGTGGGAGTGAGAGTCAGTCGTTGCTCTGTATGAATCGTCTCTTCTGTATCTCTTCTTTTCTCGAATTCAAAGAAATATAACTCACAGCATAATCCAAAGCTTCCACCTGACCTTGAACCCCATTTCTCAAACTAGCCCATCTCATCAATCCTTGATCCCAAGCGCAAGTTCCTTCACAAGGCAAATTTCCAGCCGAAGAGAATTTCCCAGCAACGACGATGGTATCTGTATCAGGTCTATGAACCATACTAATGACTTGAACTTGACCATTCTCTTCGTCATCATCGGTTTCCAAAACTGCAGGAGAATCAGAACCAGTTCTCCACATGAGAGGAGTAGCAGAAAGATCCATGGTGACCAATCCACCATCACCACCTACGTAAAGGATATTTCCAACGATCAAGAGACTTCTGACCAAAGTGACGTTCATACCTTGTTCATTTGGGAAGACGGGTAAAGCAGTCAAAGCACCTGCATTTCCATCTGCTGTTGGATCATAATAACCGATATTCTTGATTCCATTGGTTGTTGTGAAATTTCCACCAACGATTCTTGGATAGGCACTAACGTCATTGACACCTGGTTTGGCCCAATAAGCAGTAGCTAGAAGTTCATTCGATCCATCAGATTGAAGTGATTCGGGTAGTAAAGCAGAGATAGAACTTGAGGATCCTTGTCTCTTAATCAAGACTTCGTCAATTGACCTCTGAGCTGAAAGCTTGTTGGAATTCGAAGATCTAGAATTATTATCCGGAGAGATTGGAGGTAAAGCAGACTTAGCTCTACTGAACCAATTACCGAAAGAAGAAACTTTTTCTTCAACTTGTCTTCCTAATGGGTTTGAATCTCTTCTGAAAGTTCCAATCAAACCAGTCATTGAATTGTTTTCCTTTGGAGTAGTACCATCGGCCAAAGAACCTTTGAAAGCGAAGTTCAAACCGTTGATCTCCAACATTTTGGTATCATCATTTTGAGATAGACCAGCACCACCACCAGAAGTCTTGCTCTTGCTCAAAGCCACGACTTTACCTGCTAACCAAGATTCAGCATTTGCATCGCCATTCGGAGCAGGAGCGGAAGCAGCGTTGATACTTGCAACCAACAATTCAGGTTGATTTAACCAAGTCTTCTTTACTGGATCGAAAACTCCATAACCTCCTACTTGACCATTCTCATTGATGGTATCGAAATCACCAGAGACTAGAATCGATCCATCAGGTAGAGGAACCAAAGATCTAACAGGTCCAGTTGGTCCGTCTAGAATCGGAGTCCATTCCAATTTGACCGGATCGTAGATTGCGAAATAGTTCAAAATCGTACCGTTGTCCAAAGTTGAAGTGAAATTTCCACCAATGTATAAAAGATCGGCAACTGAAGTCAGAGCGTAAACTGCCGAATTCAATCCTCCTCCTGGCAAGATCGAGACGTTACCAGCGGTCGTAGCATTGTAATAAACCAGATTAGCGAAAGCAGTAGCAGGTAAAACGTTGGTTCCGGTACTTCCATTGAAAGCAGTAGCATTGTAAGCATCAGAAGTGAAGTTTCCACCCACGAAGGTTTGATTTGCACAATCTTGAATGGCCCAAATCTTCTCACTTTCGTTACCTCTGACTCCATTGTTGAGTAAAGCGACCGAGAATCTAGAAAGATCAGAGATGGTGATATTCGGTAGAGTTCCAGTAGCATTTAGAGTTCCGTTGATGTTGATTTGAGATAATGGATCGAATTCATCGAATTCGAAAACTCCGAAACCTCTAGCTTTAACTCCTTGGAAGGTCTCGTTTGAATTCCTCAAAAGAAGACTGATCTTGTCTGCAATGATTGTGAATCTGTTCCCATCAGCAGGAGCTGGCATATCGGCTGGAATAGAAAGAGTGATCGAAGGAGTGAAGTTGGATGAAGTTTTGATAATCTCTCCATCGTAAACCATGATCGAAGTATCTTGTTGAACTACTTGACTGATCCTAGTTGTGTTTCCTGGACTCGATGAATTGCTTCTAGTAATGACATCTACTGAAGTTCTCATTCCACATTCGTTCAAAGCTTGACATCCTGGGACGAACATGTAAACCGAATAGTTTCCATCGACTGGAACGTCGACATTCCAAGTCAAACTCGATCCAACATTGGATTGTAGATTTGTATAATCATCAGTCAGACTCATGACAGCTTCGATAGTACCACCGACTGCATTATTGACTGTAACAGCAGAGTGATACCAACCACCTTCGGAAGTTGAATTTGAAGCGGTACCATTGACTCCCAATTGAGGCGAAGAACAAGAACCACGATTGTAACCACCATAAGCATATGACCAAGCTCCTTCGGATAACAATTCTAGAATGTGTAATCCTGCACCTTGACCATAATAATCATAAGCAGTGAATTCGATTCCGGTCAAGACTTTTGTTCCATTGACTGCACCGTTTGATTCCGTTTGAGAAATCAAGAAATCTTGATAAGGAATCGAGGTCTCATTGGTGAGAGTACAATTGTTTGTACAAGTCATGTTTCTATCGGTGATTGGATCCAAATAAGTCAATTCCAAAGGAGTATTGTCTGGAATGGAAACCAAACCGAAAGTCTTTGTTCCTCTACCTTGATAGAAAGTGTTTCCCAATCTAATGGCTCTAACATCTAGAGGTCTGAAAGTTCTAACTGTAAGTCTTCCAACCGAACGATCTGCGAATAGATAAGAATTGTCAGGACCATCTTCACCTTGAGGACATAGAATTTGAGCTGGATCGTCGAATCCCATCAGATTCAATGGTGGACCACCAGTGAATTCAGATTGACCAAGACTCAGAGGAGTCAGAGCGGAAGTTAAGGCTGAAGAAGAAGTATTTGTACCAGAGACTGAAGAAGCGTTCAATTGATTATTCGGATTGGTTCCTGGAAGTGCTGCATATTCAACATCGAAAGCCCCACCGAATCTCAAGTTTGAAGAATTCGTACCAGAAGAAATGAAGGAAATCGAACCATTTAAACCTCCAAATTGTAATGGAAACCAAGTTTTAGAAGTCTCATTCCAACCAGCAACCGATCCCAAATATCTAGAATTGATCAAAGAATCGTCCCCAGGATTGACTGGATTCTTGAAACTACCACCGAAAATGATTGAATTCTTTTCGGAATCACAATAGAGTGCATCTACTTGACCATCCAAACCACCCAATAAATCATCGAAACTTTGATTCCCTGGATCATAGGAGAAGACATTTGAAACTCCCTTTCCAATGATTTTATCAAATTTACCTCCAACGAAAACCCTTCTACCTGAATTGTTTGGAGAATTCAATTGACAGATGGAATTGATTTGACCGTCTTCTTCTGTTGAACCTATCCTTGATAAGGTTCCATTAGGTAGTCGAGATAGTAAGGTTGAGGAAGATGGTTGTAGAATTGTGGATTGATTGTTCGATGAGACTTCTGGTGACCATAATTGTAATCCAGCAAATGAACCAGATACTCCTAGAGCTCCTAGAGCATCGAAATCAATGGGTGGGATTTGAGGGACTGAATCGGCAGCTATCGTAGAGGGTAGAAGGGATAGCAAGGAGAGAGAGATCGATAGTAAAGAAGACTTCGACGTCGAGCTCGAAGATGGGGAAGAGCCCTGAGGCGGTCGGTGCCGCATGACTGTATAGATAAAGATTGAAAAATGGGGAGATTGATTGGAAGGTTAGAGAGAAGTTCGATGGACTGGCTTGTCTTCGAACTTGGCAACTGAAGGGTCTTCCTCTACGCTCTCCCAACATGAGTCTTCCATTCCTCCTTCCCTAAACTCCTGTTCCATTTTTCCCCTTAAGTCTCGCAAGACAAGGAGAATAGACCCGAGGAGAGCGAATCCAATTGATCCTTTCTCTCTCCTCCTCCTTCGAGTCTAAACTCTATCCATCACCCACTACCTTTCTCGTTTCGGATCCCCTCAGTCTCTAATCCACCATTCCATTCCCATTCTATCTTGTTCTTTTCAATACTGCAGCCTCTACTCAAAGAGATCCCTTGAAAGATCTTCTTGAGCCGTGTCTCTACTTCTCCTCCAGCCCTGAAACTACAAGCGGGTTGGCAGCAACTGGGTGATCGAGTTGATTCCAACTGCATGAATCTGATCCAATAACAAGTTGAACAGGATGATAGAGCCAGAACAACAACCGAGCAGATTGTTGAAACTGGGAATCGCTTTGTAGTGACGTTTGCTGTTGTTTGTACTCCTATCTTTGACTACTACTCTCAATGACTTACCTGAAGCTATGTGTGTTTGAGTCGAGAGTCGTGAAGATGAAAGTTTCGAATCGATCCAATCTCAGATTCTAATTTGAAGATTGCCTAATTCCTTCGATCGTTACTTCGAGGTCTTTGTAAAGAGAGTGAAGAATTGAGTGTTTGTTTAGGATTTGGCTGAGTCTCTTGGAGTCGATTGATGTCTTCAAGTTGATCTGAATGTCAGAGTTTCGAGCTGAGACTTGAGATTTGAGAAGATCTGAGGATCTTTCCAATTCAAAGATGAAGAAGTTGAAGTAGTTGAAGAGAAAGAAGGAAAGGGGGAGAGAGAGCAGAACCAACAGCAGTCAAGAGTTGTTGAGGACGGAGAGAAGGTTGGACTGGATTTGCTTTCTTGAGACTTGGATGTTTGAGATTGAAGAATTAAAGAGAAGAACCAACACAATTACACCAGAAAAAGAAGGAAGGAAGAGAGAGAGAGTATAGGGAAGAGGAGAGGAACATTTAAGCAAAGCTTCTCTCGCTCTCACTCATTCACTTGCACTATTCAGATCAATTCAAGATGTTGAGTCAACGATTTGCCAGGACTATCTCTTCTTCGATACGTCCATCTACAATCTCGAAATCTCACAGACAGTTCACTACGAGTAGAGTGACGAGGGCAGACAGCAGTCATGGAGCTGCTCAATCCAATGAACATTATCCACAAGAAGGTCAGTAAAAGGGACTGAAAAAAGATGTTCTATTTCAATCGAATTGCAAACATATATCTGCAATCTCATCTCCTTCAAGAGAGTTCAATCCCTTCTCGTTCCTTATCCCAATCTCCTTCTCTCCTCTTCCATCCTAAACTCTTCCCTTTCCCCCTCTCTCTCTCTATCTCTTTCCTCAGGTTTCTCCTCTCCAGCATGGCGTAACACTCTTCTAATCTTAATCGCAGGTTTCGGTTTCTACCGTCTTTCTGACATTTACTCTCAGAAACCTTCCTCGGATGGAGAGGAGGAAGATTCAAGACCATTCCTGACTAGATACATTGAACATTACACCACTCCTAGCTCCACTTACAAGGAGAGGAACTTGAAACATTTGGAATTGAGAAAGGACGCTGCTGAATACAAGCTCTTCGCTCAGGACGCAGAGAGACCTCCCGTTCATAGATTGAGGTATGCTAGGTTAGTAGATTTACGACTAAGGAGGAGGTTTAGATGTGGGTGCTGGAGATTTGGACGAGCATGAAGTGAAGTCGGAAAGGCAGACTACATGAATTGGATCAAGAATTGGGAACGAGTGAGAGAAAAGACTCGAAAGATGAGAATGATAGATTGCTCGCCTTCCTCTCGTCTTTCTCTCTCCTGCGTTGGAGGTTTCGATAAGGATAAATGGCTTTCTAGATCTAAGATCTCAAGAGCCAGGCTATTCTTTAAAAAATCTCACATGTTCATGCGTCTCTGCAGCGACTTCTTCCAAACCCTCAACCACTTCGATGACTGACTTGGACTCTCGTATCTCTTTTTTCTGTTCCTCTTCCTGCTTTTACCATCCTCTTTACTTCTTTCACTATCAAATCCTGGACCTCATCTTTCTACTCGGTTCCTTCGAATCTCTTGAACCACAATAGCACATTCGAACAAGCCTCTCCTCATTGCATCGCTCCTGGATCTCAAGTCGACCTTTCGGATCTAAAGGTTAAGAAAGAGGATGAATAAATGTCTGATATATCTGCATCTTAGACTCCTTGAATGGGTAGAACGGGAGGGATCTGAAGATTGGCATCGATGTGAACCAATGAAAGATCGAAAGAAAGCAGAAGTGTCAAGAGAGGGAAAGTATTTAGGCAAGAGATCTTCCTTCCATCTTGTTCGGTGATACTCGGTGCAATGCTATAGTGTTCCTTCTTTTCGACTCTTCGATTGTCTTTGATCTAGTTTGACTCTTTGAACAGGTTTCGAGCTCAGACGATAGGAGATTCGAGATTCGGTCTCTCTGCGAAGTCGGAAGACTGGCAAAGCTTCGAAACAAACACAAGGTAATGATGAAAAAGGAGACAAGTCGGGTGTGTAAAATCTAGTCGCTTGAGTTTCGATGGCATCAACGGAAGAGAAAGCAGTCGCTGGTGAAAGAATCATTCGAATGCTCGAAAAAGAACCACAACATTCACAATCTTGAAAAGGGACAGAAACTTTCAGACTGTTCCCACTTTTCTTCTTCTCCTTCTCATCATCTTTTTGATTGTTTTCCCGAAAGACTGTCTTCCCGCTTCTCCCAATTTGGTTCATGCTTGAAAGCCTCCCTTTCGATCCGCCCATCACTTCGGTTGGATAACCCTCTTTCTGGAAGTGAAGGAGACGAAATGTCTTTGATTTGTTAATTCTGAGTTCTTTAAAGACTGAGGATTAAAGAGAATCATGATCTTTGGATTCCATCTGTTCTTTTGCCTACAAATGAAGCGTCGACTCAGGCTCACTCACCAATTCTCGAACTCGACTCAACACTCAATTTCCATCACCTTTGGAGCGTCAAAGACGTCCTCGACCTCCTCGACTAAGCTCTTGAGTTCGACCAAAACTGAAGCTTCAACTAAAGAGGTGTCCAAGGTGAATTTCTTGATTCTCTGAATAGGGATTCCATCGATTTCAACTCCTTCTTCAACACGTTGGTGACGAGTTTTGAGAGAAGAGAGAACTTCTTTCTCCATAATTCTTAAACCCTCGATCCTCAAATGTTCCAATCTGGGACAAGTGATAGCTAATCTGTGTAACTGAGTAACATTGCTAAATGATGGATCCCCTCTCTTGCTTTCAAACATGTTTGAAAGCCAGATCTGTTCGATGGAAACCGGAAGGTTCCCGATATAGACATTTTTCGTGAGGAAGGGAGTAAAGTGGATAACCTTCAAATTTGAACTTTCTGTTAACCATTCTGGCATCTCAAAAACGCCGGTAGGACCAGCAGGTCCACGCCATTGAAAAGCTACTAAATTTGGGAACTTTAGTAAAGGCGGATTAGGCATCTGACCGGTCGCGAGAGACAGGTACTTGAGTGAACTACAGGACCAGCGAAGAAGAGAGTATAGTTTGAAGTAGTTGTATCCATATGCCAGATGAAGTTCAACTAGAGAACAACCATTCTCTGGATTCCAGCCTCGAACTGCCTTTCCATCTACGCTGTCTTTGAGCTTGAGAGTTGATCCTTCTTCCCATCCAGTAGTGATGTATTTGAAAGACTGGATGAAGCTCATTCTTCTGATATGGTCTGGTAGAGGTCCCAAGTGTCCTCCTCGGAATCAGGTTCCTTCTGTTCTTCTTCAGATGAATCATCGTCGTCGTCTAAATCCTCATCTTTCCAATCCTCTAAATCTTCCCAATCTTCCTCATCTTCTCCTAAATCTCTTTGATCTGCTAAAGTCCAGGCATAATCATCATAAGTGCTTGCTAAATGAAAGAGACGCAGAGATCTAGTGGAACAGAGAAGGATTCGAGCAAAAGCTTTTTTACAGATGTTCGGTAACTCGACGTTGATGTCGACACCTCTCAATCTATTCCCTGATGTGGCTGCGAATAACTTGAACATCTTGTGACTATATCTCTTGCCGTGCTCTGGCAGGTAGAAGAAGCTCCAAAGATAGGGATGATCATCGATGATTTTGAGGAAATCTTTGCTGATCTCTCGACAATCCATCAGAGTTGGAGAGTCGAGATAGTCGAGGATTGGAACCAAAATGTCTGGAGAAGTTGGAATCATCTTGAAGGTGCTGTTCGGAACTTGATGAGTAGATCTCTTGAAAGGTGGTAGTGGTTGGAAGAGAGGATCTGGCTGGAAGAAAATCGAACTAAAGAAGTGAAGATTTCGAACCTCTTGCTCTTCGATTGCGCGAGCGTCGATCGAAAGCCGTCTTCTTGCTCGATTCGCTATGTGATTTGCCGATTTGTCTGTTGAATGATTCGGGAAGCGAGAATAGCGAAAAGCTGAAGCAGCTTTGATTCGAAGCTGTTAAGGGGGAAGATGAAGAGAACGTCTTGACTCGAACTATTAAAGGTGTGTCGATCCTCTTTTTTAAATCAGCTCACGCCGATCAAGATCTCGATTCGAGAATCTTCATCTTTCTTCTTCTTCTTCTACCACTCACTTGCAATAATGAATTCATTCAAGTAACATCTTCTCAAGACGTCAACAAATCACCTCCTACTCTGGACAAGATCCCAGAAGACGTCCAAGTAGCAATCATCAAGTTCATCCAGTCTTGGAAGAGATCAGAGGGAACCGAGCAGGAAAGAGAAAAGGGGAAAAGGTGAGCTGGACGTCGAAAGTCTCAGAAATGGTACCTTGTTTCAACTTGTTTCAAGTAATTTCTTTGCTGAAGCTTTGATTATTTTTCATTCCGCCCTTTCAGAGCAAGAGATAGCGCTCTCAGAGCCGTCGCTTTGAGCTGTCGAAATCTGTTCTCTATCTACCAGAGGGAACTTCTTTTCGATGTCACCCTCGACTTCAGAAGCTCGTTCAGGTTCTATTTGCTACTGGCAAGGAATCGTGATGCTCGCAAGTTGGTGACCTCAATCACTTTCACTCGTCAAGATGTTGACTTTACTCAGGAAGAATTGGATGAACTAGGAAAGGATTTACAAGAGGATTTGGACGAGATTAGCAAGGCTCTCAGAGCTCAAGGAATTGAAATCGATGAAGGAAAAATGAAGATAAAGTGGGTTTTGGAAGGAGTCTATCGGTTTCTGAGTCACATCCAGACACTCGTAATCCGAACACCTGAAGCCAACATTCCTCTCCAATCCAATTGGGCAAATGCAAGGCTACCCCCTCTTGCATTTCTGACTCATTCACTCAAGAAGCTCTTCATTCCTACGTGGGAGAGTATGGAACACAATTTCAGAGCTAGAAACGTGGTTTGGGTACTGGTGTTTTGTACTGGATTAAGATTCGCAACTTTGTGTTGCATCTTCGACCAAAACGATTTCAAGTATTTGACTGAATTCTCAAGTGCTTTCTCGGGCTTGGCACAAGTTCGAAAGCTAGCTTTGGGGGTTCATTTCTCAGCAACCCAACCAATTGAAACATATTGGAGCACAGCAGTCGGAGAACAATGGTTGGGTGGAAACAAAAAGAGTCAAGCCATCTTCTATCTTCTCAAAGTCACGAGGAATCTCCAGTGCCTAGAGATAGATAGTATGCCTTCAGTCCAAGAAGAAGAAGAGACTGTCGTCAACTTCAGCTGTCTATCGGCCCTACGAAGCTCTTACCATTCCCTTGAGTCTATCCGCTTATTCGGACTGGGAATCAATCAGGTTGATCCGGAAGAGGCCAAGGCCAATACCAACTTTGCTCTTTTTAAGAAGCTGAAGGCGATGTCTTTGGATGTGGTGTTGTTATTGATCTTGGCAAGGATCCCAGTTATCAAGTTTCCACCTGGCTTGAAACTCCTCCGTGTTCCCTACTACAACACCAAGTCAACCGCGCATGAAGATCTGGAACTGGCTCATGCCTTTGGAGTCAGATCTTTCCCTAGTTTAGAGGAAGTGATTGTGCCTTCAGGTCCAACTCTGAGAAACGGAACTGTATCAGACTCTGACGGTTACAAAAGACGCTGGCTTCAAGGACGTAGAGAGCTTGAGAAAGCGGAGATTTTCCGGAGTGGGAAGGTCAAATTGAGGATCGTCGAGCCTGGAGAATTCAGTAAGTATGATCACTAGAAAGTTCAAAGCTTCCAAGGTTCATAATTCCATTACATTAATCCTCTCGAACGCAGCTCATCGTCTAACTTTCCCGTCAACTCCTCCGTCTTTTCTCGCAGTCGGCGAATCATCAGAAACCGATTTCATGTCGACTCTTAGCTGGATATCGCCTCCCTAGAGATTTCATTATCAGTGTTGACAGCCGAAGCTTTCTAGGATATAGAGCAACCACAATGTTCCTCTCGTTACATTTACAAATCCGAACCGAGTTCTCATGAAGCTTCTCTTCTTCCTCAATTGCATTCTCCATTTTATTTGACTTATCGAAACATTTATTGGATATGTGACTCGATGCTTCCTTATTTTCTGGTGGTTTTCTCCCCACAATCAATCACGTTTCTTATGTTCCAAAGTCCGTTTGAGCCACTTTTTGTCTGAGTCCTTTGAGAAGTTACCAAGAAGAGATTCGGGTTTGAAATGAAAGAAGCTGGACGAAGAGGTGGTAGTGAGTGTTCTGATGATGTTTTCTTATGTTGGCTTGCAGAAAGGAGTGAGGAGTCGAAGGAGAAGAAGGTTTCGTGAGCCTCCCCTTTTTCTATCTCGCTCGCCTCGGTGGAACACCGAATGTCGCCCACCTCATTCGAGATCTCTGAGCTCTCTGTCTTTGAGAGGGATTGTTGTAAAGAACTGTTGGTACCAGTTTCCGAGCTCACAAAGATCGTTCATGATGTGTCTGAGAAGTTTCCAAGTCGAGATGCAGAGACGATGTGGACAACTGACGACAAGGACGAGATCGACATTCAACAGTTGAGAAGGCTGTTCCGGCATTCGGAAAGCTTTCTATTCTTCTTACTTAAATCAAGAAAAACAATCACATCGAACTCTCCCAAGCCCATAAAGATTCGACCTTCCCTCTTCCATTCCAGCTTTCATCCAACGAACTCCTCGTCGACGTGATTAGGTGGAGTAGAAGGTCCAACGTTTTGACGTTTCCTGGTAAAATTCTCGTCATTCTCGAACTTCCGTTTGAAGTTCCCGGACTTAGAAGCAGAAAGCTGTTCTTGTTCTTGTTCCAGAGTTCTCAAACGAGTTGACATCTGCTGCATGCTAGGTTTTCTTGGAACTGCGATTCTTGCCAGCGAAGGAGGTGAAGAAGAAGGAAGTGACTCTGCATCTTCCGAAGGATCATCACTTCCCATTAAAGAGTTCTTGGGACTTGAAGAAGAAAGTGGGACTTGCTTTGGAGCAGCTAGCTTCTTCTTCCCTCTTCTAAACCTGTCTCGACTTGAACTAGAAGACTCTTCCCTCAGCGTATCGGAGCTTTGATGAACAGATTGAGAAGCAGGATCAAACCTCTCCTTGAGCTCTGAAAGTTCGGTTTCTAGAGCTGCATTCGTCTTTTCCAACTCTCTCGACTTCAACTTCTCCAACTTGAGTTGAGCCTTCAACGATGGTTCGTCTCCCTCCTCTTCTTGCTCTAGTGAATGACGGCTTGGAAATTTATGTGGTCTGGAATGAGAATTCTCCGAATTTGAACTTCTACCTGCTGGAGTCACTTGTCGACTGTCGTTTCCTTTCAGATCGGCCTCTCTCTTGATCGTGATGAGTGGAGTCGACGAGCGTCGATGGACTGGGCTCATGGACAAAGCTAGACCGTCGATGTTCCTTGAAGCCTGAGGAGAAGAACGCTCTTCAGCTCTCGAGTTCTGTTCATTTCCGACTGATGAACTTGAGGGGAAGCCTGGAGAAGAAGCCTGAGCCCGATTTCCCAGAATCCTTCTCTCGACGATTTCAATGACTGGGCTTTCATCCTCGGATCCACTCTCTTCTCCTCTCGCTCTTCTTCTATTCTGGGTATTGAGATTTGCGAAGCTTCTAGTTCTACCTGATCTTGTTCTTGAGGCAGTCGCCTGATGATGACTCTGCGACTGAAGGTTCCAAACGAAGCAGAAGTCAGGTCTCGACTGCTTGATGATAGGGTCGTCCTCGTCGCAGATCCTGGAGAGATTCAAAATCATAGTGGCTTGGTCCCAGCTCATCCTGAGTGAGCCATCGAAGGAACTTCTTGTTGGAAGACGACTGAAGACTAGGCGATTGTTTTCTCGAGATAAGATCTGTGAAGGTGACTCTCCAAAGATCTCTTCTCCGAGAGCGTCTGGTGAAGTAAGGGAACAATTTGAGACTTTTAGTACCAAAAATAGCTATTTCCAAGCCTCAATCCCTGAACTCACCTTTCAATTGGAGGATAACTCCATAGTCACTTTCCAACTCTCTCGACTCATCGTCGCATTCTACGACTACCTCGAAGTGATGGTGTAGTACTATCGACTTTAAATGTTAGACAAGAAAAGAATGTTTCAAGAAAATGAGTTTTGCACCCGCAGATTTGTAAAATTGAGGGCATACATCCAAGATCTAGGCTCAACTCACGTATGTCTTTTCCCAACGAGGCTGATTGTAGATGATCTCTTCTTCCATCTCTTCTCCGCTGACTTGAACGTGGGCTGAGAATGTATCGTCGCCAATGAGTCTGTAGAGCTTGCGGTCCATGTCACTTAAGAAGTCGAAGCCGGAAGAGTGAGCAGTGGTGGGAAGAGAAGAAGAAAACGAGACAAGCGAAAAACTGTTTTTGACCTTCTCGCATCTTGATTTGACGTTCGTCTTGCAAATCACTTTGCCTTTCTTCGCCTTTGAGACTTTAGACTCTTTCTTTCAGAACCAGGTCTATTAGCTCAGAAGAAGAAGAAGCAATGGACGTGAAAGTCTGGGTGCGACACACTCTGCTCATTTCTCTAGACAGACCTGTCAGAGAAAGTTCTTCTTCTCTTTCGTACTACTCTTCGGTGATTGCTTCTCTGAGCATATTACTGTTTCGCTTTGCTTTTCTGTCCCTTCTTTTTTGCCCTTTTCAGCCTCTCGCGCATATGCCATGCAGAGCACCTTCTGTTTTGGTGTATTTCGTTCAGTCACGGTATTTACAAGCTCTCTCTGATTCACTCTCGAATTAAGAAGTGATCGTGGTGGTGAAGTTTTCATCAGAGGTACCGATCTCGAAACGATCAGTCGACAAGTGAAAGCTTCGATTTTCTTCAAAACAGCGAAGGAGACCGATCAGAGAAAGTCAAAGCCAAGGGTAATTGCAAGTTTGAAAGATTATGGTACAACCTTTGCTAGAAGATGGAAGAAGAGTGACCAAGGAGAATCTGAAGTGAGAACGAAGCTCGAACCGTTGCGTCGAAGAGTCGATTGAAGAAGAGTGAAGAGAATAGAAGTTTCATAGTCTCAAGATCGCAGAAAAGATCACTGGTTCCTGTCCGATATCTCAGAAGATAAATGTCGACGACTCAGCCTCTAGGGAGGCGAGATCCAGGTAAGGGCCGACATGAAATCGGTTTCTGAAGAGTCGCCAACTGCGAGAAAAAGAGAGTCAACATGGAAGAGTCAGTGGACGAACTACGTTCAGAACTTTGATGCGACGAAATCGTGAACCTTTGAATCCCTCGAACTTTTCGACTCATACCCACTGAATTTTCCCGGCTCCACAAGTCTCAATTCGACCTTCCCACTTTGAAAGATCTCTGCCTTCTCCAGCTCTTCACGCTCTTGAAGCCACTGTTTTCTAAAACTTTCAGAGTCCGATGCAATACCATTTCTGAAGGTTGGGCCCGAAGGGATAGCTACCACCTCTAGAGAAGGGAAAGATCTGACTTTGAAGAATTTGCTTAGCACCAGATTTTCCTTGATGGCCATGTGGGAGTAGTAGTAGGGAAGGAAGATGACCTTCAAACTATTTGGAAGTTGAATCTCAAGGTGTTTGACCAGGAGTATTATTGTGGCTGCATCCATTGATAGTACCTTCAACTTCTGAAAAAGAGTGAAGCTGGTATTGGCCTTGCACTCTTTTGGATCACGCGAATTGAATCCTAAACCGAGTAAGCGGAGAGACTCGAGGGAAAGATAAGAGCCTTGCAGAGCTGATAAACAGCTGGAGTTGATGGTGGCCTTCACTTTAGCGACTGAGGTGATGCTGTTAATCTCTAAACACTGGAGGTTCCTCGTCACTTGAAGAAGATAAAAGATCGCTTGAGTTCTTCGATTCCCGCCCACCCATTCTTTTCCAACTGCTGTCTCCCAGTATCTTTCGACTGACTCGTCTACTGAGACAGTCACACCCAAAGCTAGCTTTTGAACCTGTGACAATCCCCGGAATGCATCTGAGAATTCAGCGAGGTACGGAAAGTCGTCCTCGTCGAAGACGCAGGACAAAGTTACCGATCTTAATCCAGTACAAAACACCAGAATCCAAACCACATTTCTTGTTTTGAGATTAGTTTTCTCGCCTTCCCACATAGAAATGAACAGCTTCTTGAGTGAATGAGTTAGGAATGGAAGATGTGCGAGTCTGTCATTGGCCAGTTTGGATTGAAGAGGGATGCTGAATTCAGGTCGGTGAATAATGAGTGTCTGGATATCAGTCAGAAACAGATAAAATCCTTCCACTATACCTTTTATGGTGCCTGTTTCCTCGGATCCAACTCCTTGGGCTCTAAGCGCCTTGCTCATCTCTGAAAAGACCTCTTGAATTTCATCCTTCTCTTCTGGAGTAAGCTGGACGTCTCGACCAATGAAAGTAATTGAGCGTATTAATCTGCCAAATGAACGATTTCTTGCTAAACCTAGATAGAAAGTCAACAGACTCTTGCCGTCGAGGGTGACATTGGTAAGAAGCTCGGGACGGTAGACAGAGAGAAGATTTCGACAGCTCAAGGCCACGGCTCTGAGAGCGCTGTCTCTTGCTCTGAAAGAGTAGAATGAAAACGGAATTGCAATTTCAGTAAAACAACGTTTGAAATGATATAAAGTACAACATTTAACCTCACCTTTTCCCCTTTTCTCTCTCCTGCTCGGATCCCTCTGACTTCTTCCAAGATTGGATGAACTTGATGATTGCCAGCTGGACATCCTCTGGAATCTTGTCTAAAGTAGTAGGTGCTTTCACGGTCTCTTGAGAAGAAGTGGATGATGATTGATTCATCTTCGGTGATTTGAAGTGAGTGGTAGAAGGAGAAGAAGAAAGAAGACACAACAACAGCTTCTCCAATGGAAGTCGATTCAGACAGCATCGATCGCTTTCCTCACTTCACTAGATCTCTCCCTCTAAGGACAGATTTCTAAACTAGTACATCCCTGCACATCAACGGATATATATTCCTATCTGTTCGAGGCGGAGCGTTCAAAGTGCATTTCTGTCTTCGTTCAATTCGAACAATCGAAAAGGTCGAACACAGCGGATTCATTTTTGAGATTTCTCGTCTCGCAAGTCAAAAGTAACATTTCGTTCCGAAACGGAGTCTCTGCAAAGGTCTCGGGGAAAAAGTTACCTGGCTTTTGCGTTTCTCACATCCACGATCTTCCAACACAAGAGAACGTGAAACGAGCAGATAAATAGTAGAGACTTGAAGTTTTAATGAATGCGTGTGAAATGATACAGTACCAGAATGTAAGAATATAGTTGTTGTCAAGAAGAAAGGGAGAGGAAGAAAAGAAACGAAGATCCGAAAGTTTGAAAGAGAGATTTGTTTTTTCATCGTCCGTAACGCTGAAGTTCCCATCTGCAGCGGAGAAAAGACAACGCAAAGAAATATGAGGATTAGTTGAATGTACAATCACAGAAAGAGGCTTCTGGAGCTAGAAACGTCCGAACCGAAAAGGTTGATGGAAAGAGCGATGGAAAAAGAAGTTGTTACTCACTCACGATTGTCCAAGGGACACACAGCTCTCGTCTTGAGCCAACGAGAGATGCAGTGGAAATGGAAAGCATGCTATTGTAGGCGAGGGTAAGATTGAGCGAATCAGAAAGGACCAAGGAAGAGAAATTCGAGATAGAGAGTCAGCAACGACGAAAGCTGTCTGGGATCGACTAGAATCTTGCCAAAACTTCAATGCATAGATGGCATGTGAGATTGAAAAAGCTTGAGAATGACTTCTTAGTCCTGTATTCTCGTCTCTATGATCAAAGTCGAAGGCTTCGAGATTGAGAAGCGAGAATACTTACGTTGCAAGTACCCCACGCCACTGTGCAGTCCTCTGTCAGAGTGGAGCCTTGATTGGCCTGGCATTCGATGCCTAGATAAGCGAAAGGAATAGAACATGAGTGGAGAAAGGAGGTCAGCAATGGGCACAAAAGAGACGAGAATGAGATTACGAGTGAATAGATAGAACATCACTTCTAACAGGCTGAGTATCCATCACCTTTCTTTCTGGCTCCATGCAACGGTTCGTTCTAGAGAAAGAAACAATGATCCTCTCCAATTCCTCTCAAGAAAGCTAGTGAATCTTGCAAAATTCTCGAATGGATAGCTGATGTTGCTTGAAGTAGTTATCCAACTTCCTACACCACCTGCGACCTTCTACTACCTCATCCTTTCAACCTTTTATGAGTACTTACATAGTTCCATGATATGATTCCTACAAATAGCACACTAAAGAAGTGGAGAGGAGAAAGGTAGGATTGAAGTGACTGATTAGCATTGCAACAATCTTGACTTATTGAGTTGGATTGACTGATTGACTGACATTGTCTACTTGAATATCCCAAGACCACAAACAAGTTGCATTCCACTGATTGGATATTGTGAGAGAGAAAAGAGAAGAGAATCGGTTGGTGAGATGGATTCTACTCTGTTAATGGGAACGGGAATGGGAATGCTAATCTTTCTCTTCACCTTTTTGATTGTGAATCTTGGAGTTTTCTGAGGAGCATCTACCTGCATTTGATCATTCGAATTCGATCCACTTGCATTATTGGCTGCTACGTCCGTCATCTTGGCTAGAAGTGAAAAGTAGTCAGGTGGGTGAGGTCATAGACAGGAATTGTCGATGAGAAGTTCGTCTTCTCTCTCGAATCGCTTTCCTCTCTCTCAACTTTGCACTCCCTCCCTTCTTCAAAATCTGTTTTCAAAATCAAGAAGTACATGATCACTCGTGTCGGAGAAGGCGTACTTCAACCTCGACCTTTCTCTTCATCTTTACTTTCGCGTCGCCACCCTGACACAAGAAGGCACTAGGTCGTAATAGAAATCTGGAATTGCTTTTGTAAAAGTCCATTGAAAGAAAGAAGAACCGAATTGAACTAGAAAAGGAGGAGAAAATAAGGTTTCGAAAAAGTCTTGCAGAGAAAGAATCCCTAATCTTCATAATCGTCTGCAGTGAAAGCTCTTGAAGAGACCGCACTGAATCAAAGCAACAGCGAATCAGGAGTGAAGAGTAGTCAGTGAGAAGAAGCTCTACTCATAAATCAGAAAAACAGACTCGTAGAAAAAGGTTTCATTTTTGGCAAGGACGAAAACTCACTCTTTCTTGACACCGATTCTGTCTACCTGCTTCAGTGCTTTCGAAGGACTTGTCATCGAAGCACTCGACTGAGATTTGTTGAGCTGAGGAAAAGTTTGAAGGTGATGTTTCGAAAAAGAGAGAGAGAGAGAGAGAGAGAGAGAGAGAGAGAGAGAGAGTCAATGAACAAGAGTTCGAAAACAGAGAGAAGTCGACAAAGCAAGATGTGTCGTCAGAGTCTCGAGATTCGTATCACCCCCTTCAAAGGCTAGCCATCGTATTGACTTACTCTTCTGACTCTTGCGAGCTCTGATTTCAATTTGACTGTAAAGTGAAAAGAAAAAAAACAGCGCATAAGAAATTGGGAAAAAAAACTATCGAACAGATGAGTACCTCATTTTACCAGCAATACTGAACCTATTTTATCCTGGAGTTCCGCTTTGGTAGGACCTTCGTCGAATGAGGGAGGGAGTTGTCTGGATGGTGATACTCTTGATGTTGATGTCTGATTCGAATGAGTTGGAGGAGATGAATGTTGAAGCTTTGCTGCCATCTGACGTGGGATCGCAAGGAGAGAGAGAGAGAGGGTTTACCTCGTCAGCTTTCTTCGTGATTCTCCAGACATCGACTTGAACGAGAATCATGCTCACTCTGAGACATAGATCCATTGCCAACTTTGGAGTCGTAGCTTCGTCGAGGCTGAGTAGAGAAATCGAGATTGCTCTTTCGGTTCCAGCGTCGAAGTTGAGCTTGCAAGATCGTCGAGATGAAAGAGAGGAGGATATGGTCAGTAACCTGATGTTCGATAAGTGTTTATCAGGAGTAGAAGAAACTCACGAATGCTTTTCGCCACTTGCCAGGCTTGTAAGGAGAGAAAGTCATCAGGCCTTGATCCCACATGGAGCATAGATCCTTTGAAAATGACCCAAAACTGGTGTATCCATGCTTTTCATACTTTCAAGGATCGTAACAGAGACATGAAATGTGAGTCAGCTTTGAAAAGAAAGACGCCATTTACTCCTTCTACATTCTTATCAACTCACCTCTTTGACGAGATCTTCACCCTCATCTTGACCCAATCCCCACCATTCCATCTTACTCTCGTCATCAGATGGATCCGTGAGCGTGGCTACAAAGAGACCCCAAGTTCCCAAGGACGATTCGTCAGTGATTGGGCGATTGCGACCGTCGAGGGGAGGTTCGTAGTGGGAAGAGACGAGAAAGACCTTTTGAGATTCGGTATGGATCAACCCGACTCTGGAAGTAAGATCGGATGAGTTTGTAGTAGTTGTATGTTCTATTGAATTGGAATTCATCTTGGATATCGTCTCTGATTGGATGAATAGCTCGAAGGCAAAGAAGTATAGAGATTCTCGATCTGCTTCTCTCTCTCGCGTTGAACCTTTGCACCCAAAACAGCAGATCGCAATCAAGAAGCAAGCAAGTCAGTTCTTTGCAACATCAAGAAGATCAAAACTTCAAGATTCAACATTCAGAAATCAAAAAGAGAACAAGATCCAGAGGAGAGGAGAGCCACAGCTGTCGATCTTGAACTTTACTTCTTTCTCCCTTGTCCACCTTTCAAACCTCACAAACACGATTCTAAACTCGAATCCAAGTCTCCAATCCAAGTCTGATCAATCCATTCAATCATAATCTTCAAAAAGATCCAATCTAAACTCGCACTAGAGCGTGTTGTTGGGTGGATTTCTTACAATGTCTCATCATCCTACCAACAGCAACACCTCTAATCGTCAACCTTTTGGGATCAAGAATCAACAATCTGCTGCTGCTCGTGCCGCTGCTGCTGCTCTCAACAATCAGAACAAAGATAGCAACAATAACAACAACGATGTCAATATAGAAAAGAAGAATCTCAATCTCAAACAAGCTCATCAACCACAACACTCTCCCCTTCATCCTACTACTACTACTCATCCTACTCCTCATCGCTCCCTCTCTTCTCAACGTACTACTCAACAATCTCATCAACCAGTAACCACTCCAAAGAAACGTGCAGTTCCACACGAAGACGTCCATTGCAGAAACGTAGTGGTGGAGGACAGAGACAGAGATTCACCTTCCAAACGCAGTCGTTCCTCAAAGGATAGTAGCAATGAAGGAAACACAGATCCTTCCACTGGTTCTGGTTTGGCTAGAGGAATGGGTGGCGTATCTGTAGAAACTAGCAATAGCAATAGTAATGGTGGAACGAGTAGTAGACCCGTCAGTTCAATCTCTACCTCCAATGCAAGACAATTGACTACTAATCCTACTGCAACTACACGTCCAACTACCAAACGTATAGATAAGGCTTCTCGTATGACTGAAGCTGAACGTCTTCATAGAGAACGTAACAAGTTGGAGGAAACAAAGATTTGGCGTCAGAAGTATGCAAAGGCTTTTCCAAGCTTCCATTTCTATTTGGACAGTTTGGATGATGTCACGAGAGCTGCAGTAGAGGGTGCCATTGAACAATTCGGAGGTGTGAGTACAGTAGTGTGAAATTTAGGTGATCAGATCGAGGATTGGAAGGGAGAAAACGGAAGAGGTTGTCAAGGAAGAAGGAAGGAAATAATTTGAAGCTGACCGAGAGACCAAATCTTCATCCTCTCTCCCCTCCCTTCTCTTTCTGGCGATAGAAACTGGAACCTTTCTTCTCTCGTGAAGTCACCCACGTAGTCACCTCTCGTAGATCTCCAATTCGTCCACCAGTCAATCCAGCAAAGGTCGATTCGAAGCAAGATGGAACTCGTCAGATTGCTCCAATGCCCTTGGGAACTTCTCAAGGTTCTCGTCTACGTAACCTTAAGTCAAAGACTGAGCGTGGAAAGAACAAGCAGTGAGTCGTGTTTTCTTTCTCTGTTTACACTTCGAATCTCTTTCTGACCTCATTTTCCTTCTTTCTCATTCTCGTGATGACTCTTAGAGTCCCTCTTCACTCTGATAGAAATCCATTCGATGAACCTGGTCCTGCTCCTGCTCCAAACGATCTACTCGTCAAAGCTCAAGGCTTTGGAATGAAGGTTTGGGAACTCGAGAGTGAGTTGGAGGTAACTCTTCCTCGTTCTGGAAGTAGATCTCAGGCATACATTCTACTTCCAGCTTACTGATCTTGCTGTCTTCTTCTTTCCCCCTTCATCTCTTTCAGAGTTCAACAAGGTCATTGGCATGCTTCGTGGAGAAGATGCAACTGCAATGGTCGAAGCCAAACCTGAGCTCGCTCAACTTCTCAGACAAGAAAAGGTCCAAGGAACCACCGAGCGTGATCCTGCAACTCAACGTGGAGACTTCTACTACTTTGGAAAGAACGCCAACTACATCTTGATCGACGACGCTACTGGAGAACATCGTCATATCATGGCTAGAGAATTCAAACGTGTCGATCCAAGAGAAGAGCCACCTTGGCCAGTCATCTATGGAGAAATCGAAGGTCGTTGTCCTTTTACCAAGTTCAACGTTACCGACGATGCTCGTCGTCGTCAACGTCCAACTCAAACCACCTCATTGAGACGTACTGTTTCTTTGAGTCAATTGAATCGAAACGGTACTGCACCTCCTTCTCCCAGACCTTACAATGAAGGTTTCATTGCTTCCAACCATAGAGCTGCTTCTCCTTATCCGATGGCTTCTGGTAATTCAATGTCTATCGCTTCTAGAATCACTTCTCAAACTTCTCAAGCTTTCGGAAGTAGTGCAAGTTTTGGTGGTGCAAATTCTTCAGCTCCTTTCGATAAACGTTTGGCAAACCTTGGTGGAAGATTTCATACTCCCGTTAGTGGAGCTAGTTTCCCAAGTCGTTCAAGTAGTGCAAGTGGTTTGGGTTTAGGAGGGAATAGTCCAATCAATTCTAGCACTGCAAATCTAAACAATCCAGATGGTCCTCCAGTAGAAGCTACTAGAGGTGTCATGATTCGTAAAATGTTGGGAATGACTGAAGGTAAACCTATCATGCGTCGTGCTCTCACTACAGGAGCTTCAAGACCTCGTCGTAAAGAGAAGAAGGAAGGTCATTGTGAGAACTGTAGACAACAATTCTCCGATTTCGATGACGTGAGTAGACTTCCCTTTTCCCTTTCATCGTTACTTGTCTAGGAAGAAGAAGATACTAACATTCACCTCTTCTCTTCTCATTCGAACCATATCTCCTCTCCTTCTCCAGCACGTACGTTCTAATCGTCATAGAAAGTTCGCTCGTAACGACAACAACTTTGTCGACATCGATTCTCTCATCCATCGCGTTCAACGTCCATTCGCTCCAGATCTATCGGACAACTTTGATCCCAATGAGTTGATGGAGGACGTCGACGGATCTTCAGGAGTAGGATTCAATGGAAACGAAGCTAGTTGGCAAGATTATCAAGAAGGAATGGGACATGCTATCTCTGGATCTGGATCCGATTCTCGTCAATTCGAAGAAGAATTTGATGGAAGTGGATTCTCAGAATACTATCACGTAGATCCTTCAATCATCAACAACAACAGCAACAATCATGGTCAAACCTTTGTTGGTGGTGGTCAAGTTGAAGGAAGTTCACGTGAATTCTCTACCAATAGACGTGTGGCTACTCCAGATACGAGCCCAAATATGCAAGCTAGCGTTCGTGAAGCAAAAGCAGAGGCTGCTGCTTTTGTGCTTTTGGAGGACAAGATCAAGTAACTAGATCTCAAAAGATGTTTAAGAGTTTGAGAAAATGAATGAGTCAGGTTTATTCCTTCGTTCGTTCTTTCACTAATTCTTTTTCAATATCTCAAACACGGATCTTACAGATTTACTATCGTCTTCCTCTCCTCCTCTTCATTATCGATCTAATCTCTCTATTTGACTCTCAAAATCAAAAATCTATCAAAAGAAAAGTCCTTCAAAAATCAGATGCAATCGAAAATCCATAAAGCTTCGAACTCAGTACTCTTTTTCGTTTTCATGAAGCAAAGTCGATGGATCTCTATCTCTTTCAATCTTTCGCGATAGAGATCGATCGGGTTTGCATCTCATAGTAATTTTCGGTTTCATCTAGCTAGCACAAAGCATTTCAGATTTACAACAATTCAAACTCGTCAATCATTCAATGTCATCGATAATCTTCAAACCATCAACTTCAAGCCCACCTTTCGACTTCCTCTCGACTCATCTACCTCTTTCAACTATCAAACCATCATCATCATCATCCTGAATTTGCTAACTAATGTCTTTCGTGCTAGAACAAGCTCTTCATCTCATCCTTTTTCTTTCCCCTCCCTTTCTTTCTTTCCCTCACTCCCCTCTTTCTTGTCTTGTTATCTTTGTTTCAGAGTTCCCTATACCAATCAACAATCATGTACTTCTAATCACTATACAAGTCATTTCCCGTATCATGTTCCTTTCTCTCAATCGTCTCAAGTACCAATGCCTCGTAGCATATAGTCAAAAAGATGTTGTCTTCTCTCATATCACGCTCAAGCACGCATACATTCATTCTTTTCAGTACAATAAGCAGACGATAAAAAGCAATCTTACTTTTCAGAAATTCTTTGAATACGTTTGAAATTTGAAATTTGAGTACTGAGTAAACTGAGATCAGGTATTGAGGAAGAGAACGTTTCGACTCGAACTTAAGGTGTGTCGATCCTCTTGATCGAATCAGCTCACGCCGATTCAAGATCTCGATTCGAAAAGTCCTCTTCTTTCTTCTTCTCCTGCTACCACTCAATCCAAATTGCAAAAATGAATCTATCATTACTCGCTTCTTCTCAAGACATCGTCAAAGTACGTCCTACTTTGGACAAGATCCCAGAAGATGTCCAGCTAGCAATCATCAGATTCATCCAGTCTTGGAAGAAGTCAGAAGAATCCGAGCAGGAAAGGGAAAAGGGGAAAAGGTGAGTTGATCATCGAAGCCTCTCAAACGAGATGTCTTTTCAAACGCTGCCGTTACTAAAACTTCTGTTCCCTTTCGTTCTGTTCTCTCAGAGCAGGAGACAGAGCTCTCACAGCCATGGCTTTAAGCTGTCGAAATCTTCTCTCTATCTACCAACCTGAACTGCTTTCCGATGTCACCCTCAACTTCAGAAGCTTGTTCAATTTCTATTTGCTGCTGTCAAGAAAACGTGAAGTTCGCAAGTTTGTCCGCTCCATCACTTTCAGTCGTCGAGATGATGAAGTTACGCAAGACATAGTAGATGAAACCGAAACGGATTTGCAGGAGGATTTGGACGAGACTTTCGAGGCTCTCACAGCTCAAGGAATCCAAATTGCTGAGAGAACAATAACCATAGATGCCCTTATGGAAGGAGTCTATCACTTCCTGCCTAATGTCCAGACACTCATCATTCATCCGGCAGATTTCAATATCCCTCTCTAATCCAAGGTGGCGAATGCAAGACTGGCTCCTCTTCCATTTCTGACTCAATCACTCAAGAAACTATTCATCCCTATGTGGATCCATCTCAAACACGACCTCAAAGCTAGAAACGTGGTCTGGATATTGGTATTTTGTACTGGATTACGATCAGCAAGTCTCGGCTGCATCTTCGACCAGAGCGACTTCAAGTACTTGGCTGAATTCTCAGATACCTTTTCGGGTTTATCAAGAGTTCGGAAGTTATCTTTGAGTGTGAATTTCACATTTGACGAATCGATTCAAAGATATTGGGATACAGTTGGGAAACAATGGATCGGGGGGAGTAAAAAATCTGAAGCGATGTTCAATCTTCTCAAGGTCACGAACACTCTCCAGTGTCTAGAGATCAATTACATAAGCTTGAAGATTCAGAGAGTTCCTATCGATCCTAGTTGCCTTTCAGCTTTGAAAAATTCTTACGGCTCTCTAGAGTTTATACGCTTATTCGGAATAGGAGCCTTTCAAGATGATCCAGAAGAATGCAAGGTCAGTACCACTTTCACTCACTTCAAGAAACTAGAAGTAACCTCTTCGGATGCATCGCTGTTACTTCTTCTGTCAAGGACCCCGAGCGCCAGATTCCCATTGGCTTAAAGATTCTCTGCATCCCTTATTACTACGGTCACCCGTCCGTTCTGGAAGATCTGGAGCTGGTCAGGTTGCTTAAGGTTGGATCTCTCACTTCTCTAGAGACGGTAGTCGTACCTTCGGCACCAATTCTCAAAAATAGTGCCGCGTCAGAGTCTGACGATTTCAAAAGACGATGGCTCAAATCACGTAGAGAGCTTGAGAAGGCAGAGGTAGTTAAGAGTGGGAAAGTCAAATTGAAAATCGTCGAGCCAGGAGAATTTAGTGAGTATAAATTAGAGAGAGTCTAGAAGTAATCCAGCAACATTTGGTAGACCTTTCCCTCTCCAACTGCTCATCACTGACTCTCTCCTATTGACACATTCTTCTTTTCTCGCAGTCGGCGAACCTTCAGAAATCGATTTCATGCCGACTCTTACCTGGCTTTCGCCTCCCTAGAAAAACTCTCGTCGATCTCACAGGCCTCTATCGGAAGATAGAGAAGTGAAAGTGATTCTTCCAGCGATCCCAAAGGGCTGGGAACACTTCTCTTCTCTTCGATTCTTCGACCTTCGTTCTCACTTCAGATTCTCCTTGGTCTCTCTTTCTTCCATCTTGTAACAAAGAATGCAAATGTATCTCTCTTCTTTCCAGTTGACTTGGACTTTGACTTGCTCTGATCGGTCGCTTTGCTTCTTTGGAAGAAATCGAAGCTTTCATCTGTCGATTGATCGTTTTGAGACCGATACTCTCGCGCATCTTTGGCCACGAGGCCAGAATCTCAGAATTAAGGTAGACTTTATGTATTGAGTTTCGATCAAATGAAGTTTGGGTCCACTGTGACTGAACGTAAGATGCGAAGAAAAGAAGGAGCTCTCTGTTTCTTCTACGGCAGAAGCGCGAGAGATGGAAAAAAGGCAGAGAAGAAGGGAGAAGAAAGCAAAGAGAGAGAAAAAGAGCCTCAGATGGTGCTCTTAATGAACGAGAAAAAGGTGAAGAAGAAGTATCTTGTCTGAGATCCTGAGATCGTAACGAGAAGATTCAATCTGAGTGGGTCGGTCCTCTTTCCAAAATCAACTCACACACGAAAGTTTGAAAATTGGAAAAATCTTCTCGTTCCTTCTTGACTTTCTACCACTCACTCCTCAAGCTCAACATGAGACAAAGACAAATCCCGACTTCCAGACAAGTTTCCAAAGCTTCTGCTAGTCTCGACAACCAGAAGAGATCCATTTCGAGATCATCAAGATCATTCAGACGTGGAAAAGGTCAGAGGGAACAGAGCGAGAAAGAGACAAAAGCAGAAGGTAAGCCAGTTACACTTGCCTCGATCTCTGAATCCTTCCTAGTCGTGCTTTTTACTGAAAAACAGAACTCTGCTTCTCATTCTCTCCATTCAGAGTAAGAGATAGTGCTCTCAGAGCCGTCGCTCTGAGCTGTCGGAAGACTCTGTCGATCTGGAGACCAATCATGCTGAACGATGTCACCATCAATGTCCAGACTTTGTTCAGCTTCTACGTCTCGTTGGTGTTGCACAAAGACTCTGCCAAGCTCGTACGATCCATCACCTTCACTGCTGTTGGACTCGACCGTATTGACGGCGATCTCAGAGATCACGAGCAGCTCGAGATCCTGATGAAACGGCATTGGATTGACGGGATCATGAGATCCAAAGGTCTTGATCCAGAAAACACGGAATCTACGCTTTTCCTAGCAGAGCAGCTGTATCTGCAATTAGCCAACCTTCAAACGCTCATCATCCTGAAAGCGGTCTTCATGATTCCCTTTCAAGTTAGAACAAATGGAAGGCTCGTTCCACTTCCGTTCTTGACTAATTCACTCAAGAAACTTTTCATACCTATGCCTACAGCTGACAAAGAGAACTTCCAACGGAAGGAACATCGTTTGGTTAATGGTCTTTTGTAGAGGGTTAAGGGAAGTTTGTTTCGGCTGTATAGTCGACGTCAAAGACCTTCGTTATTTGGTGGATCATCGAGAGATTTTTAGTGGTCTCTCAAACGTCAAAAATTTGAGCTTAGCCGTCGAGTTCAAGCTTTCTAAAGGTGCAAGATCGAGGTGGAACTCAGCAACCGGTAAACAATGGGTTGGAGGAAACCTCAAGACTACCTTGGCTTCTTATTTACTCGAAGTCACCAAGAACCTCGATTCACTCGAGTTGAGCTACTGGAGCGAACCTCCGACTCCAGAGGATTTCACTTCAGTCAACTTTAGCTGTATCGTAGCTCTCGGCCAATCCTTCAAATCTCTGAGACACCTAAGGTTGATTGGGATTGATGTTGATACTACTGATCTAGACAGTGTCAAGACTACAGATTTATCTTTGTTCGAAAATTTAAAGATGCTTTCCGTAGACTATTTGATGTCGACGGCACTAGTCAACTTTCCAATGATCCAACTTCCTCTCGGTATAGAAATCCTCTCCTTCCCCTACTACAACCCTGATATAGTCAGCGAAGATTTGGGTAGAGCCCACTTTCTCAAACGAAGAAATCTACCTCGTCTCGAACTGCTGGTCTTACCCTTGGCTCCGGTGGGAAGGAATGGTGAGCTGTTACATTCGGAAGACTTCAAAAAGGGTTGGATTCAAGGACGTATAGCTCTTGAGAAAGAAGAAGTCTTTACGAGCGGAAAAGCAAAGTTGAGATTAGTGAATCTAGGTGAATACAGTGAGTATCTTCTACAAAGTCTCAATGCTCTCGAGACATTCTGTGTCTGACTTCAGAAGCCGATCTCAAGTTCTGTCTTACTGAATCCAGATCGCCAACGTCTCTTCTTTTCTCGCAATCGGCGGCCCTCTTGAACCCGATTTCATGTCGACTTTCGTCTGGTTTTCGCCTCCTCAGAAACTTCTTTGTCGATCTCGACAAGCATCAAATTCTAGTATATCGGACAGAGATTCCTTCTTCTTCTACCAAACCGTGCGTGCCCTTTCTCTGTTCAAAATATCTTTTGACTTCGAACTTTTCCAAGCGGTCGCTTCGCTACTGTGAACAGAATCGAGCTTTTCTTTCATCGATTGATGGAATCGTCTCGAGGTCGAGGCTTTCTCACATCTTCGAGAGCTGAAGGGATGGCAGAATTGACGAGGAGATTTGGTTCGATTCGTAGAAGACGTTGATTACGAACGTAGAGAGATACAGATCTTGTCGAAAGGTCTCTTTACTCTTGATATCGTCTTCACTCAGATTTTTTTCCATCATCTCGTTCTCCTTCTCGTTGCTCAAAGACTGACTTTGTTAGTCTCCTTTTCGATTCTCCGTTTCTTGAACCAAGGAGTTTCACTGAAGGTATGGAAATGTGACGAACGTTTGATAACAAGTTCTCAGTCAGATTTTCTCCAAAGAAAAGGCTTCGTAGATCACGATCAAACCTTCGAAATTGGCTGACTCACCAATTCTCGACCTTGACCTCGATTCAGCACTCGATTTCCATCATCTCTGGAGCGTCGAAGACGTCCTCCACTTCCTCGACTAGACTTCTGATTTCCGTCAAAGCTGAAACTTCAACAAAAGAGGTTTCCAAAGTGAGCTTTTTGATTCTTCGAATGGGTATTCCATCTATTTTAACTCCTTGCTCAACACGTTCGTGACGAGTTTTGAGCGCAGAGAGAAGTTCTGCCTTCTTGAGCCTGAAACCTTCGATCCTGAGATGGATTAACTTGGGACAGATTTCAGCCAGTCTGTCTAGACGTGTAGCTCTACCAAATGATGGATCACCTTTCTCTCTCTGTGTTCCGTATGTAAGCCAGATCTGTTCGATCGAAACCGGAAGGCTTCCAAGGGAAACGATGCTCATGAAGACTTGAGGAATGAAATGTATAGTCTTGAGTCTTGAACTTTCAGTCAACCATTTTGGCAATTCGAGAAAGTCAGTAGGACCACCGGCTCCACGCCATTGAAACCCTAGTAGATTTGAGAACTTGAGTAGAGGAGAATCTGGTGGTTCATTGGTTCTTAGAGAAAGATACTTGAGGGAGCCACAAGACCATCGAAGAAGAGAGTACGAACTGTAGTAATCATAGGGATATGCCAAATGAAGTTGGACTAGCGAACAGCCATTTTCTGGGTTTGAAACTTGAGCCTGTCCATCCACACCGTTTTTGAGCTTGAGAGTTGATCGTTGCTCCCTTTCCTGAGTGAGAAATAAGAAGGATTGGATACACCTCATTCTTCTGATTTGACCCGGCAGATTGGCCCAAATGTCCTCCTCCTCCTCTTCCGAATCAGGTTCCTCTTCTTCTTCCTCCGAATAACCGTCCTCATCCGAATACTCGTCCTCATCCGAATACTCGTCCTCGTCTGAATAAGCGTCTTCGTCTGAATCTTCGTTTTCCCAATTCTCTGGATTCTTCCAATCTTCGCTCATATCCATCAAGTCCTTCAGATTCGAACCGAAGAAGCTTATCTTTGTTAGATGACAGAAACGTAGAGATCTGGTTGAACAGAGTAGGATTCTAGCGAATGTCTTTACGCAAACGTCTGGTAACTTCACATTGATGTCGATACCTCTCAATCTCTTTCCTGATTTGATTGCGAATAACTTGAACATCTTGTGACTATATCTCTTGCCGTGCTCTGGCAGGTAGAAGAAGCTCCAAAGATAGGGATGATCATCGATGATCTCGAGGAAATCTTTGCTGATCTCTCGACAATCCATCAGAGTTGGAGAGTCGAGATAGTCGAGGATTGGAACCAAAATGTCTGGAGAAGTTGGAATCATCTTGAAGGTGCTGACTGAATCTTTGTAAGTAGAGGTACTGAAAGATGGTAGTGGTCGAAAGAGAAGATTTGCTGGAAGAAAATCGAATCAAAGCGGTGAAGATCTCGAACCTCTCGCTCTTTGATTGCGCGAACGCAGGTCGAAAGCCGTCCTCTTGCTCGATTCGCTATGTGATTTGCTGATTTGTCTGTTGAATGATTCGGGAAGCGAGAATAGCGAAAAGCTGAAGCAGCTTTGATTCGAAGATGTTAAGGGGGAAGATGAAGAGAACGTTTTGGCTCGAACTTAAACTGTCTCGATCCTCTTTCTTCGAATCAGCTCAAGCCGATTCAAGGATCTCGATTCGAAAAATCTTCTTCTTCCTTCTTCTCCTTTTACCCCTCACTCTGAAACTCAAAGATGAATCAAACATCAGTAACTCCTTCACAAGACGTCATCAAATCACCTACTACTCTGGACAAGATTCCAGAAGACTTGCAATTAGCAATCATCAAGTGCATTCAGTCTTGGAAGAAGTCAGAGGGAACCGAGCAGGAAAGAGAAAAGGGGAAAAGGTGAGCTGGATATCAGAAATTCTTGGAGACGTATATCGATTCAAACACTACATTTACTGAAACTTTGATTCCCTTTCGTTCTCTCCTTTCAGATCAAGAGATAGCGCTCTCAGATCGGTAGCTGTGAGCTGTCGAAACCTTCTCTCGATCTACCGACCTGAACTCCTTTCGGATGTCACTCTCAATCGCCACAGCCTACTGAAATTCTACTTAGTATTGGCAAGAACTCCTGATTCTGGCAAGTTGGTGCGCTCAATCACTTATACCGGTCAAGATGTTGATCTTACTCCAGAGGATGGGGCTGAAGTCCGAAAGGATTTGGTCGAGGTTAATAAGGAACTCAGAGCCCAGGGGATCAAGTCAGACCACACGAATACCCTCAAGTACCTTGTCGAAGCTGTCTATCAGCTATTACCTAACATTCAGACACTCGTAATCCGGAAACCTGGATTTGGCTTCCCTCTCCAATCCGATTTGTCGAATGCAAGACTAGCACCTCTTCCATTTCTGACTCATTCACTCAAGAAATTATCCATGCATAAGTGGCCGGACTCAGAGAGCAACCTCAAAGCTAGAAACGTAGTCTGGATATTGGTATTCTGCAATGGATTACGATCAGCATGTCTGGGCTGCATCTTCGACCAGAACGATTTCAAGTACTTGACTGAACTCTCAGATACTTTCTCGGGCTTATCAAAAGTTTTGAAACTGGCTTTGGTTGTCGAATTTTCAGGAAACGAGTCAATCGAGAGATACTGGGATAGAGGAGTTGGGAACCAATGGATCGGAGGAAACAAGAAAACTGAAGCGGTCTTCAATCTTCTCAAGGTCACGAAGAACCTCCAGTGTCTAGAGATAAATCACATCAATTCAGTGGCTCAAAGGGTTCTTGTCAATCCTAGTTGTCTTTCAGCTCTACAAAGTCCTTACAGTTCTCTGGAGTCTACACGCTTACTCGGAATGACAGTCGATCGAGATGATCCAGAAGAGCGCAAGGCCAGTACTGTTTCTTCTCTTTTCCAGAGACTTAAAGTGATGTATCTGGATGCAGCGATGCTACTGGTTCTCTCAAGGTTCCCAGACGTTAAGCTTCCACCTGGTTTAAAGGTTCTCTGCATCACTTTTTACTACGGTGAACCATCCATCCAGGAAGATCTGGAGCTGGTCAGTTTGCTCAAGGTTGGATCTTTAACTGCTCTAGAGGCGGTAGTTGTACCCTCGAAACCAATTCGCAGTAATGGGGCGGTAACAGCCTCTGAAGGTTTCAAAAGACGCTGGCTCGAAGGACGTAGAGAGCTTGAGAAGGCAGAGGTAGTTGCAAGTGGGAAAGTCGAACTGAGACTCATTGATCCAGGAGAATCCAGTGAGTCATGAATTCAGGAAGCTCGAGAGATTTGAATTCCACTTTCGAGCCTTACACGTCTCACCTCACGCTGCTCACCCATCGCTTTCCTGTCAACATCCTTATTTTCTCATAGTCGGCGAATCTTCAGAGACCGATTTCATGTCGAGTCTCACCTGGCTTTCGCCTCCTTAGAAAGCAGGGTTCTAATCTCAAGAAAGAAATCAAGTCTTCAAATGCAGGATTGACCTTTTGCAATGAGTCGTCAATGTGATTAGAACAGACCCGATAGGTTCGCGTTTGTACCCTCATCCCTTCTCTTCTCAGAGTTTGATATCTAATATCCAAGCAAAGATTCCTCCTTAGTCCCTCTCACAGGAGAACTTCACTGTTCCACGTCTGAAGTGAAGAGCTCCTTTTTGATTGTCGTTCCTTTGGTCCAGTCGTTTCGACTTGAGCTCGAGTCGACGCTGCGAGAGATCCAAACGCGCGATTCGTGAAACAGACGACAATGCATTGAACATGACAATGATATGTTGAGAAACAGGAAGGCCAAGTTGACGAAAATGATATATTGAACCGCGAAAGAATGAAAAGGAGGAAAGTGATAATGAAACCAAGAATCGAAAGCAACAAAAGAGATGATCAAAAAAGGTATATGAATGAAGAATTGAACCGAATCACGTGGGTAACAGAATAAATAAAGAGCCGGATAATTGAATAGTGAAGAAATGCCCAAAAGATGATAGAAGAAGTAAAAGCAAAAGAGAGAAGAATAAGTGTGAAAAGCGTATCGATTAATTAGAGAGCGAGAGAGAGAGCTGTGATTTTGTTTTGAGAAGGCGATAGTGTGAACCAAAGATAGTGAAGAGATTGAACCATTGAAGGACCGAGAAAACTGACGTAAAGAAAAGAAAGGAGCTAAGGGTGTTTGATCCGATAAGTTCTGAAGGTCTAGACGTGAAACGTGTAAAACATTTTTGAAATCATTCCTTCATGACTTCATCTCCATCTCCATCCAAACCCAATTCCAATCCAATCAAGCCATTCTTGATTTCCTCCGATTTAGACAATTTATGTCTATTCCCACCCAAATGTTTCCTAGTAGTAGAATAACCAGAGATTTCATCGTTTCTCTTTGACCCTCCATCTTCATTTCTATTATTTAAACCGTCTCCCAATCCATTCTCATTGGTAGATCCACGATTTAGATTCAAGCTTGACAATTCCTCTTCTTCTTCCTGTTGTTCCAGGAACAAAGCTCTTTTACCATTTGGAGAAGGTAAAGGTAAATCTGAATCCAAACCTAAACCACCACCTCCAATTTCATTCGATTGTAAATGTAAAGATTGAGATTGAGAAGGTAAAGAATCCATAGTTTTAGAGAAATGTCTAGCAAAAGGATTTCTAGTTTGATTTCTTGAAATCGGTGAAGGTGGAATGATTGGAACTCCTCCAGGATTGGATCTCATACTAGAAGAAGAGGAGGTAAAAGTCGAAGTTGAAGTTAAATAAGGAGATAAATGATTGGAAGAAGATGAAGATTGAGAAGAAGTACTTAGAATTGAAGATGCATTTGAATTTGAATGATGATGACCGAAATTAGGATTGGATCCTAGATGATGATGATGATCATCTACGTGATCAATGGAAAGAGAAGGAGAAGTAGATTTCAAAGATAAAGAACTTGGTGATTCCATCAAAGATCTAGTAGAGGATAAATCTGTAGAATCAATTGATATTCCATCATGATGATGATGAGGATGATGATGATTAGAGAATGAATCTTTTTGATTGATATTGATAGAAGATGGTTTTTGAACTTGTAAATCGATTCGATTGTGATTTCCAGTAGGGGTCAAATTGGTTGAAGATGAAGACGAATGAGAATTGGAAATGGAAGCCATTTCCTTTCTTGTAGGAGTTCTATCTTTATCAAAAGTAGAAGTAGAGGTAGAAGGATTGGAAGTGGTAGTAGTATCAATTTCAATAGTTGAATCCCTCTGTCTACCGACCAAACCAGATGCAACCTCTTTTAAAAAGTTAATATCCCTTTCCTTCCCATTCTGAATCTGATTTTCGTTTTCATCTGGATCGAATTGAATGTCATCATTCCTTACTGCACTTCCCCTTCTACTCTTTGAAGAGATTGGAGATGTACTCCTTCTCAAACTGCCTCTACTAACATTCCCTCCTCCATTATTGTTGGTGTTACTGTTTCTGCTACTTGATGAGTAGTCGGAAGTGTTTGATCTGAAAGTGTAAGGATGATGATGAGAGTGAGAATGGAGTTGATGTTGCTTTCTGACTAAGGCAATCGGTCGACGAGGAGCTGGACAATGCAAATGCATAGAAGACGTCGTAGTTGTGGTGGCTGTTGCAGATGAAGTTTGAGGGGAAGTCATTCTTTCAAGATCGATTGACTTGATGATTTGGAGATGTAGATTTGACTTCTACTTGGTATACTGTACTGCTAGTCGATGAGATTGGTGGACGGTGATGGTATAGTTTGATGAGAAGGTAGAGTGGTAACAGAATGAAAGGAGGTAAAGTTGGAAGATATTGAAATGAATGTGGGGATCCTTCTGTTATAAAGGAGGCATTTGAGATTCTGGAAGCAATGAGTGAGAATGGGGAGAGTCGAAACTTCAAACTACGCTCAGGGCTTTCTCAAAGAGGGGCTCCTTGATTATCCCTTCACAGACATGCTTCTATCGATTGCAATTCCAAATGAAATAATGTGTTTGAAATATGGAGAAGAACAAATGTACAAAGTAAAGAAAGAGTTGATAGATTTATCAAGTGGCCTTTGCGAATCCCTTCGTCAAGAATCTGGCAACCTTGGGAGTCAAGAATAAAGAGATTGGAAGTCTGACTGGGAACAATACCTGAGGAGAACAGAATGATTGAGAAAGAGATTTGAATTTCATCAGGAGTCAGCTAGACGAACACATTATCGAAAAAGAGTCAAAGTCACTTTCATCTACCTTTACTTCCAACTACTCTTATACTCACCTTGACCAAAACCCAAGCTCCAATAGCATCTCTCACATTTCCCAAATGAATTTCACCAGCACTTTTCCTAGCTTGTCCCCCAATCGTATCCAAACCATCATCCCAAACCTTTTTATAAAAAGGTTTGGATTTCAATTCGTTTGAACCATTTTCTCCCTTCATTTCCTTCATTGTTGCTGATACCAATCTACCTCCATCTCCTCCATCAGCTTTATCATCCAAAAGATTGGCTAGATTCTGTACGTCCTTGTTCTCAGCTAAGGATTTAGATGAAGATCTGATCGAAGATAGAATAGCACCTCCACTTGACCAACCGAATTTGATGGAGCTTCGAAGGAAATAATCTAGTAAATCTTCGACTGTTTTTGGTTTTTCTTTTTTGGATTTGTTGGAGGAAGAAGAAGAAGAAGAAGAAGAAGGATCTTGAGATGGATCTAATTGAGAAGTTAGAGAGTCTGAAAAAGGCAACCAATTTGGGATTGGACGACTTAGAACGTAGGCTACTTGAGGTCCACCAAGTAGAGCGTTTGAAGTTCCTGTGGCTGACAATCCTAGATAAACCAATGGAACTAAAGAGTGGAATGAAGGGGGAAAGACGGGAGGGAGAGTAGAATCGAGTCAGTTGTTCAAGGTACGAGAGAACGAGGGAAGGGGATCGTCATTGTAGACTACGACTGACCTAAAGCCCAGCAGATGGAAACATGAGTGAAGCCAAAGACCAGAGTATGAAGAAAAGGTCTAGCTTTGAAAGCTGCGAACCCTCTCGGTTGAGTTGAAGCTGAGGACGAAGCGGAAGTTGAGGACGAAGTGACCTTTGCAGTGCTGGCATTGTTCAAACCACTACTTGCCGGAACTGGAGTCGGAGTTTGTTGAGTTGCAAAGAATCTCCTCGTGAATGGAGGTAGGACGGCGAATTGGGTTTGGAGATTGAGGTTGGATGTTGAAAGAGAAGAGAAGGAAGAGATTGATTGAACAGTTGGCACGAGGAATCTGCAAGGCTGGAAAGTCGATCGAGGTCTGAGTTTGGATTCTAGTTTGAACGCTGAGTTCAAGAATGGAACCTTGGAGTTTGTCGGATCCATGACTTGTTTGATGGTAGGTGTAGAAGGGAGAAAGAGAACGAAAACTCGAAAGGCCAAAACAAGCGCGGCGTTTCGGTGTTTCGACTCATTGTGATTTGTGAGAGAGCTTTCGTTGTGTTTCCTTTTCGCTTTAGACCACTCACTCTTTTTCATACTCTTCTTCGTTTCAAGTCGAAGTAGAACAGAGTAGAGTCGACTGGATTAAACGAGGTTCAAGATGCCAGAATTGACGAGATTGGGAAAGGGAAGCAGCGACTTCATCATCGCAAACCTCTTCGACATCGATAAGGGTCAACATTTGCAAGAAGAAGACGAGATGGCCTCTGATGATACACGCACCACTTGTTACATTGTGAATCTCACTGTAGACTGAATCAATCCAACTCCCAGCTCCCATCGTAGTCCAATTGCGAAACTCATCGGCCGCATGCTTCAAACTGTCTTTCTCTTTCCTAACTTTCTCTCCCCCTCGCAGTCAAACACCACCTCTAGAACTTCATTCGAACTTCATCTCAAATGGCAAAATCAATCTCACCTACTTTCCAAACGCAAACTCAGTGCGGATCTCTATGAAGTATCTTTCCAAATCTTTGATTATATAGACGACTCAATCCTACTTTTCAAATCCCCTAGAAAACCTTTACATCTCGATCAATCAATCAAATTCGACACTGGTTTCGATGGTGGTCATCTAACCTCAATCAAAGATCAGGCCAAAATCGTAGTGGAGATTATACCTGGTCATAAAGAATCAAACTCGAAGGGCAAAGGAAAGGAAGATCATTATCAATTAGCTTTGGATCAATCTAAAGAGATTTGCTTCTTTCTGATACCTTGGGTTCCTGAAGGGAATGAGGAGAATTTCTCTAATGGTGTCTCTATGAATACTAGGAAACGTAGAGGAAAAGATGGAGATGGTCAAACGAGTTTATTAAATAGATCTAATGTTTCAATGGATAGAAGAGCTGTCAGTGGAACTAGTTCACTTTCGAGGTCTAGATCCAGAGAAATCAATCAAGAATCAACTACGAATCGAGTGGTGGAAACTTCGCCAGATTCAGATCTAGAGGAAAGAGCTGCTGCTATTGGAGATCAAAGCTGTGAGTGGAATCATTCTACTTCCAAGTCTCCCAGACGACTCTTTGCTTATCGAATAATCCTCTCTTGTCCTACTACCTCCTTTTTCGGATCCTCACAGTACGCGGAAAGGCAGCAAGTACCCCATCGACCAGTTTTTCAGGTGACAATTCAATCGGAGCAATTCCTCCTCCTTCTTCCCTTCCAGTCGGTGTACAATCTTCAAAAGATTCATTGAATCCTCATCGAACGTTCGAGTTAGCTTTCAGAAAGTATCAAGAATCGAATCAAACCCAATCGAACGAGCTAGAGCTCAAAATCAAGGTTCTCGAAGATCTATTAGAAAATGAGAAGAAGGCCAAGGAAGCTTTAGAAACCAAAGTCACAGATTCAGAAAAAGAGAATTTGGAATTGAAAAAGAAAAATAGCGCTTTAGAAGAAGCATTGAAGGTTTCGAAAGCGAAGGAAGAGGAAAACTCTGTTACGAGTAAATTGATGGAATCTTTGAGAGGAGAATTGGAAGAGAAGAAAGGCAAGATTCAAACCTTACAGTCAGAATTTGACAGAAGGGAAGAAAATAGAAAGGAAGAAATCAGAAAATTGAATTCCACGATTGAGAGAAAGGAACAAGCTTACAAAAGCATGGTAGCTCAACACAATCAAGAAACAGCAAAGAGAAACGAGGCTCAAGCAAAAAAGAAAAATCTCACTTCTCGTTCCGGTTCGTCTTCTGACTCACGCGTTGCTGGACCCTCTAACTCTCCGGAAGTCAATAATGGTTCAAACAAGAATGTTGGTGGTGGTGTTGGATCAAAGAGACCTCATGAAAATTCAAATTCAAACAATAGACCTGGTTCAAGCTCTTCGAATCCTCAAAATAATAAGAAACCTCGTCCTTCTCAACCCTCTGGATCTCAGAGAAGTTCCAATTCTGCAGGACCCTCTGGTGGAAATGGAGGTACTGGAAGCCTTCTGGTTCTGGAGGTGGTCCCATCGTTATCGATGATTGATCTTCATTCTTTCTTTTTGTTTCGCATCCGTTCGAGAATAGTTTCAAATCGTTGCCTTTTCTTCTTTAAAACCTCTTTTGATTCCCTTCTTCTTCACCTCTAACAGCCACAGAAAATCGTTCAACCTAGTTTCATGTCAGGGTCTTTCCTTTCACATCTTTCATTTCTTGTACTTTTAGCATACATTCATTCACACAGTCTTCACCCTGCTAGTTCAATTTCAATCGGTTTCTTTTCTCTCATCGCAAGCATGCGCAAGCGAGTTCCACGAAAAGAAATCGCTGGTTGTCTCGAAGAGAGGATGCAAAGATGAATCAATGACTTCGCTTTGCTATGCTAATGGAACTCAAGATTGATACATACTTGTAGAGAGATTCAGGACAAGGCAGGTTCCAATCAGTCTGATCTTGCTATTCCTCAATCAAAGGTGCTTTTCGCTTTGATTTCTCGAAGTTGCTGCCAAAGACGATCACGAAGCAAAACTCTCGATGAGGAACCAGGATAAGATTCTAGAGTAGATTTTATTGGAATCAACTTATGAGAAAATAATTGTACAGCGGCTCATCTTTCGATTCAGGTGATGCATTGTCGTCTGTTTCATGAGACGCGCGCGTTCGGATTCCTCACAGTGTTGACTCCTCGTACTCAAGTCGAGACTAGTCGACCAAAAAGGTGAGAATGGAATCTGAACTGCCTATTCTAATGGGAACAGACAGGTTCACTCGAGAGGAAGCTAAGGATAAGTTCTCCTTGGAGATCAAACGTCACGTCCAACGAAGAGAACAGAACTGAGAAGGGAGGTGGGCAGAAGGAGAAGGTATCGGGTCTGTTATTTCTAAAGCACATTGACAACTAGTTGCAAAAGATTGATCCTGCATTTGAACTTTTGATTTCCTTCTTGAGAATGGAACACTGCTTTCTAAGGAGGCGAGAACCAGAGGAGAGTCGACATGAAATCGGTTTCTGAAGGTTCGCCGACTACGAGAGAAGAAGGATGGGTCACACGGACAGGTCAGTGACTGAGCAGCATTAGAGAGGAGCAAGTCGACCAAGTGGGTTCAAATTACCTCAAACACTTCAACACAATACTCACTGCATTCTCCTGGTTCGACAAATCTCAATTTGACCTTCCCACTCTGAAAGATTTCCGCCTTCTGAAGCTCTCTACGCCCTTCAAACCAGAGCTTCCTGAGGTCATCGGAGTCTGATGTGGTACCATTCCTGAGAATTAGCGCTGAAGGTACGATCACTGATTCTAGACTAGGGTAAGATCTGATTTTAAAGGATTGGATCAGCTCCAAATCTTCTTTGATGGTCTGGTCGTAGTAATACGGGAGGAATATGACCTTTAAATCATGTGGAAGGTGAATTTCTGGGAGCCTTGACAAGAGCATTAGTGTTGTTGCATCCAAAGACAGCACCTTTAACTTTTCAAAAAGCGAGAAGTTGGTGATGGCCTTGTTCTCTTCTGAATGGTCATAAAAAGGATCTATCCCGAGGAGCCTGAGATACTCGAGAGATTTGGATGAACCTTTCAAAGCTGAAAGACAAGTGGATCTAACGGAAGGTTGTCCAGCAATGCCTGAAGGTAGATCGTGTATCTCTAGACACTGGAGGTTCTTCGTGACTTTGAGAAGATAAAAGACCGCTTGGCTCTTTCGATTTCCACCGATCCATTGTTTCCCAACTGCTTTAATCCAGTTCCTTCCATTCAATGTTTTTGATGGAAAGTTCACGCCTAAAGCCAGTTTCTGAATCTGTGATAAACCTGAGAATGTATCTGAGAATTCAGCCAAATACTTGAAGTCGTTTTGGTCGAAGGTGCAGCCGAGACTGGCCGACCTTAATCCAGTACAAAATACAAGTATCCAAACTAGGTTCCTAGCACTAAAGTTGCTTTCGATGTCTTGCCACATAGGAACGAACAGCTTCTTGAGTGAATGGGTAAGAAAAGGAAGAGGACTGAATATTCCACTCGTCAATCTGGACTGGAGAGAGAAGTTGAACTCATGTCTTAGGATAATGAGTGTCTGAATATTGACTAGCAAGCTCAAAAGTCCTTCCACAACAGTCTTGAAGGTTACCGACTTCTCCAACTTGATCTCTTGAGCTCTAAGAATTTTGATAAGCTCATCCGCATCCTTTTGGGCTTCAGCCCTCTCTTCTTGAGTAACCCTCGCATCTCTATGGATGCAGGTAACAGAGCGCACGAACTTGCGAGTCTCGGGATTTTTGGCCATTGCCAAGTAGAAGACGTGCAAAGACTTGCTGTTGAGAGTGACATCAAAAAGAAGCTCCCTCTGGTAGATCGAGAGAAGGTTTCGACAGCTCAAAGCGACAGCTCAAAGCGACAGCTCTAAGAGCGCTGTCCCTTGCTCTGAAAGAGTAGAACGAGAATATCGATGAAGTTTCAGTTAGAATCAATTGACAGAACACATCTCTGAGGAAGATTCGACATCCTGCTCACCTTTTCCCCTTTTCTCTCTCCTGCTCGGATCCCTCTGACTTCTTCCAAGACTGGATGAACTTGATGATTGCTAGCTGGACGTCTTCTGGAATCTTGTCCAAAGTAAGAGGTGCTTTGACGACGTCTTGAGTAGAAGTAAGTGCAGATGGATGCATTTTGGTGATTTCGAAGTGAGTGGTAGAAGGAGAAGAAGAAAGATGAAGACTTTTCGAATCGATATCTTGAATCGGCGTGAGCTGATTCGACAAAGAGGATCGATACACTCAATTTGGGTCCGACTCTCTCTTCAGCTTCGTTTAAGATGCTAAACAAGACTTCGTCTCGTCGTCCTTGAAGATGCTTTTCCAAGACGCTGGAGGTTGTTCAGAAGAACCAAGTGAAATTCGTGATGACCAGTCGTACTGTCATGCATGACCAAGTCGATAGTACTTCGAACTAGATCTGATTGGGATCGAGATCTGAGACAAGAAAAAAATACACCCATCTTTAGACCCAGATTCCCAACTCCAGTCTCTAAAATCGGAGCTCTCTCCGTCCAATGATTCCTTTGCTTCGAGACTTTACGAAGATCCTCTCATTCTTTTCCCCACCTTTCACGACAGCTCGATTCTTGATTGACTTTCAACCACTCTCTTCCGACTTGATGGTACCTAGAGACCTCCGGAGAAGCTTCCTATCCTGATCAGCGAATGGCGAATGAGAACGCATTGAGCAAAGAGAGTTGGAGTTAGAGGTAAGTGTCGTTGCTCGAGGTCTTCGGACTAGTAATTATGGACCTCAATCTGAGTGGAGTTCGACTCACCGAGACTTCTCGAGAAGATTCTCATCTTCAGATGACGACTCCGATGACTTGCGAAACCGTTTCCAATCCAACCACTTCTCCTACCAACCCACTCAATTGAGATGAGTGATCCTCTATCATTTTTGAAGGGAGCACTAGTTTCTTGAGATGAATAAACTTTTCTCCATTGACTTCCATTTCAGCTTCTGCATTTGCTTTTCTTTCACTTAGAATGGAGATAAAAGTCCCCATAGGATAATCTCTTAGTGGACCTCTGTTGAGCTCTGGTTGGAATCTCAATTCCGTGAGTTGCGGTAGCTCTTTCGTTAAACCATGCATGAGACTCAGATCTGATAACCAGAGCCTCGAGATTGAAGGAAGACGAGAAAGAAGGCGCTCCCTTCGGATTACCAAAGTTGCTGAAGATGGAATGATCATCCACGAAGGGAACTCGGCTGAATTGTTGGCAAACTGGAGATCTAGGACTTGAAGATTTGGAAACTCCATTGGTGAATATCCTTCTTCGTTCGTCCCAAACATTACCATCTGTAAATCCCTCAGATTACAACATGACTTTTCTAGAAGGCTTCTCCAATCCTCCACATCTAGCCAATGAGTGATCTGCAAAGATTTCACATTAACCAGAATATTAGGACCAGACTTGGTCAGATCCATGAAATCGTGTCCCCAGAAAACCTCGAGGCGGACAGAGTCATGGTCATCTTGAACTGGTTTGAGCTCTGGCAGTACGAGCACAGTGGACGATCTCCAACTTAGGTTGACAACCCTGAAGTACTTCAGATAAGGTAGTTTAGAATAACACTCTTCGAGTTGCGACATATTGGAATCTTGAATGAGGAATAAGCTCCTGAGTGATTTCTTGGATTCCTCGAGTGCCTCGATGAACCTCTGTTCCGAGGCTAGATCCACCATAGCAAAGACCTCTGTAAGCTTCTTATCGCTCTTTCTATTGAATAGCTCTACAATCGAAGCATTCCATCCATCTTGCTTCGGCTCTGGCAGGATGAGTCTCCTCCACAAAGCCTTGTGTTCATCAATAATCTCTGACCATTCCTTTCGTACTCTCATTACATTGACCACCTCCTTTGAATCGAGTTGCTTGAAGACTCTTAATAGAATCTCGGGTGGAATAAGATGAGAGATCATGGTTTGATGATTTGATGATGATTTGACTTGATGTTATGAAAAGAAGAAAGTTTTCACGAAGACTTCTTCGCTCTGTACCACTACCACTCAATCGGCTGTCATCAAGAAATGCTCGCTTCCTATCTTCCTGGTGGAATCACAATCAAGGCTTTCTTGATAAACGATAGAAAAAAGATAATAGAAGAATGGGACGACTCAGGTTTAGGCCAGAGATCGAGCTCTACCAATGTAGTGAGTGTCAGCGACCACTCAATTCATCTGTCATCATACTCTTTCTAATCTTGCTTCTGTTCTTTCTCTTGCAGAATATGAATGCATCAAATCCTCACACAGCTCGCGTCGAAGTCAACTTCAAAGGTCATCACATGACCCACAAGACTTCAGCAAACAAACTAGCAGACGCTTGGGAGATCAGATTACTCGTCCAAGATAAACAAAGTGATGCAAAAATTATCTTCTGCAACTCTAAAGAGAGAAGTCAATCCTACACTTTTAGTCATTTAGAAGATGGTGATCCTCTAGTAGGTGCAGCTTTATTCGATGTCAACAAGAGGAAGAAGAGAAATCGAATCGTCTTGATAGCCAAGCCAGGCTTTGATTCAGCAGCAAACAATCCTTTCGAACAAAGTTACGGCTTCTCTCAAGATCCGAATGATTCGTACGAGATGATATGGAACATTCATCTCAATGAGGATGATCAAGAGTTAGATGGAATGGTTACTAGAAATCCAGCAAAAAGACAATCTTATGCTGAATCTTCAGCTTCTCCTGAACCTATCAAACATAGCTCTAGTAGAATGCAAACTGGCAAAGGGAAGATGAGACAAAAAGATCGTAGTCAACAAGGAGTTGTCTTGTCATCGTCGGAAGAAGAAGAAGATGATGAGCCTGCATCTGCATCAGGTAAGTCCTCCAATCATCTCGAACTCATGATCTATACGGATTCGAGTAATTTTTCATTTTCTGATTCCAAATTTCTCCCCGCTCTTGTTCTTACCTCTGGAAGCAGAACGCCAAGGTCGTTCCGAATCTTTTGTCCAGCAGCCACTTACGACTACCAAAGGAAAGAAGACTACAATCCCAAACTCTATCTCTGCTTCATCTGCAAACTCTGCTATCTCGAAGCTCTACAACTCCCTCATTGAGAATCAGTCAAAGGAAATGGACAAGGCGATCAAAGAAGCATTCAAAATTGGTCAAGCTTCGACTTCTTCTAATGGTTTTGGAATTGAGTCTTCAGAGAAATTGAAGTCTGAGAATCAAGATTTGATTGACGAGTTGGAAAAGGTAAAAACAGACAGAGATGAAATAGAGAAAGAGAGAGACGATTTGGAAGTGGAAAGAGACGATTTGAAGATAGAGAGAGCTGAAATGAAAGAAGAAATAGCTGAATTGGAATTAAAGGGAGCTCGTCTCGAAAATGAGAGAGAACAATCCGAAACTCAATCACAAACCGAAAGAACTCAAAGAGAGCAAGATCGTTTCCAATTCGAAGAAAGAATCAGAGAGTTGGAAGCCGAAATAGAGAAGGGGAAAGAAGATTGGGATAAAAGATTGAGAGCTGAATTGGAGAAGAAGTTGACAGGAGAGTCAAAGAAGTCGCAAGAAAGACCATCAAGTATGATACCTGAAAAATCTTTACCTTCATCAGTATCATCATCGTCGAACAGAGTAATAGGAGAGAGCTCTAGATCAAATGCTCAGAACAGAAGAATCAACAGCTCCCCCGTATCGAATAGATCGCAAAGTTCTCAAAAGAACAAGTCGCTGGATCTTGGACAAGACGAAGAAGATCCGGAACAAGACGAAGAAGAGAGAAGAGGAGCTGCCATGAGTCCGGATTCTGACAAATCTACTTCTACCATCAACGAAAACAACAGACAATCTGCTGCTGCTTCTCAATCTCCTTCACCTTCACCAACTTCCAAAGCTCAAATGCCAAACGAGAAGAGAAAGCAATCAAGCTCTCTAGAAGGTTCTCGTACTGCTTCTACTCAAAGTTCAAAGAGAAGAAAGTCAAACGAGGAATCGGAAGAACAAAACCAGACGAGAGAAGCTTCCCTTTCTGAAAGCCCACCGTCTCGTGGAAGAGGACCTGTATTTCCTTCCGAAACTCCACCTTTGAATCAAGACGCAGATCAAGAAACTCGTACAATTCCTGCTTTTACTTCTACAACTCCAACTCCAGCTCTGGAAGAAAATCAAGAAGCTCAAGTCGGTGCTGGTGCTGGTACTGAAAGACATCCACCTGCCATTCTATCTCCATCTCCTGCTCCAGTTTCCACTTCAGCAAATCAACAAGCCGGTGTTGGTCCTTCTCAAGGATCGAGAAGAGGTCAGGTCTTGCTAGCTTCGGTATCTCCTGCTCCTGATCATTCGAAATCAAGATCAGCCTCTCGAGAAGATATCAAGCCAGTGATCAATCAAGGCTCTGGTGCTTTGGAAAACAGAGGTGAAGCTTCTAGAAACGTTAATGGAGGCGGCAAAAAGGGAGATCCGATCGTAATCGATTAGCTCAGAAGGTTGACAAATCGAATCCTGTTTGAATGAGATCAAGATCATTGTAGATAGAGAAGTGTAAATAAGAAGATGGGTCAATCACAAAAAGGTTCAGAGAAGAAAAAAAGTTTCATCAAGTTCCATTAGATTTCGTTTTGGTCGGGATTTAGAAGATGAGAAAAAACAACAAAGTGTGTGTGAGAGAGAGGTGTTATTGTTTTCGATTCTTTGTACTACATCTTCAATTTCCTTGAATCTGGCATTGTTTGTATCCTCGCTCGTTCTACTCGAGCCTGTTGTCGGTGAGCAGCTTGACGTCAAACTTCTGGTCCCCTTTCCAAACCTTTCTACCATCGTTATGGGTGGCCACGATCTTTCTCAAATCGCTGATCATGCCACCAGGACCACTTGCAAAGACAGTGATCGAACCACTCGAAGTATTCTCGACGAAATCTTTGGTCAAAAGTGCCAGATTTGGATGACGGCTTTCTTCCCTCGTGTGCTTGATGGAGAGAGTGCTTGAGGCATTGACTTTCTCTGTCGATGAAGTCGGTTCGATCTCAGATGGATCTTTCTCTTGAGTTGGAGTGGAAGATGAAGAAGAAGTAATCGGCTCTCTAGTGACGTAAATCTTCACTGTTACGCCTGAATTCTTGATTTGTTCTAGCTCTGAAGAGATCCAGCTCACATCCTGTTCCCTACGGATGGCCCATACTAGCTGGACGTTAGACAGACTGCTTGGTCTGGTACGAATCAGATGAAAGATGATTGGAAGGACGAAAGTGATTCCAGAACCTCCAGCAAAGAATAGATTGTTGTCAGATCGAATCTCTTTCGACAAATCTTCTCCGTATGGACCAGTGAGAATGACTCCAGTAGCGACCGATTTTGTAGATTCTCTGGACTTGTTTGAGATGTTTTGAGCGATCTTCCTGGTTTCGCCTTTCTTGGCTCTGAAAAGATAAGAATGCTTGACCGTCCCATCGACGGATTCAGGATAAGATAAAGGTGTCATCGGATGAGATTGCCAGATACTACCTTCAGTGAAGCAGAGAAAGAAGTGTTGACCTATCGACCAAGGCTTTTGGGGATGGTTGAAGTCTAACCGAACGACGTCTCCGTTTTGTGAATCTTGGAAAAGTTGAACTGAAGCCTCTGCTGCCTTGAAGCCTCTCTTGCCGCTTTCGATGAAATTGTAGTGAAGAAGACCGGAGCGTAGTAGACGAATGGATCGGTCGAGGAGCCAAAGAATTAGAGATGGAATCATCTGAAGGAGCGTCAGAAACAGGAGTGTTGTCAGCGAAGGTGTCGACACGACTGGAGAATGAGCGGAGTCCTCTCACTCACGAAACAGCTCAGTTTCGCCCAATGGCCCCAACACGTTCCTACGAATAGCATCGCAAGAACATAGTGAGACTTGCGGCTAGTATAAAAGAAAAAAACGAGAAGAAAGAAATCGACAAAGTCAGAACTACTTCTCGAGAACGTCACAGCGAAAGAGAAGACACTTACAAGAACTCGTATCCTGTTCGTTTGATAGCAAAAGGGAAGCTCAAAAGCCAAAGAATAGTGATCAAAATCATTGCAACTACTCCATAGACCATATAAGTCTGAACGATCCACTCTTTGGCAACTTTGGGTTGAGGCTGATAGAATCTGATCTCTATCAAACACCATCCTATCGTATGCAAAGCAGATTGAACGAAGATAATATGCCCCAGCCACCGATGAAGGAAGTTGAAGTGATGATAAGGGATTCCAGTGATCAGAGAAATGATGGATTCTCTTGAAGCTAGCAAAATTGAAAGTGGCGTCAAAGCGTAGGCAATAACACCAACTCTATCCGCAAATGGACCAAGTGAACTTCGTGTGTTGTAGATTTGAGGTGATGTGTTTTTGACTGGAGTGATCCATGTGTTGTAAGATATTCCAATGAATGACCAAATCAAGAGGTAAGAAGCGAAGATCGAGAGAACAGTGACTTGAAGACGAGTGACCCTACCGAAGATGGCTTCAATTGAGTTTGGAAGTAAGTGTCTTCTAGTGAAGGATTGGAATGATCGATCGAGTCTGATGAGCGTTGAGCCTGAAGTTGAGGATTCTTCGATAGCCGCTTTTGAGTCGACATTCTTTGAAGTTGGGAATAACCATCTCGAGAGGACGAATGCGAGGAGAATGAAGAGAACGGTGAGCCAGATGATCCCCACCTGAATAAAGTGAGATGGATTTATGACAAAGGGAAAAAGAAGAAGAATGTTGAGCAAGATCCTAAAGAAAGCGGGCGAAGATCTTCGTCAGACCGTCGAGCTCTCTTCCACTCACGTAGATCATTCCTCGACGATGCGCGTTGTAGACGACGTCTAAATATTCACAGCTTCCAGCATCATTCGTACATGGCCATATCCTGTCCGGATACCCCCAATAGTGCAGCAGAGTAGAATTGGAATCGGCGTGCTGAATATGCGCTCTCTTGATCATCATCTCTTCGCTGATCATCTTTTCGCAACTTGTTCTTCTGCCTGAAGGATATTTGCGAACGAAATTGTTTGATTGGAAGAGGCAAATCTTGCTGCGTTGCATCCTTTCCTTTTGTCTTTAAGAGTCGAAGAAAGGAACCTTTTCTCAAAATGTTGTCTGGGAATCGCTCCGCGGGGAAACGCTCCGACTTGGCGAGACACGAAGTAACTTCGTTTCAAGCTGATTCAGAACACCTTTTGGATCCCAGTTTGGTTGAAAGAAGGCAGGCAAGAGACGAGAAAACTGCAGAGGCGACGCGGACGCTTTGTCTTTCTGGCTCAAAGCACTTCATGAGTCGTCTTTTCCTCTTGAACCTCGGGTCAGACCATTTGAGAGCTCAGTAGACGGAGCTTTGGATCGCTTGTATTCATGTAAAGAAAAGAAAAGCGAACACGATGACGATTGAATCAAAGGTAAAGCTCCCGAGAGACCATGCCGTTGGGCAGATCCAATATCTCACTCCCCAGCTCGTCCGTTCTCGAGAGCTCGACATTTGCTAACGGATGACGATTCGAAGATTGAGATGCGTTTTCAGGTTGAGGCATTGAGGACTGATTGATCGTTGTCGCCTGGAAGCTAGAGTTGCTGTCGTCATCAGATGAACGAAGAGGACTCGAAGCGATTGGTGTATTTTTTTCATTTCTTGAATTTGAAGTCGTTTCTAGAATATTTGAGTGAGAGTCTGAAAGAAGTCGGATTCACAATAGCAATGAGAAGGAACGAGTCAGCGAAAAGAATGTTGTCGATTAGAAGAAAGTGAGACAAGGAAGCGATGGATTTCACGACTTGCAACTCACCGACCAGACTTCTCAGTTCTTCAGCTCCAGGAGAGTGATAGAGGTTCAAAGAAATGAAGACAGCGTAGATTGTCAAGACTATAACCAAAGACCAAGCTGGAATGAGATATGCCCACTCCCTAAATTGGTTGATCGTCGAAGATGAATTCGCAGAGAAGAACAGATTAAAGGTGAATTATAATTGAATGTAAGTTAATATGAACAATGAGAAGCAGAAAGAACTCGGGATCAAAGCGAAGAGGTGAGATGAAACGACAGAGCTGAATCTGAAATCTACAAAGCCTGTAACCTCAGGCAAAGGTTTGTGATTCATTCATCTTTTCCTACAGCCTTTGAGACCCACCTATTTGGATACCAATCAATACCGAAGAATTCAAAGCTCTCCTCAGGCAACAGAGCCCAAAGAGTCCAAAGAACCCAAATCAAAGTGACGAAGATCAACAAAGAGAAGCCATAATATTCTGAAGATGATCCAGTCTTGAAAGCAGCTGCATTTGAAAGATCGTTCGAAGAAGTAGAACGCTTCTCGAAATCGAAAGTCGACGAGGCAGAAGGTAGAGCAGAGATGGAGATCAATTGTAGAGAGAAAGGTCCTGATTGAGCCTGAGGAAAGAAAATGTTGAGGGAGAGAGAATCGAAAACAGAAAGAGGTAGAGTCAGTGTTTGAGTAGATTCGAAAGGTAAAAGAACCGTTAGAGGAAGTAAAGTGGATTAAGTGTCCTTTTCACTCACCCCGAAATCACTTCTAGCCATGACACTCCACTCTTTGATCTCTTCGGGTTTGAATTCAGGTTTTGGCTCCACAGGTCTACCTCTATAAGTCGGATTGAAATCTTTCCATTCCTTTTCGAACTTCAATATATCCTCGTCCAGAGTTTGAGTTGAAGAAGTGATAGTGGTAGAGTTAGGCAGTTGGAAATCCCATTCGTACTGGACTGAACTTTCATTCCTACCATCCGGTCTCTTCTTTGGTAACTCAGTTTTGAAACCCAATACGAATGAAGTGACTGGAGCCTTACCTCCTCCTGGAGGTGAGTTGACAGGGTTTCCACTCAAACTCTTTGGAGAACGAACGAGCAGAGATAGACCTTTGAACTGTTCGCTAGAAAGATTGATTGGAGGCGGTTTTGAATAGAGTTGAGAAGCGAAACCAGCACCTCCTAGAGTTAAGGTATCTGTTGATCAAAGAGATAGAAAGGAAGAGAGAGGCATGAGTGATTAGTCAAGGATGGTCGAAGGCTACCTTGACGACGAAGATGTTCCCTATCTCTTTCTTTGACTTACCCAGATAACCTGAGAAGATGATTTCACCTTCCTGGTCTTTGTTCTTTGAGTCTGATTTGACCAATTGCATGCTGCTCGAGCTGTTCCCGCCCCTGACTGTGTCATCGACGTTTGAGAAGTCGGATTGACTCCATCCGACAGTGGGAGGAGTGGCGTATTGTTTGGGAGCGTAGAGTGGAATCGAATGCATCTCAGAGAATGTTTCTAGAAGGAGTTGTGGATAGAAGGACAAGAGAGAATGAGGGTGTCGTCGACTCAAAGTCGAACATAGACGACACGTGGAGATTACGTAACTGAAGAGGATCTTTTTTCCACCAAATCTTGCTTCCTTTCTTCACATCACATCCAAACCTCATTTCTCTTTCTTCTTCGCCTATAGGATACCCTCTTCCTTCTACTACTCCCCTTACTTCCATCCATAGACCAATCTCTTTGGTCAACTTTCGTCCAACCTCTCTGGACCAAAGATTTCGAGTCCCGTCCCTGCCGAAAGATGGATTCGAAACACAATTCTCAAGAAGAGAATCTCTCCTCAAACAAACAAGCAGATGGAAAGAATGACGATAAGAAGAATGAAGTAGATAGAGTCTATTCCATACCTGTCTTGAATGGGACTCAAGATTCAGATCTTCAATACGCAAATGCTTTGCTATCATCGGGAGAGGACAAGGAAGCTCTCGACGATAAATGGATCACTAGCAGGTTGGAATTATGGTCTTTCTATTCTTATTATGTTGGAAATTGTGGAGTGAGTCGATATGATCTGTGTGAGATTCTCTATCTCTTTGCTTATCGCGAGGGTGCAAAGGCCTCCCCTCCTTCGCCTCGACTCGACTGACCTACTTTGTGACCCTTTTCTCACAGTTGTCTGGCTTCAACTATGGGCCTAGTCAAGCTCAGAATCTGCTCTCTCAGGCAGCTGGAGATTCTGGAAGACTCTTCTGGGCTGGAAGTAACAGAACTGTTCAATCGATCATTCTTCTTGCAAGTGCGTCCTCGTTTCCTCAATGCGTAACTTCTCTTGATGATCGAGATTCTGACGTGCTCTTCTGTTTCCGCTCCAACGTTTCCTTCTGCAGATGGTATCGCATTCGCTATCCAAGTCGTTCTCTTCATCTCGATTGGATCAATGTGAGTTCTAGCGAAAGAAAAAGTGAGATCCTGATCTTCTTTTCTTAGATGTTTTTCACCCATCACACTCTCTCTGTTCTTTCTGGAATCTGGTTTACAGGGCCGATTATGGTAATTGGAGGCCCAAGATCTTATGGACTTTCACAGCTGCAGGAATTGCGACTGGATTAGCTTGGTTAGGTTACACCGATCCGTCCCAATGGAAATCAGGAATTGCTCTATACATGGTAGGAGTCATAGCATACCAAGGAAGTTTGACCTTTTGGACTGCAGCTTTCCCGTCTTTGGCTCGTAATCTAAAGGAAGTTAGAGCAAGTGCGAAAGACCTAGGATCGAATCCACCTTTGACTACACCTGAGAAGCATGCTGAATTAGACATGTTGTCAAGGAATAGAGTCAGCAATATAGCTTTCACTGTTCAATCCGTTTTCGAATTGGTCATTTTGGCCGTTTTGCAAGGCATCTTGGTCGCTTTGAACGCAAATGAATCTACAGAGAACAATACCAAAGCTCTTTCGGTCGCCTGTGCTTATACAGCTGGAGTTTGGGCTCTATGTGCTATGCCTTGGTTCATGTGAGTAAAGCTCTCAATCTCAAGATTCACAAGTTGAAGGTTCGGACAGTATTCACAAGGAAGTCACTCCCGCTGACACTTTTCTCTCTCTCGCAAATTTCGATTTCCAACAGCGCTGAGAAACATAGACCAGGTCAGAAACTTCCTCCTGGTACGAATTATTTCACTGCTGGAATTCAACAGGCTGCTTTGGCTGGTCGTTATATTTGGAAATTGAGACAGACCTTGGTGAGTTCTCTTTGAAGACAGAGAAGATGGTCGAGAATGACAAAGATTGACATTTCATTTTTCTTTCTCTTTCGTCTCTAGCTCTATCTCATTTTCTACTTCTTGTTCAGTGATGCTTTCAACACGTCAGTTACACATCGACATTAGTAATTTCAACCACTACTTCTTTGGTCACCTGCTTACTCTTATCTCTCCTCTTGCTTAATTTTCAACAGTTCGGTCACCGTCATCAGCACTGTCCAATATCAACTGATCTCCTTTTCAGCAACCACAAGTAATGAGCTATTAATCGTCGGAATCGCAGCTCAAGCAGTTGGAATCTATCTAGCTTGGGCAGTTCAGAAGAAATTCAAGATCCAAACTCTCACCTGTTTGAAGGTCAATGTCTTCTTCATCATCCTACTGCAAGGGTGGGGACTGATTGGGATCTTTACGAATAAGTTCGGTTTCCACAATCGATGGGAAGCTTTTGCTTATCAGGCTTATTACGGACTTTTCGTTTGTCCTTGGTACGCTTTCTCCCAAACCATGATCTCGGAAGTCAGTCCAAAAGGTTACGAGTTCTTGTTCTTCTCTTTCTTCTCGATCATGGGCAAGGCAAGGTGAGTATCCCACGATTCAAGGATTGTTTCCCTGATTTCTTGCATTCTCACTCGGTTTTCTTGTGTAATCTTTTTTGCCTTCTCTCTTTGAACAGCGCTTTCATTGGTCCTTTCGTAACTCAAGCTATCTCGAATAGAACTGGTGAGTTTGTAGTTTTCAACTTTGGTTCCTGGATTCTGCTCATTTCTGACAAGATCGCATTCTCCTCGACCTTTCTCTTCTCTTTTCCATCAATCAGGTAACGAATCTTCACCATTCTACTTCCTACTGGCTCTCTCTGTAGTCTCTTGCGTTCTTCTGATCCCTATGGACATGAAGAAATCGAAATTAGAACAAGGAGTCTTCTTGGAAGAAGAAGCGAAGAGGAAGAAATTGGAACAAGAAACCTGTCTTGCCAAATCTCTCGTCGTAGTTCAAGAAGGATCGTCTGGAGATGCTTGATTTTCTTTGGGGGGAAATAGATTCGTGTCTAAATGCTTTATTAGGGTTGCTCTTGTGTCTCTACTGCTTTTGTAATCTATGGGTTTTTATTGTCAAAAATTTGTTTTGGGTTTACTTTCACTTCTTTGTCGATTGTGTCCTTAAGAAGCATGTCAGAATCGTATACGTCTGCGATATATCAAAGTACAAACGACAAACGTGAATGAAAACTACTGATTATCTTTCAGACTCTCCAAAATGTCTCGATAACGTTCCTTTCGATCCGAATCGACCTCTACGAGCCTTTCCAAAAGAGTAGTGGCTTTGGCTATCGATTTCCCTCGATCCTCTCCAGATTGACATTTAGAAAGCAAGATAAGATAAAGAGATAAAGATTGCATGCACCCTGAGGAAGTGAGAGAGGGAGATAAATCGGAAGAAGGGAAAAGATCAGAGAGAAGAACATCACAAGACGAATGGGAAACGAATAAAGTAAACTTACATTTACTATCTTCTTCTTCCTCCAATAGTTCCTGTATAGCTTCTATTTCTGGTCTGAGCACTTCTGGTTGTGGATCTAATGAGATAAATTAGAGATTGATAGAAGAGAGGAAATGTATAGATTGGTCATTCATGAAGAATTACGATTTGGTTTTCACACGAAGTCAAAAAATTTGAGTCGACTTACCCTGTTCTACGAGCCATCTATGATAAAGCCAAACGCTTTGATCACTAGGATCTGTATACATAGCTTGTTTGACCAATTCCAATTCTATGAGAAGGAGAGCAAAAAGGTAAATCAAAAGATCAAAGTGAAGAAAACATCTCAATTCTCCAAAAAAATCTCAAAACAAAACGAATCACTTTTCTCACAGAGTCTCCAAAACTCACCTTCACCTCTAGCTTCTCTCCTCTGTCCTTCTTCCCAACCTCTAGCGTCCCAAAGTCTAGGTAGAATCTTACTTCTCTGATGCCAAGCCGAGAAATTCGAAAAATTAGATTGGATTTTCTTCATTGTATAATCCAATTCCTTTTCTGCTAGAGAGATATGAGTTGAAGAAGGAGAAGGTTGACTTAAGGATGAAGGAAAAGTAGCGAAATTTGTATTTGGATTTGTATTTGTCATGTTTGATTCATTCGAAGAAGAAGAAGAAGCGATTTTAGAAAGTAAAAATCGTCGATAATCCCATCCATGAACTTATTGTCCAGAAATGAATCGAGAAGAATTGTAAGTAGAGAGAAAAGTTCAGTATGGTTTTCGAGAGAAAGAAAAGTTCTCTCTGAAACTTACAATTCCTAGGATCCAATTCCAACATTTTCTCCACCACTTTGATTTCTCTCTTCCATTTCATCCCCACCTCTACTTTATTCGAATCCTGATTCCCTATCTCTGGCAATTGTTCCAAGCACCATTTCCTATGATTCCAAATCCAATAAACTTTAGGATGAGCTCTCAAAGCATGCATAGTGATTTCCAAATCATTGGAGAGTAATTCCGTCTTGTATTTGATCTTCCTCTCTTCCGAGATCTCTTGATCTTGATCTTGTATCGTACCTTTTGTTCGTGTTTCTTTCGAGACTGAGGATGCTGAATCTGTCGATGTTGAAGTTGAAGGATCGTTATCACTGATTTTGGCAGAGGCGAAGAAATCGACCTTTTCATCTTCGTCTCTAAGTTTGGGTGGGTTCTTGAATAGATTCAAAAGGATTTCTCTCCTGTAATTCCAACAGGTGTAGAGTTCTGGATTCAATCCTAAGAGGTGAGTAGTATGGTCTAAGGCTTGAGAAGAAAGGTCATGACTTGATTTCTGTGGGAAGAATGGATAAGAGGATCGAGGGAAGGATCAGTCTGACATTTTCAACAATAGGAAATAGACTATCGACCTGGAACCCCAAGTTCAAGTAGGAACCGATTGGTGAATGAGTAGAAAATAGACCATGGATCTGTCTAATCTGTTTCTTTATCTTCAGTAAGACTGGCTTCTAGCTGAACCTTAACAGCTCGTTATGATTCTGTGTTGCACCTTGATACAGATTCTAGCTCTCTCTATCACCTCTCTATACCTGGATTGACCCTGCCACTGATTACTCTGTGATTGATACTGACCATGTCGAAGAACTGCTTCTCTACACCAAGATAAGCCTGCAGCTTGGCCGCCTCTTTCTGCTTTCTGGCTGCTTTTGCATCTGCAGATCCATTCGCTTTCTCTCTTTTGACTCCATGCATTCCTTAAAGATGAGAATTGAGGCAGGATTGAGGCTTTGAATTGAACGTAGAGAGGTTAGAGAGAGAGAAACACTTTGTCCTACCTAGCTTGACTATCAACAACCTCATCAACTATTCACCAATTCTGCAACTGTCAATCATGGCCTCAATCCCAACTTCCCAGCTACCTGAAATCGACGCAGCAGCTGCAAATGCAGTCTCATCCTCCACTGACACTCATCCAATCAGTCCAGTGGCTCAAGAGGAAAAGGATAGATTGGCCAAATTGTTGGCAAACAGAAGCGACGTAAAGGACTTGCAGGTGAGCAGACAAGTCCATCCGACATTCTGTGTATCTCGTATAGGCAAGGAGTGGAGATTGGGTGGAGATTGGGCATTCTAAGGAGAGAGGGATGATCAAGGTCGTCATGATGATGGTAGTGTTGATCTTTGAGTGAAGTTGGACGAGTTGGATGGAGAGCCCAACTTTGAGCTCAGTCTGGCAATGGGGAGAGGGCTTCAAAATAGGTAGATTGTATCGATCTGTAGTCATCATCAAGAATGTCGGCTCAGAACCTTGGTGGGCCTCAGAGAGAAACAAGGAGAAACCTCGCAGCGAGGTCTCTAATCAGTAGGTTGGACCTAGCTGATGATAGTCTTTCTCAATTCTCTCTCTCCACCTCTCTTCCCGCATTTTCGTAAACTTTCTCATTCTAGGACAAGAACATCTTGAAGTGTGAGTGCTTCCGAGAGACCCAGGCTCACTAGCTGAGGGATCAGTGTACAGCATCTCTCTCCCCTTTTCCTAGTTCGTTCTCGAGCTGATCCTCCCAAATTCTCTTCTCTCTATCGCTTCCAATCCTTTCTTCCCTCGATCCAGCCACTCCAGGAGTTTCTCCAGCTCTAGCAGCAAAACAAGCTGAATTGGTGCGTTTTCTACGATCTACCCCCTCATTTACATCTCATCCCCTTCTAAGTCCTACAATCTCTTAACCTTTCTCTCTCCCCCCCCCCCCCCYCTCTTTTCTTTTCCTTTCCATAGGCAAAGGCTCAACTAGAAGATAAACTAGAAGGACGTCTAAACCGTCGTCCAGAAAGGGAGGAGTTAGAGGCGAAGGGAATCTTGAAGGATCAAAAGGTTTCCCCAGCTCTACAAGCTGCCAAATCGGAATTGGAGAGATCCCAATTGGAAGACAAGTTGGAAAAAGAAATCGCTAGTAGACCTGGGATTGATAGCGTTCCAAAGAAGATTTTGGGAGAGGGAGCTTGAAAAGAAAACAAAAGATGGAAGCTAGACAGATGAAGATGAGAGATTGAGCTTGGACTTGGTATTTTCTATTTCTTTTGGGGTTAGAGATAGCCTCTGGTTTGAATTTTTCGAAGATTGTTTGGCTTGTAAATAGGGAAATGAATTGAAACTCTTTGTAATGACCTTCAGAGATGGAAGAGAGTCGAGAAGAAGTCTGGAAACGAAAGCGAGCGGCAGGTGTTGAATTCTGGGCTTGAACTGCACGGCTTGGTTGCATTTCATCTCTGTTAGGATCTGATAAATCCAATAAACCCTCTCGAGCAGAATAGGAGTGCGGTATAAGAAAATTAGGGATTTGGTGAGGACAGACGGCAGACGGCACAGACGGAAGATACTTTCTCTTGATCGAGAATCTCTCCACCAAACCATTCAATCAATGCTTTAAAGAGAGCCAGAAAAGATCCCTTTCCCTTTTCCTCTATTCTCGAAACATGCCATCAACAGATTCGAAACCTTCAGAAGCAACGTTCAACGCGGCCACGATTTCATTAGAGACTGGTGGAATGGCAGACAAGAGCAAACATTCCGAATTGGAAACTGGGAAAACTTTCTCTTTACAATCCAAATTACCTAGATTACCAATTCCTAAATTGGAGGATACTTGTAAGAGATATTTGGAAAGTTTGAAACCTTTGCAGGTAAGTCTAATAAGGAGAGAGAGAGAGAGAGATAGGGAGAGAGGATAGGGTTGAGTGGAGATAAGAGGGGAGAGCATCTAGGAACTAGAGAAGATGCTCACAGAGATTGTCGAATAAGTGAAAAGAATAAAACTTCGATTCTTATGGGATGGATGGAAATGCTATTCGAGTAGATAGAGAGATCAGGAAGCACTCGAGGCCAGGAAAGGTCAAAGAGTTCAGACGTCATCTTTCCCTTCGTCACCCTTCAAAGCTCTTTCCGATCTCTTTTCCATGCTTTTATTGAAACAGTCATCCTCTTCTGCTGCTCTCTTGCATCTCTTTCTCACGCCGCTCTTTTCCCTTTCTTTTCGACTCTCCCTTTGCCCCCCACATTCTACATTCCACTCTCGCAGACTCCAGAAGATTACTCGAAAACAGAACAAGTAGTCTCTGATTTCCTCAAAGTAAGTATCTGAAATGCGCAACAATTATCCCCCTTCTATTGATCAACTGAACAATCTTGCAATCTTTGAACCTTCTCCTCTCATCTCTCCTCGCCTTCAAGAATGATGGACAAAAGCTTCAAAAATCCCTCCAAGACTACGCTTCTACCAGATCCTCTTATATCGAGGAATTTTGGGATGATGCTTATCTTCAAGCTTCAGATTCCGTCGTTTTGAATTTGAACCCTTTCTTTATTTTGGAAGATGATCCTACTCCTAGTAGAGGGAATCAATTGATGAGAACTGCCAATTTGATCTTGGCTTCTTTGGCTTTCGTTCATGATTTGAGAACTGGAGTTTTGGAACCTGATACCGTTAGAGGAAGTGAGTAAAAATGGCTGAGAATATGAAGATTTTCGAGAGCTTGCACTTTGAACATCTCGAATCCCGACTTTTCTAGAAGTTCTGCTCGAGCTGACCTTCTGTCTTTTCAAACCTTCTCTCTTTCTCTCTCTTCTTCTTATTCTTATAGCTCCTTTGGATATGTCGCAATACGCTAAGCTTTTCGGTACTGCTCGTATCCCTACTGCTAATGGTTGTCGAATGGATACTGCTCCAGATAGTAGACATGTTGTCATTCTTCGTCGTGGACAATTCTACTGGTGAGAAGAACATTGAATCGAAAAGATTCCTTTCCCTACTTGTGTCTCTTCTCCTACTGTGCGACTGATGCAATCCTTGTGCTCGAACTCTCGATCCTTCTCTCTTCGTCTCCTTGTTCTTCTGCTTCTCTAGGTTCGAAGCTCTAGACGAACAACATCGACCACTCTTCACAGAGAGAGCTCTTCTAGGAAACTTACATGCCATAGTCAAAGATGCAGAACAGACTCCAACCGAAGAAGTAGCAGCAGGAGCCATCGGGATTCTATCGACTGAGAATCGTAAAACCTGGAATGAACAAAGAAAGATTCTAAAATCCGATGCAAACAATTCAAGATGTTTAGAAGTGGTTGATAAAGCATTATTCATAGTTTGTATGGATGATTCCGAACCTTCAACTCCATCTGAATTATGCAACAACATGTTATGTGGAACTTATCAACTTCAAAAAGGAGTTCAAGTAGGAACTTGTACCAATCGTTTCTATGATAAAACCATTCAATTGATAGTTTGTAAAAATGGTACTGCTGGGATTAATTTCGAACATACTGGTGTAGATGGTCATACCGTTTTGAGATTTGCTGCAGACATTTATACGGAATTGATCATGAGATTCGCTAAATCAATCAATTCTGCTACTAAAAGTTTGTTTCAGGCAAAAACTAGTCCTTTTGCAAAAGGAACTGGAATGAAAGGTTTGAGTGAAGCTGATGAAAGTAAGAAGAATGAAGTGGAACAAGATACTGCTCCTAAGAAATTGGAATGGACTTTGACGGAAGAGGTTAAAGCTGCTATCAAGTTTGGTGAGACTAGATTGTCTGATTTGTGAGTATCGAATTCGTCGTTTCTCTTCCTCATTTGGACTATCTGTTCTTACTGATACTTTAAGCCGCTTTTACATCTTTTTAGAATCTGTCAAAACGAATGTCAAGTCATGGAATACAACAAATATGGAAAGAAGTGAGTCTTTCGTTTCTCCTTCATTTTCATTTACAGCTCTTCAAGCAAAGTCTCGATCTTTCTTACTAAAGTTTTCTCTCTTTCTCGCTATCTTCTCAAAGCTTCGTGACTCGTCACAAGTTCTCTCCGGATGCCTTCGTTCAAATGGCTTTCCAAGCAGCTTATTACACCTTGTACGGACGAGCAGAGACGACTTACGAACCTGCAATGACCAAATCTTTCTTACATGGTAGAACTGAAGCTATTAGAACTGTTCAACCTTGGACTGTCAACTTTACAAAGGTTTTGAGAAGTAGTGCTAAACCTGAAGAAAAGTTGGATGCTCTCAGGAAAGCTTGTGAAGGTCATTCGAAGTTGAGTAAAGCTTGTGCTGGTGGTCAAGGTCATGATAGGTGAGTTACTTCTGTTGCTCTTTTGAAGTTCAGTCCTTTGTTCCCTGAATCTTTCCCTTCTTCTCTTTCTCTTTCTTTCTCTCTAGGCATCTTTATGCCATGCTTCAACTTTGGCGTAAAAATCAAGCAGAAAACAAACTCTCGGATCCAACCCCAACTTTGTTCTCGGATTCTGGTTTCTCGACTATCAATCATACAGTCCTCTCCACTTCCAATTGTGGTAATCCTGCTCTCAGATTGTTCGGTTTCGGTCCTGTAGCTCCAGATGGTTTCGGAATCGGTTATATTATCAAGGACGACGCTATCTCGGTTTGTGCTTCTTCAAAACATTTACAAACAAAGAGATTCTTGGAAACTTTGGAAGGTTATCTCGATGAGATTAGAGGCTTGATCATTACGTGAGTGTGACAGTTTCTTTCTACAACTGCTTTTATCCCTTTCATGAACTTCTCACTTATTTTGCTTTCTCCTTCTACCATCCACTTTACTTCTTCCGCCTCTCCAGAACCTACAAAGCAGCAAACGTCAGGACTCAACAGACCTACATCGATCATTCTGGAGTGGAATGCGATGTTAGAACTGGTCTGCCAATCGGAAGTCATCAGAACAAAGGAAATGGTTACGACGATTGGGAAACGAGCGAAGGGAAACCAAAGACTGGTGGGGGTTATGGTTTCTTTGATGCTGGATCTGAAGAGACTCAGAAGAAGAATGAAGGTGGTAGAAGTGATAGGAATAAACTGAGTGGAGTTGGTAGAACTTTGATTCACACCGAGTACGCATAGATTGGGAGTTGAAGACGATGTAAAAGAACACTCTGAATTCTGAGTATCTTTAATTTGGTTGCATCTAGAAACTACAACCTTCTCGAGACTGGTGGTATGATTCGAATGCCTCGATCGAAGCTGGGGTGGGAAAGAAGACTCGTTTTCGAAGAAGCGATAAATTGTGAACGTCACGTCCTCTCATGCGTTTGATCAAGGAAAAGCTTGATTTGGTATCTGTGCTCACTCAAGAGTTGGATTTGACACTCAGACTCAGACTCGAAAAGAAAGACTGTTCCCGACTTCGACAAACACGACGACGAAAAAGATTTTGATCAATACAAGTACAGCTCTCGAACCCATCCTTCACTTTTTCAGTGAGCTCTTGTGCTCCAGATCCTGATTGCCTCTCCAATTCTCCTCAAAGTCCCTTGATCTCGACAATCTTCTATTATTGATCCTGAAATCAGTCTGGATACGACTCAGCAGCTGCTCAAATATTTCGCGATCTCTTGCCCACTTTCCTCGTCGAAGATAGCCGATATTCTGATAACGTATAATACCTAGATCTGGAATTGAATTCAGAATCGGAATTGCTGTTATGAGACCTAGATTACGAAGTCCAACGCCCGTATACTCGAGTGGAATTGAAGAATTTGGTGTTCGAAGTAGAGAGAGAGCAGATATCCATTGTCAGCTGTCGATGTCAGTGGGAGCTCATCTCCGGGAGTCAAACGAAAGGGAGAACTCACATCTTGACCAACAACCAATCCCAACACTCTTTGCTTTTCAGCGCTGACCCAATCGGGCAATTCATTTAGCAGCTCTCGATCTATGGCCTGGTATCGACCAACGCTATTGAGAGAACGAACGAAAAGATCTTCAGGTTCAGAGAGGAAAAGCAGATCTGAATCAGAACTGACGAAGCAGCTTATCGATGCCCCATTATCGGTGACTCTTAAGTAGTCGGCTCTCCTGGCAACCGAAAGATCTGCTTCGTCTATGCACAAGACATGCCTGATGAAAGGAGAAGTAAGAAAAGATTCCAGGAGTCAGGCTCTGGTCGGTAAGAGGAGACTTCGTTGCAGAAGCGGAAGTGAGGTTTCCACAAACCTGATTTTGGGGTTTTGAGGTGTGAACGTCATCCCTTCTAAACCTCTTTCGAGGAAATTGGACCCAAGGTTAGACGAAAAGATCGGATCCCAGGAGGCGTAGGGCTTCTGACCTAAAGGATCTCCAAAGAGGGCATCGCACTTAGATTCGAATCGCTGGATTAAGTGATTGGGCAAGTCGTTGTGAAAGCCTGAAGTGTAGTTCATGCATTGCAAGAGGGTTTCTGCTTCGGCAGCTGTCTGCGCCTTCAATCGATCTCGCTCTGCACGAACTTCTGCTTTAGCTGATGGAGCATCTGTTTGAGAAAAAAACAAAGCATGAGATTGAGATTGAGGCGACAATAGAAAGAGCAAATCTCAGCTTGGCATTGGCTTGAGAGTTCACCAAACTGTACTAGACGCATCATTGCACTCACTTCCATCCTTTCTGTCCCAGTAACATTCTATTGAGAAGTTGAAAGCCAAAGGGTTTCGATCCATATATTCCTGATATAGCTCGTCTAGCTCTTCGTCGACAGCGAGAGCAAACGACTGTCTAGCTGCTTGAATGGCGTTTTCTATACTTCTTCTCCATACTGGGTCTCCTGCATTCCAAACTCCATGCTGGCAGTTGAGATGAACGCATTTCAACCAAAGAGAATGGAAAGTAGCGTATCCGTCAATGAGAACCTTGACTGCGAAGTGAAGAAAGACGAGAGACAAGAGAAGAGAGAGAAGATCAGAGAAGTTTCGAACATGCTGACTTGCGATGTCAGCTTGATCGATGCAAGATAGCAGTTTCGATGCACTTGGTACTAACCAGAAGTCCCCTGCGGCCTATATCTAGGATTTGAAGGAGAGTTGATCATCTCGACTGCCTGAAAAAGAGCACCTGGCAAGTCAGTGATAGGCAGCGTCAAGGACGTGCCATGTCGTTCTAGAGCTTGCGGATTGAGTCCTTCTAGATGCGGCCAGACTCCGACAACTCCCATGATGAATCTGGACTCAGTTGAGGAGCGACGATTGAGTGGCTCAAGCGAAGAGAAGAAGTCGAAGAAGAAAGATGGAAAACTTCTTCACCTTCTACCACTCGCATCCACTCAAGCTTCTGCTCTAGTCTTCAATCAATCACAGAACAGAAGTAAAAACATCTCAAAGACTGAGCAATCGGTCTAGTATCCTCCAGACGTATCTCCTTCTTCACTTTTTCGGTTTCCCATCCATTTAACATGGACCAACTACCATCAGAAATCTTACTACCAGTCTTCAAGCAGCTCACTTCCATCGAGATGGTAATTGTATTAAGGGTCTGCAAAGCACGGTATGAGGTTATCGACGAGAATAAAGCTCTTTGGAGGAGATTAGTTCTGCCAAAGAGGGAACCGGAATGGGATTCTTCCATCGCAGAGTTGTTCGACAGAAAGAGCTGTAGCAGTCTTCAAGAGATCTCAATGCAGGTTATGTGGAAGCTCAAAGATGATTCAAAAGAGATGGAATTGCTTATGGAAGCCTTGGAAAGGTCCCAGGAAACTCTTCAAGTTGTTCAGCTCCTTAGTTATCTCCAGACCCACTAAACAATTTTTCCTCGCCTTTGTTGGACGCTCCCAAACTTAACAGACTTTAGAACCATCAATCTCGGAACAGTACCTCAAGTTCGTCTAGTGAAGGAAGGAGGACCAGATCAAACGGGCAGGAGAGGGGCGGGCCTCGAAGTTTTGTGGGTCGATAGGATTCCAGAAATGCAAGCTTATGTCTCTTCAAATCGTGTTCGTCTAGGGAATTTAGTTTCTCTACGCCTAGAAGACTCTCTCGAGACCTCTGAATGCATCAGTCTTTTGGCCAACCTTCCTTTGAAGACTTTGAAACACATTGCTCTTCACACCAATTTAGACGTGGAAGAAGTTCCGCCTTTGCCTTTCCGATTCGAAACAATCGAAGTTTTCGAGTTTTCAAATCTCAGTAATCAACCATTCTTCCCATCTTGGGTTATGATACCCATTACAGCAACTCTTATGGTCGAGAGCAATCTTTCAGGCGTCTGCTCTTCTCTACCCTCTGTCTCAACTCTCTGGTTAACTGAGATCGAGAATGTCCAGGTTTTGGGGAGTAGATGTCCAGAGCTGGTGAGACTGAGGATGGATCCGGAAGAAATTCCCGACGCTTCCGAATGGGACGAATTGGTGTTGACGCTTCAGCAAAGGAAAAAGAATGTTGAGGCTGGGATAGAAGTTGATGGGGTTAAGATGATTCCGCTCAAGACTTTGGTCTTCCCTTTCAAAGCAATTGAAGCTGGGCTCAGTTTCAGAATGCTCATATTTAAATTGAAGACGTTGGTAGAAGAAGTTGTGGATCTAGCAACAGAGCCAAGTTTTGTAACAGTGGAGTTTTGAGCTCGGACGGGAAACAAATGTGAGTATTATTCTTCTGGGATCGATACGTTCAAGATGGTGCTTGTAAATCACGAGAATTCAATTCCTGACAGCAATCCTTGCTTTCCTTTCTTCACCATCAGTCGGCAGTCCTCATCTCTCCCCCGCTTTAGCCAGACAGCTCTCCATTGACATTCTTCTCTTCAAAGCCAGCAAGTTCTCGAATTCTCAAGCCGTCTTTAGAGCAAAACCAACAGAGCGAGAGTCTCTTCCTTGTGCTTTCTCCAGTGCAGCTTCTTATAAAACAACAGCATAGAATCGTTCGAAAGTGAACCGAATTCTCTTCCAGACCCAAAGTTCCTGATCTTCTCTCTCCCTCTTCTGTTTATGTTTGGCCACAAGTCTCTAATGACCTTATTTTTGACGCTGCCATGTTCTTTTCTTTCATCCGTCTCTCTTCGTTTCACTTGTAGTTGGCCCGAGATCAAACGTCGTTTTCTTTTTGCACTGTTGTAACAGAACGTCCAAGGCAGAATGATCCCAAAACAAGCAGAATTGGAGCAGAACGAACTTGGTTCTGTAGAAACAATACTGATACAAAAGCAAAATGATTCGCCAAAGCAATCTCCTTGCATCTTCTTTCATTCCTCTTTCAATATATCCTAACCTCTCCATGAGCTCCAGCGACAACTATTCTCCCACTCTTCCCAAAGCTCGGATCAAACAGTATCGATTGAGTATTTTCCACTTCCCAACCACAATACTCGACCTTCACTTGGGGTTGCGATTCTGGATCTGAGATGCAATTCAGACCTCCATTTCGATCCTTTGAGAGATTCGATAAAGAAACTCTATGAGGTAAACCATCAGCCGTAGAAACCAACAAATCTGGAATTTGAGAATCATCAACTTGAATGAACTTGACTTCATTGACAGTAGAATCGTTTCTTTTCCAAAAAGCAATCAAAGCTTTTTCATTCCAATCCACTTTTGCTTCTTGAATGTTTGGATTCAAGATTTCTTCCAATTTCTCAACTTCCACCTCTTCTTCAAGTTCTAATTTCTTCAAATCGTAAAGTGCAATAGCTCCATTTCTACCACCAACGACGATCCAATTTGAATCCTCATCGTAATCTAAAGAAGTAATGGCACCAAAAGTAGTTTGTTTCCAGCTATCAGTAGCATTTGGCCTCTCTCCAGGAGGGAATAGAGGTAAATTCAACAGTCTTAGAGTTTTGGAAGATTTCAAATCCAATATCTGTACTTTGGAAGCAGATAAACCTAACAGTAAGATTTGTTGTTCTTGAGATTTCGACTTTATGAGTTTCATACATTCGATTCCAGAGTATCGATCAGAACCCCAAATTCCAATTTGTTTCTCTTCCGAAACATTCCATAATCTGATGGTACCATCCATACTTCCTGTTAAGACTTCTTTACCTCTATCGATGAATTCAGAACACATGATGGCTCGTTTATGACCTTTCAAAGTTCTTGGATTCGTACCGTCTAAAGCTGAGAAGATTCTCGCAGTCGAGTCTGATGATGTTGAGAGTACCACTGAGAAATGAGGTAGAGTTCAAGAAAGGGAAAGAACAAGATAAGAGGGGAAAGACAATATGATTTGATAAGAGACCAGCGAAGTTCGAATTACTCGAGCATGGCTAGGATCGTTAGACCAAGACTCACCTTCGCCACTTGGGAAAAACTTTACACTCCGAATGTCACCTTTATGACCTTTCAATTTCACCACTTCATTTGCAGCTCCGTTTCCATTTCCCAGCTTCTCTCTGATTCGTCTCTGAGCCAAAGCTTCTATTCTCTCTTCTTCGTTCGAATACTCTTCTTGCTCTTGCTGGTCCTCTGTACTTGGTGGGCTAGAGGAAGCTTCACCATCCCAATGGTTTAGATTTCTGACTTCTAACCAACCATCTTCGGCTCCTAAGACTAAGAGACCATTTCCAGTTGGAGATAGATCAGAGGCTGTGATTCCTAAAGCTCCTGGAGATTTCGACGATAGAACTCTTCGTGGAAGTTGGAGAAGCGTTGATGGGAGAATAATCTGAGAATGGAGTTTACGAGCTGAATATTGAGGGCTGGAAGCGATTGTTGAAGATGAAGAAGGTGGGAGTGAGATTTGAAGGTTTAGCTGTGGGATTAAGAGAGAGAAAGAAGGATCGTCAGGACAGGAATCGGATGAGCCAGCTATGACCAGGGTCTGAATGATCTATGTAAATCGTATTGTAAGGTAGGGGAGTTTGGAGGACGGTCTGGAAGACTGGGATTCTAATCTTCTAATCTTCGATAGGCCACGTCATGTCAATCGTGCTACTTGAATGCGTCGAGCTCTGACTATAGGAGCATTATCATGATTGAATGATATCAGAGTTTCACCAATTATGACATAAAGGGCATCGATTGACTCGATCTGCGACGCTTTTGCTACGATTCTTCCCACTATCACTCTTTGCTCTCCACTCCATTTCTCACTCTATTCCACTCACTAAGCTCCCCTGTTCTCTTTCAACTTTCAATCTTTCTGTTCCTTTTACATGAAACTTTTCTATCCTGACTCCTCCCGACGTATTCGAGTCATTGCTGACCTGTTTTGTGGCAGAAAGGTTCAGCTTTGAATGAATGGAAGCATTTGGTGCATTTCCTTGATAGATGGAAAGCCAAACAGTGTCTGATTCGATGAGTGAGCTCGAAATGTCATTGAACACTTCTGGATATGTCGGTTGCAGAGTCGTGAATGGTAGGAACGACATTCTTGATGAGGTGGTTCAAGTGGAAGATGCAAATCCAGAAAGATCAACACGGAGTCGATGAGTTGAACAACCTCACCTCCTTTCTATCAGCTACATAGTTACTTTGTGAGAGCAGAAAGCATATGATCATCAGGACTAATCGAGACTCTCTCTTCACACCTCACACTAAAAAGTTAGAGTACGTATAGCAGGCGCCGTGCAATTTCGAACACTTCCCAAAGCAAGGGTCATTACAACAGGTATTGAATTGAACAACAGGTATTGAATTGAGGGTATTCATAAGAAAAGGACTGGGGCCGAACGTCGACTTATTAACACTACTCGAAGGGGGAAGACAGGAATAGATCAGCTTAGCTTGGCTCGTTCTTTTGACGGAACGAGGGAATCTACCACCCGCTGATTATCACCCTCCTTTCGAAAGCCCTTGATTGATTTTGCTTAGGTTGAGAAGATGATGAGAGTAAAGGATTCGTCGAAGTGGGGATAGCTGAGGGAGAAACAGTCTAGAGAGTGATCAATAATGGCGAGATTGGAAGAGGTAGAAGTCAGAAAGAATAGCGGTCGATGGTCTCGATTGAAGATGATCTATCGGTTCAAATACTCACCTCGACTTTCTAAATGACCGATGCAATTCAGATTGGGTAGTCGGAAAGGTAATGAGGGTGATACTGCATGAGTTGAACCGAAGAAGGGAGATGGACGAAGTTGAGCCAATGAGACGAGACTCAGAAATCAAGAGTTTCGAATGAATCGCTACTCACAACCTCCAGAACGAACTGTTCCATTTCCAAAGATCTAACAACCAATGAGAAGGAAGATAGAGAGATCTGGAATGAGCGCGGGCACTGTTTCCAAGACGGAGGTAGTGAGGATTGAAGATCCGAAAGCAGATCACTCACCACTAGACTTCAACTTTCTCTAGACTTCATCAAACCATCTTCCAGTTTACCTACGTGATTCCTGACTAGGTTGTCAGACCAGGAATCTGAAGAAAAGGTAGAGGAGATGGGTGGAGAAGGAGTGCGAGATGGATCAGCGATGATGACCAAGAACGAAGAAGAGTCTCGAGATCTGCATTCGTATCCTCAAGATGATGGTTGAATGAGATGGGATGAGAGATGAGATGGCCTGTATGCTCACCAATTGACCATAGGGATAGAATTACTTGAACAGAAAGACTATGAAGAGAGAAGAAGAAGAAGAAGTTTCGAAGATGAGCCTTCCTTTTTCTATCTGCTCGCCTCGGTGAAACACCGAATGTCGCCCACCTAATTCGAGATCTCGGAGCTCTCTTGATTATGAACTAAATTGTAGATAATGACTCTCGGATCTAAATTCCAAGCTCACACCGGCGGTTAGATGCATCTCTGAACAGTCAAGTCGAGGTGAAGAAGATGAAAGTTGAAACAGACGAGATCGACAATAACAGCACACAATTGTGGAGAAGATCATACCGCACATCGAATTTCAATTTTTCCTTCATCCACTTCACAACATCACAATCTCTTTGACCTCTCCACGGGGCCTGAAATCTCGACTCTCAAGCTTCCCTTCCATGATCTCTAACTTTCAGCTCGAAGAATCTTCACGATTGGGAGGAATACGCGGATTCGACAAAGCTCTCAACTTTTGGTTTCTCCTCGACTCCTCTCCATCATCTTCTGACTTGCGCTTCAAACTTCTAGAACGTGAGAGGCGACGTTCTTCGTCCAATCTTCGTTGCATCATCGTTCTCCCGTCTTGAGACTTCATGCCAGTACGAACTTTGACCTTTCCCAATGAAGCAGGTGAAGAGGAATGAAGCGAACTTGAATCTTCCGAATATATGTTCCAATCTGTGTAAGATCTGTTGAGACTTGGACGGGGAGATGAAACTTGTTCTGGAGTAACTACTTGCTTCTTCTTTCCACTCTGTCTAGCACCGTCTCGACCTGAGCTGGATGACTCTTCTCTCAAAGTATCGGAGCTTTGATGGATAGGTTGAGAAGTGAGATCAAATCTCATCTTGAGCTCTGAAAGTTCGGTTTCTAGAGCTGCATTCTTCTTTTCCAACTCTCTCGATTTCAGCCTCTCCAACTTGAGTTGAGCCTCTAAGGATTGCTCGTCTCCTTCCTCTTCTTGACCTAGTGAATGAGCATTTCTGGGCTGTATTGAGTGAGAGGAAGAATCTAGTGAACGCCTGACTGCTGGAGTCACTTGTCCGCTGTCGTTTCCTTCCAGATCAGCCTCTCTTTTGATCGTGATGAGTGGAGTCGACGAGCGTCGATGGACTGGGCTCATGGACAAAGCTAGACCGTCGATGTTCCTTGAAGCCTGAGGAGAGTTGCGTTCTTCAGACCTCAAGTTCTGTTCATTTGCGACTGATGGACTCAAAGGGAAGCCTGGAGAAGAAGTCTGAGCCCGATTTCCCAGAATCCTTCTCTCGACAATTTCGATGACTGGAATCTCACCCTCAGATTCACTCTCTTCTCTTCTCGCTCTTCTTCTACTCTGAGTATTGCTGTTTGTAAAGCTTCGAGTTCTACCTGATCTTGTTCTTGATGCAGTCTCCTGATGATGACTCTGCGACTGAAGATTCCAGACGAAGCAGAAGTCAGGTCTCGACTGCTTGATGATAGGGTCGTCCTCATCGCAAATCCTGGAGAGATTCACTACGAGAGTGGCTTGATCCCAGCTCATCCTGAGTGATCCATCGAAGGAACTTCCTGTTGGAAGACGACTGAAGACTAGACGACTGTTTTCTCGAGATGAGATTTGTGAAGGTGATTCTCCAAAGGTCTCTTCTCCGAGAGCGTCTGATGAGGAGAGGAGAGGATATGACTGGATCAGTGTAAAAAGTAGTTGCTCTTGAGGCTAAGTCAGCAAACTCACCTTTCAATTGGAGGATGACTCCGTAGTCACTTTCCAACTCTCCCGACTCATCGTCGCATTCTACCACCACTTCGAAGTGATGGTGCAATTCAATCGACTTTGAACAGTAGTGAATGAATAAATGTTTTAGAACATGAGTTTCGCAACCTCACATCTGTTAGATCGAAGGCATACATCCAACTTTCAGTCTCAACTCACGTAAGTCTTTTCTGAACGAGGCTGGTTGTAGATGGTCTCTTCTTCTATCTCTTCCCCGCTGACTTGAACATATGCTGAGAATGCATCATCTCCATCGAGTCTGTACAGCTTGCGTTCCATAGTGATGTATTCAAGAATGAAAGCGAGAGGTTGTGGGAAGAGAAGAAGAAAACGAAGCGAAGCGAAGCACGCGAAAAACCTTTGCACCTTCTCGCATCTTGGTCTGACGATCGCTTTGCAAATCAACTTTGTCTGTTCTCGTCTCTCAGTTTCTACACTCTGTTCTCTGAAATGATTTCAGTGAGCTCCGAAGGAATAGCACAAATAAGAAAGAACTTGTGAACGTGGAAGATCCAGCTCTCTAAGCGTCAAGGGATAGTTGTTTTCATTTCTGCTTTCTTCGAAGACACCCAAAACTTCGTTCGGAGGCTTGCACGACTATCGAGCTTGAATCTCCAGTTTTCAAATTCTACCTGACGAGGAAAGACTACTCATGTCGCTTCATTTGTGTCTTCAAAGATCTCAGTCTTGTGTTCAAAGCAGAAAATATAGAGTGGAAAAGGTAGAGAGTGACGATTCCGCCCCGCAAAAAGAAGTAAAATAAAAACCATCCCGTACAGAAGTCGTGACAGCGAACCTAGACAGGGAAGAGAGAGAGAGAGAGTGGGTGTGTGGGCGAGAGAAAGAAATAAAGAAAGAAGCTAACAAAGTCAATTCCTGATTATTGATGATCTTTCTCTTCAGAGACACAAGATGGAGTTCATTAACTTACTCTAGAAATTTACCCAGTCCTCAAATCTCGACGTCGATCATCGGTGGTACTTCCTCAACATCGATCACTTCTTCCACCAGCTCCTTGAGTTCGTCCAAAGTCTCCGATTTGATACCTGTAGTGTTGATAACTAAAGTCTTGAGATGAATCATTTTAACACCATCAACTTCCATTCCAGCTTCTACAATCTCCTTTCGTTGACGTAACATTGAACACAAGTTGCTGCCTTCTTTTCTAGTCAATCCGAACATCGAAGATGCTTCTGGAAATGGGCCTACTACTCTCAATTCCACCAGAACTGGACATCTTGCTTCGATTAAGTGAAGCTCTTTAAGATGACTTATCCAGAGTCTTGAGATTGACGGCAGAGAAGATACCATTTCGTCACGCATCAATATAGTTGAGGTAGGAGGAATTCTTAGGAATCGGGGATAGACAGAAGTTGATAACGACTCTTTGATCTCCAGCACTTGAAGATGAGGTAAATGAAGACCTTGGAGGCCAGTAGTATTAGAGCGAAGGAAAGAGGTCTTAATGCTTATCTGTAGATGCTTCAGAGTTAGGCTTGGCTTCTCCAAGATTACCCTCAACTTGGGATACTCCACATCTCCATCGATGACCAGAGAGGAAAGATTGTTGAAGGCTTGATCGGGAGACTGGAATACCGATTGAACTTGAGAACTCCAGATCCAAAGGATCTTCAGATTGTTGCTTGGCTCCTCGAGAACACGTACTTCTTCTTGCTCCTGACGCCGACAAAGATGCAGGCGAATAAAGTTCCACCAGTAGCTGGACGGGGATACAAGTCTACAGTCTACGAGTTTTGGTAAAGTGACCAACACAGAAGCGAGCTGGGCATCGGGTGTTTTGTCGTTGTACTTGGTCCGGTATGTGAGATGAAGAAATCGAAGAGTTTCCTTGCTCCTTTGCAGAGTTTCGACGAGAGATGTTGCCTCTTCTTCCTCCTCCAAACCGAGATCCATCATCACTCCGTCCAAAGTACTTCCGCTTCTCGAATCGAAAAGATCTACAATTGAGGGTTCCCATCCATCCTTGAGATTCTGACGCAGAACCATTCTCCTCCAGAGGCTCTTGTTTTGTTGAATGATCTCGTACCAGCTTTTGCATACTCTACTGAGCCTAACCATATCGTCTGATCTCAGTTTGCTGAAGATGTTGAGGAGAGTCTCTGAAGAAAGACTGGCGAAGAGTTGAGCTGCATCTAGTTTGGACGAAGGAGTTGGAGGACCGTTCCCATCGTTTCTGGCTACCTGTAGACGATGGATCGGAAGCAGAGTGAGGGTTAGCATGATTTTCGAGTCTGTAATGCTAGAAAGAGAAAGAGTAGACAAGCGAGCAAGCAGAACAAAGAAGGAAGCAGAGACAGATGCAGTTAGATGTAGATCGATTTAGTGTACTCACTCCCCACATTGACCTCCAAACTGATTTGATCTTCTCTGGAATCATGATGGTGAATCGTCGATAGAATGGTGATACTTGACGTGTCGTGTCGAGTCGATTGAGTGGATCGACTGAATTAAGTCTTGCCTGCGTCTTCGACAAGAACGATTTCAAGTACTTAACTGAATTCTCAAATACCTTCTCGGGTTTATCAGAGGTTCGAAAACTATCTTTGGCTGTAGATTTCGCTCCAGATGAATCGATTCGAAGATATTGGGATACAGGAGTCGGGAAACGTTGGGTGGGTGGAAGTAAGAAGAATGAAGCGGTCTTCAACCTTCTCAAAGTCACGAAGAACCTCCAATGTCTAGAGATTGACAATGCACCTTCAACTGCAAGTGGAAAGACTCGCATCAAATATGACTTCCTTTCAGCTCTGGAAAGTTCGTTTAAGTCTCTGGAGAATCTCAGGCTTTTTGGGATAGATCCTCGTGCTGATGGTCCGGAAGAGTACAAGGCTGACTTCTCACCTTTTGTTAAAGTAAGAGTGATGTATGTCGATGCAGTGATGGTACTATCTCTGGCTAGGAGTCCAGAAATGAAACTTCCGCCTGCTTTAAAGATTCTCTGCATCCCTTACTATCACTCTGTGCCTTCCATCCGGCCAGATCAGGAGTTGGCCAATTCCTTCAAGGTTAGATCTTACCCTGATCTAGAGCTGGTAATGGTACCTTCGAAACCACTTTTCAGAGATGGATCCGTATCAGGATCCTACGATTTCAACAAGCTCTGGCTCGAAGGACGTAGAGAACTTGAGAAGGCGGAGGTATTCACAAGTGGGAAGGTCAAATTGAGAACTGTCGAGCCAGGAGGATCCAGTGAGTAAAGCGTTCAAAAAATTTTGAGTTATTTCAACCTTTCTTGGCAGAGTTTCCTCTCTACCGCTGCTCATCTATCGACTCTCCTCTGTTGACTCTCTTCTTCTCTCGCAGTCGGCGAATCTTCAGAAATCGATTTCATGTCAACATTTTTCTGGCTTTCGCCTCCTTAGAGACCATTAATCAAGAATGATGGCCGAGGCTTTCTAGGATGTCGAACGAGTGCAATGATTCGATCAGTGGACTTATACATCTCGAACCAAGGGTTCGTCTAATGTAGAAGAGGAGATTGTAAGGACATCTTTCACCACACCTTGTTCGATCTTTTTCTTCCCTCTTTCTTCTTAGTTTCAGTTTCACTCTGATATAAATGTCCGAACATAGAATCAAAAAAAGAGAAAGAAGGCGCTCGACCTCTGAAAAAAAGCGTTTGAACATGCAGTCTTGAGGCGAAAAGAATATAAGATTGCACGATGAAACAAGATATAGGAGCAACTACAGATATCCCACTCTAGTTCAGAGCTACTTTAAACGAAAGAAATGAATTGGCTCTCTTTGGTACCGTCCCCTGCGTTCAAGGTGAGAGGGTAGTCGACTGTGATACCACCTCTCGAGAAGTATGTTGGGTGAGCATGCATGTCCTTTCCGTTTCTGGTAGACATGAACTTGAGAGCTTGAAGAGTAGAATCGTAGTAGAATGTTTGTTGTTGTTGAGTGGAATCCTCTTTATAAGAACAAGAGTCTGCTACGAGGTATTGAGAGGCAGTGTCGACGGAGCCAGTGCCTTCAGAAAAGGGGAGAGCGAGAAAAGGAAGAGATGTAGATACGATGATCAGTTAAATGCCATTTACAGGAGCTCGAAAATCATAACGATAGCGCTTTGAGACTCACTGGTTTGGACACAGAGCTTTCCGCCTGCAGGTTTTAGAAGTCCGGAAGAGAACAGATATTCGTCTCCCATGTAACTTGACTTGCAACGGAAGAAGTCGAACTTAGTGGCGTTTTGAGGAGTAAATGCTGAAGATCGATGAGAAGGAAGGATGGTGCAGAGTTAGAGAAGGTCTTTAGCCAAAAGGAACAGTAATTCTCAGTACCCACCATCGCCCCCATCGTTGGTTGAGACAACGACTTCGACTGGATAGGAATGAGGTCCGTATCTAGCAGTTCCTCCTAGACTGAAGGTGTAGGTCTCATTGCCTTGGTGCATTTGAAGGTTTCCAGTGTAGTGAGGAGTGTCTTCACATTGAATCTCTGTCTGTTGACGTTTGACGATTGGAGAAGCGTTGGCAGAGATAGAGGCCAAAGCTAAGGAGACCAAAAGGGTAAAAGAAGTGAACGATTGCATCTTGTTTAGTTGAAGTTTGACTTGTTTGATTAGAGCTGCGATTGCGAATAGACGATGAGAGAGAAGATGAGGAAATTCGGAAGAGAGGTGGAAACAAAGATGGCTTTTATATCTGCTCGAGGCAAGCTGGGATTCGGAGGATTTCAACAATTTGAAAAACCATCAAGCTTCCGTTTTGATTAGAAAAGGTCTTCGGAAAGTCCTTTCTCCTGTCGAAAGAGTCATTTCCTGCCACCTTCTCTGCTCCCAAAGCTCGTCAACGTGACACCGGCGCACAGGAATCTTCATCCGTCGATCCGCCGTTCCGAGAGGGAAGCCGAGACGAGAACAGTGGAATACAGTTGATGATTTTTCTGAGAATCAGGAATCTGAAGACCTCGAGAGGTAGGTTCGGAGGGGGGCAGCGACATTGTTTCGATTCTGCATCTCTCGTCGATGCGTGAATCTGAAGTGGGGATGACAATCATTGAGCGGCCTCATCTGTGTCTGGAACGAAGAAAAAGAAACAAAGGTTTGAATATCTTTTCCAAGCTCGATGAAGAGAGAGAGTCGAGATCACAGAGTAGACTCAGAAAGGGGAAAGAAGTTTGACACAGATCTCACCATCTCAATGTCGATCCCAGAAACTATGCTCGAGCACATCTCTCGTTCACGCCAGCGAGACTGTCTCTCACCAGAAAATGAAAGCTAGAGATCCTTTACTTTGTGATTTCAGTTGGATTCAACACTCTCACATGACCTCTTCATCTCTTCTGTACTCGCTCTTCCCCTTGCTCCAATTCGATTTGAAAATCTCCATATCTCAAAGTAAACATTCTGCTTCCCAAACATCTGTCAGCCCTCCAGCCTTCTTGGAACCCAAAGTAGAGCCATCTGACTTGCAAGAAGTGGAAAGGAAAAAAGGAAAGAAGGCGTCGAAAAAGAGAAGTTAAAAGACAAGTCAGTTTTCGTCTTGCTTTCTAGGACTGCGTTCCAAGGGCTCTTCAAGTCATGAATGCCCTAGCGTTTCCGTGAATCAGAAAACAAATGAGGAATAGTCAGCCAAAAACTCAGTTGAAGGTGTAAAAAGAAAGAGAGAGACTTACTTTGCTTTGATCCTCATAGCGACTCAAATCTCTACCTCGATAGGAGGAGCTGACGATAAATCCAACACTTCCTCCACCAGGCTTTCCATTTGTTGAATCTGTGAGCTTTCGAATGATGAGAAATTGAACACAAGCCTCTTGAGGTGAATCATCTTGACCCCTTCGATTTCCATTCCAGCCTCTACGTTTCTCTTTCTTTGCTGCAACATCAATATCAAGTTGTTTTGTTCCTCCGCCATCATACCTTGATAAACCTTGACTCTCAAATCAACCAATCCTGGACAATTCTTGACGAGTAGGTTAATTGACCAAAGGTTAGTTACACAGAGAGTTGACACTGATGGAAAAGAAGAGTAGAGTTCGTCATAGCATACGAGAGTTGAAAAAGAAGGCCCCACTCTCATCCAAGAAGGGAAACTTCTCATGAATGGATAGTTGTGCCCTATTTTCAGCACTTCGAGATTGGGTAAATCGATCGGTGGAAGGAAGCCTCCATCATGAAGTCTTATCCATCCTCCGAGATCCTTTAGAGTCTTCGAAGGTGCTTCTAGTAACTTGATCCAATCCGAAGGTTTCAGGTAGTCTTCTAGGCGTAAGGAAACCAGACTAGCAAAGAGATGAGGTGACAAATTTCGGGAACCTTCCGGGAGAGAACACCATAAGATCCGAAGTCGACAGGTTTGATCTCCTCCAACTTCTGCCAAATCTGTTTGAATGAGATGAACGTGATCTACGTGATGACGATCCAAGATTTTGAATTCTACCAGATTCAAATGCTTCAAGGAGAGCACTGGAAGAGCTATTTTCGTGGGAGCGTTGGAAGTCTTGATGCGAAGGATTCGTAGAGTTTCTCTGGACTTTGCTAAAACCTCGACCAGAGATTCTAGACCCCCAGCCGATAGGTCAGTTCTCATAGATACCTCTTTCATACTGCTGTGACTCTTCCTATCGAATAGATCGACGATTAACGACTTCCAAAGAGCCTTGTTCTCGTCGATAATCTCTAACCATTCCTTCCGTACTCTCATGACATTGACCATTTCTTGCGAATTTAAGCACTTGAAGATCAACAACAGAAGGTCTGAAGACAGTTGATCCATTGTCGAGTTGACGATTGAGTGGTTCGAGAGAAGAACGAGATTGAAGAGCTTTTGGAAAGAAGTGCAGGATTGTCTCTGTGGGATTGTTGCGATTGACTACTTGTTCTTGATGAACAGTTTGACTTGAGCTCTTGGGAAGCTGAGTTGAAGAAAAAGATGATGATGGTTGATGGAAAGAAAGTTTCCATCGATTCTCGAATCTCGTTTCGAAGTCGTTCGCTGCATCGCGTTCGATCCCCTCGCCTTTCACCTTCCACCACAACCCCACTCGCTTCTTTCTCAAATTTCAACACGAAAAAGATTCAAATAGGAGGCATACATCCATCATTTTCAGCAGAGAAGTACCACTTCTCAACGGGCCGAGATGCCCCTGCGCTTCTTTTCCTGCTTCTCCTTATCTCACTTTCGCGTCTTCCATGATTAATCTCCGAGAAGATAGAAGCACTATATCTGTTGAAGCAGAATCTTTCGTGATTGAAATTCGACTGAGGTTGTAGAAGGAGCGCGAACGAGGTTGTTCATGAGCCAGGGATGGTCAGCCAAACCTTAATTTTTTTGGCTGGAGAGGCAGAGGAAGCGCTCTCCATCTCGAGAGAGACGCAACGAGGAGAGTGAATTGGATGATGCACTATTGAATGAATCTATTTTGAATCTGAATGAAATTATCAGCAGAAAGAGATAGAGAGACAGAGAAGAGAGAAGATGACCCTTTTGGTGGATGTGCCTTAATTTGGAGCCAAACATCCATCTTCTTGCATCTTCACCTTCAAACATCTACTCCATTCTCCCTACTCTTCTCTTCAAAGCACGCATCCGATTCTGTCAAATAACTCGATTCAGTCCATCAATCATTCGCATCATCCAAATAGACAAGACATCAAACTACATCCAAAGACTCATCGAAGATTAGCCAACCAAACAAACATTCACGTCACCCTCCAAACCAAACAATCCAAGATCCTCTCTTCCTCTTGTTGCTCTTCAAACGCGAGCTGTTAAGCAAGATCCATCTCTATGAATCAAGGTGGAAGCAGTAGCGGCAGTTGGAGCGCAAGTACAAATCAGAGTTTGAGCAGCAGTTCATCCAATTGCACTTCTTCATCTTCCCCTTCAATGAATTCAATCCTCTTCCATCCAAAATCAGATTCATCAAATTCAAATCCAAATTCAACACCTTCATTGCAGCAAGATGAAGAAGAAGAAGAAGAGGGAGAGTTCAATTCCTCATCTCCTCGATCTCATTCCCAATCAGTTTGGACAAAGACTCGAAGCAACACCAGATTCAATTCTTCAAATGGTTCAAATTCAGACGATGAAGATGATGACTATCATATTCATTCAGGCACAACTCCAACTCTAAGTAGATCATCAAAAGATCATTCAATCTCTTCTCCAAGCGAGACTGCCACTTCCAATTCTTCAAATCCAATCGATTTCGACCCAATGGATCTCAGTCCTGCTCAACCTTTCCTGCCACATCATGAACGCGGCAATAGGGACAGACCCAATCTGGAAAACACGTTGAAAGCTAGTAAGAACCTTCAACCTATCACTGGGCTGGATTTGGGGTCCGATGACGCGTTGATGGAGTTGGATGGAAATGGTGGTGTTGTTGGTGTTGGTCAGGATGGAGTAAGGATAATTGGAAGTCATCCTCATCAACAAGCAGAGATTCAACATACAGGTCTACCTTCTTCTTCCAATCTACAGCCTTTCTCTACTCCTTCCGCTTTCTCATCGTCAAGACATGGTGGAGATTTGGAGAGGAGGTTCGCAACTCATGTCTCAATGACCCCTCCAGCTTCCTTTGGTTCTCAAACTTCAAATCAATCTCCATTCGCTTTGGCTCTGAATGACAATAACATCAACTCTGGAAGTAGTAGGAAGATTGGAGGTAATGTTGGTGGATCTTCGAATCTGAACACTCCGAATCTAGGACCAAGTTTCAGATCCATCTCTCACAATCATACCCATTCAATTCCAAGATCTCATGCTTTCAATTCTTTAGCTTTCTTACCTCAAGAACAAGTGACAATCTCTTCTTCCAATCTAGCTCCTTCTGCTTCACCTCTGGATCCAAATGAGACTCCAATCAAATCAAAGGTTCTCAAGACTAGATCTTCATCAACCGCTGCGAATCCGAATCCTCAATTTTCACCTCAAAAGAGAGTTCATAGTCATCATCATGGTAGATCTCAATCTCAAGGTGGATCGGCATTGAATGTTGGTGGAATGAGAAGGACTTTTCCTTTGAGTCAATCTTTGAGAAAGGGTAACGCTTCTGCTTTGGTCAACAATCACCATGGCCATTTGACTTCGAGTAGTGCAAGTGAAGATGATGATGACGAAGACCATCACTTGGCTGAAAAGAGTTTCAATTCACCAGGAAAAGGAAAGGGAAGAAGTCTGGCAGGAAGGATCTTTGGAGGATCTGATCCTATGAGTGGAGGAACTGGATTGGGATTGGATTTGGGAGAGGATCAAGAAGAAGAAAGAGAATGGAAACCTTCTAGTCAACCCATCAACTCGAATTCTTCAAGGACAAGAGCTCAAACTGAAGGTAGCAACACCAACAATAGCAACATAAGTGCAGTAGCTTCTCGTAGAGGTAGAGCTCCAGCAATGCTCAAAGTCTCTTCAAGTTCTGGATCTTCTTGTGCTTCATTCTCTGGTGGATCCATTGGACCCACTCAATTCCTACCAAAGAAGGATGAAGAGATGGATCTAGATGAACCAGTCAATCCTTCCTCCGCTTCGGATGAAGAAGGAGAAGAGAACTTTCATCCTGCTTCCCCAACTCCAGTGGTTTGGGATGTAGCTTTCCCAACTTCTTCTTCTCCTTCGAAATCCAAAATTGAAGATGAAAGAATGCATGAACTTCAACCAGGTCCACAACAACCAGTTCTGAGAAAGAATCCAAAAGGTAGACATTCGAGAACAGCTTCTTCAAACGGTGTTGGAAATGAAGCAAATAGAAGATCTCAACTCTTGGATCAATCACCACCTTCTTTCAACATTCAAGCTGCGACTCCTAAATCTCCTTCTGCGCCTGAATTCAGAGGTCTAGGTCTATTTCTTGGTCCTTCCCCTTCTTCTTCAACTTCTAGAACTTCAAAACATTCTACGATGGAACAACCTACTGGTCCTTATCAATCAAAGAGTCTATCTGCTGCAACTGGTAATTCTAGATCATCTCCTTTCAAGACTCCTTACAAACGTAGAACTAGTTCAAACGCTTCTGAAAGACCTAGGAATAGAGCTCTGTCTTCTGCTTCTGCTTCCAATTCTTCAAATGGTCTTTTGGATTTCAACATTCCAAGAAGTAATTCTGCTAGTTCTGCTACTTTGGATCTGGATGAGAAATTGAAGGGAAGTGCTACCTTGTTTGGATTTGCAAGTCCTAATCGAAACGCAAGTTTGAGCAGTGCTTCTAAAAGTCATAATGATCTCAATGTCAACAATCGAATCAATCTCTTGAGTTATAGTGCTCCAAGACCGACGACAAAGAATCAAAGTCAAGCTGAACTCAACCTAAGAAATGGAACTAATTCAGTCGGTAGATTGTTTTCTAGAGATTCTCTTCAAATTTCCAACGAAGCTTCGATTTCGACTCCTATCAAATCCAATGATAACAAGAAGAATTTGATTCATTCTTCATTGATTTCAAGTGTCAAGAATGGGAAGGAATTTGATGATTCTGGAATCGCTTTTGGAGGTGATAGTCCAAGTGTGGAAGCAGCTCTAAGAAACGGCAATTCAAAGGGATTGGATTTCGATCCGAGAAAGGAATTGTTGTTTCAAACTGAAAGAAGATTGGCAAGTCGATTGGGAGTCTCAGAGGATCCAAATGAATCTTTGTCTTCATCTTCAAACAATTCAATTCGTCAAAGAAGTTCAATCGGAGATTTCTCAAGTCCTGCAAAGGTTAGACCATCTACTTTGAATTCAAACTTCAATTCTCCAAACTCTTTCACTTCTAGTACTCCATTGAAAAAGAATGGCTTGATTCCGAATCTTCAAAGACAACCAAGAGAGAGATCAAGCCTGGCAAATGAAACCAAACTTTCCAACTCGAACTCTAATGGATCGAGTCTAGGTGATGAAAGTGATGAAGAAGAAGGAGGATTGTCTGGCTATGGAAGACCTACAGTAAACAGGCTCAGAAGTGGTAGTGGAAGCAATCTACTCTCGATCGGAAGACCATCTGATCTCAACTCTTTGGAAATGGCTAGAAAAGTCAGCACTGGCTCCATTGGATTGGGAGGTGGATTTGCTCAATCGATCAAGTCTTCTTCCACTTCTTCGACGAATTCAGGTTTCTCGACACCTCAAAATTACAAAAATGTCAAACCTCTTCAAACTGCGTTCATGTCTACCGGTTTGGTTTCAAAGAGAGCTAGAATGAATACCAATGATGGTGCTGGTAATTCTGGAAATGGAACCAATGGAGGAGAAGGAAATTCGAATGAGGTACCAATTCCAAGACCTAATTTCGCTAGCGCTTTGGGTTTGAGAGAAGTCGTAGCAGCTGCTGCTCAAGTTCAATCTTCTTCTACCACAAATGGAGCTGGAAATGGTGTAGGCCCAATGCCAGATACTCCGGTCAAGAAACCAGTCTCGATGATGATGCCAGGTGGTGGAGGAATTTCGAAATCCCTGAGAACTCATCAAGGGGATTCAAGCTTTAATCATGCTAGTGAACCTTCACCTTCTTCCTTCACTTCTTCTTCCAACACTTCTTCAGGAGGTAATGGTGTCGAATCTCCTCAAATTCCAGATTCATGTGATTCTCCAACTTTGAATCTACTCTCTGTCAATGGTGGATTTCCCGAATTGGGTTCTTCGAATGAAAGTTCTTCAAGTTTCTCATCATCTGTTGGAAACGGGATTGGATCTTCAAGTATGAGTAGAACGAATTCTAACAATGTCACTAGTGGGAATCGTTTGCTCAATAGAGTTTCAAAAGGTTCACCAAATGAAATGAATCAATTCCAATCTCCAGCGAAAAGTCTACCTCGTCCTCGACATCATCTTCAAAGACAAGATGCTTTCATCGATGGTCAATCTACTGATTCAGATCCTACTTCTCCTGCAAGTCCTTCCATTGGAACCTTTTCGAACTCATTACTTAGATCCCCTTCGAATAGGAATTCAAATGATGATCAGATTGAAAACCAAGTCTTGAGAAAAGGTAGAAATCAAAACCCAATCGGTTCAAATAGATTAAGTTCTCCAGTCGATCAATCTTTAAAGAGTAGTTCCTTGAGTTCTAATGCCAATGCTTCCAAGATCAATTCACCTCTGAATTCAAATCCTAATCAATCCAAACCACTTTCCAATTCGACCAATTCTTCTGCTAAATCTTCTGCTTCTTCAACTTCTTTTGGAAAATCAAAAAATCAAAGAGACGGTAGTTCACATGCTCCAAAGGTCAGATTAAATCATAATTCAGTTTCTCCAAGACCTCTGAAAGTTTTCGGATCTAGACCTCCTTTGGGTTTGGCTCGGAAATCTTCTTTCGGAGTCTCTAGTGAACAGGCCATTCAGATGGCTATGGATGGGAACTCTATGAATATGGCTGGCAGTGGACCTTTTGCTAGTCCTCAGCTTGGTACCGATGGTGTTCCAATGACGCCTACTAGAAATGGTGCTACTTTGAAGTGGTTTGAAGGTGAGTTTCACTCGACTTTGAAGATCCTCTTTTGATCTCGACTCTTCTCACTAACGTATCTCTTTACCATTTCCCTCGTTTCTTTTTCCTCATTCTTTACAGCTGCTCAAATCGTTACCACTCCATCTCCCTCTCATCGTAAGAGCAATGGATCTCTACCTCGTTCTCATCGAACTCGTCAGTTGGCTCAAGAATTGAGCGGATCTTCAACTCCTGCGAAATCCAAAGCTTTGGGATCCATCGTCGTTCCCAAACCTCAATCGACATCCAAATTTCAAAGTCAATTCATCGTTCAATCGGTTCTTGGACAAGGAGAATTCAGTGAAGCCGTCAAGGTCGCAGACAAGACTCAAGATGGAGCTGTCTTTGCCATCAAGAGAATGAAGAGACCTTTCGTTGGACAGAAAGATCGAGTCAGACATTTAGAAGAGGTAGATATCCTCAGACTTTTATCTTCAGAAGGTGGACATCCAAATGTCATTTCTCTAGTCGATGCCTGGGAAGAGCTAGGTCACCTTTTCATTCAGACGGAACTTTGTCCGCTTGGAACTTTGAGCTTCTTCTTGGAAGTTTATTGTGGACAAGTTGGTAATCTAGATGAACCTAGATTATGGAAGATCTTGACTGAGCTTTCGGATGGGATTCATTTCATTCATGGTAAAGGAGTTTTGCACTTAGATCTCAAACCTGCAAACATCTTCATTACTGAAATTGGAACTCTCAAGATTGGTGACTTTGGTATGGCTACTAGATGGCCACTTAGAGATCCGGAAGATATTCTGGATGGAGCTGGAATTGTAGCTAGCGATCCTAGATCTGCTCCTAAATCTACTTCTTTGACTTCAACTTCCGCTCCTGCTGCTGGAGCCAGGAGAGGTAGGAGATCTAATATGAGAATCACGGATAGGGAAGGTGATAGAGAATACCTCGCTCCTGAGATTCTGGAAGGAAAGTACAGTAAAGCTGCTGATATGTTTTGGTGAGTTGAAATGATGAAAGGGAATCGTTGAAAGAATCGCTCGAGAGCTCATAAACTTGGAGAACTCTCGCTGACTCGATCTTTTCCTCTGAACCCTCTTTCGATTACAGTCTTGGTCTCATCATGCTGGAAGCTGCTGGTTCAGTGGTTCTCCCAGACAATGGAGAATCTTGGCAAAAGCTTCGTCATGATGATTTCTCAGAAGTGGATCTCTCTGAGCTATCTCAACCTTTCATTTCCGTCGTCTATCGATTACTCAGTTCTCAAGCTCATCAAAGACCTACGATTCAAGAGCTAGTTGCTTATCCAGTCTTGAATGCAGTCCGAAAGAGAATGGCAAGAGGTCTTCTACATTCTGAATTGGATCAACTACCAGATTTCGAAATCAATTCCAAAGATAACAAAGTAGGAGATTGTTCGTTTGGAAACATCAGTTTGGGAAAGATTTTCGAATCTGAACAAGCTAATGAGAAAGATCAAGATGGAGACGAAACGATGAATGATGGAGAAGATGAAGCTGATAGAACCAACGATAGCATTCTAGGTCTCTCTGGAGTTCAAAGAGATCAAAGAGTGGTGGTAGACGTTAGAGGAGCTTTGATTCAAGAAACCGATGAAGACTTCCTAACGGAGGTACTAAGTTCAATCAATCAAATCGGAAATGAAGATGAAAACTCAACTGCTGCTTTCTTAGCTTGCTCTTCTCCAAGAAATCAGACCTTTTCGAATTCTTCAATGGATCAAAACTCTACTCTTCGAATCTCTCCTTCTCAATCTCATTCAAATCATACTCAAAGTCTAAGTGAAAGTACTGTCGATTCATATCCAACTAGATCCACTTCATCCCCTGCAAATATGAGTCCAGAAGATCCAAACGCTATGGACTTGGATGGAGATGATGAAGAAGAAGAAGAAGACGAAGCGGAATTCTTTGGTTCTCATCAAACTATCTATAATCATCATCATGGTCAAGCTGGTTCGGTACCTTAATTCAAACTTTCTCAAGTCCAATCTCTGAAATTGCAAAATCTAGTCCCATCTGTGCTCATCCAAAAAGATCTATCTCTCTTTCCTCAACTTTCTTTTCTTTGTCTCTGCAAACAAAGATCCACACATTCTTTTTGTCATTTTCTTAGTTCATTGTTTATTTTGGTTGTCTTTGCTAGATGCTAGCTCCTCTTTCTTCTTGTTTATCTCTCTTTCGCGTCTTGGCCTTTATCCCCTCTCCTGCTCTCCCCTTTTCCTATTTTTTTTTTATTTCAATCCTTTTTTCTGTTGTTCTCGTTGGTATAAAGGCTATACTTCTGCGCACGCTCTCTTTCCTATACAATAGCAAGATCCTTAGCATTTACCTTCATGAAATTTGTATTTTAATCATCTTGAATACAATCAGCTACACCTGTTTCCTCGAGAGTTTTTTTTCTCTGATCTGGTACAAGAATTTTCTTTGCATTGAAGAAAAGAAGGAATTTGATTGACTACGGGGAACAAAAGAACGAGAGCATTTACAGAACGAACACGGAGCTGTGGGTAGAAGCGAAACAGACAGAATCGACAAGGAGGCCTCGCTTGAGGAGAAGTAGAGTGACGAAACCGAAGGGATAGCGAAAATGAACGCTTGATCCCAGATTCAGTCTAGAGTGGGCTGGCTGTAGACAGGAGAACGATAGAAGAGTAGCGAGTGTGATGAGCTTTCGTTCATACTAAGTTCAAGAAGATGCTTTCCCAGAAGTACGATCTCAGCTGGGATCTGATCATGATGAAGAAGCCTAATGACCTTCGAAAGGGAGAGGGAGAGAAAAGTGGAGACTTACGAGCAGAGACGCTTGAGGAGGACTTGTGTTGGTGAATTATCTTTTGAAGCGTTTGTATTCTCGACGATTGAGATCTTTACTTCTTTGAAGTTAATTGAGGAGCATTTTGAAGGAAAGTGGAGCGGTGACGTTCGAAAGGTGGAGAAAGTTTTAGGAGTTCAAGTTTGGGATAACTTGCCTTGAGAAATGGAGTAAGATAAACTTCGGATTGGGTGATCAAAGAAAGCTCATCTAACTCGTTGAAGATAGACATCTCTTGATGATCCATCTGCATCTCCTCAGCTCTCTCTCCGTCTTCGCTCAAGCGAATGGTCTCGAGAGTCTTATGGTGAGAACCAACGAGATCAAACAGATTCTTCAGATTGATTCTTTTGCTACCTTTGGAACGTTGCTGGTCATCCAAATGCAGTAACTGTAGTGAGCTGAACTTGAAAGAGGAGAGAAAGAAATTGATGATCTCTGCATTTCCAATCACTGAAAGTTGTTTGAGAGCTGAAAGAGGGGCAGCAGGTTCCTCATGAGATAAAGACTCGACATCGATGTCTGAGAAAAAATTGCCGGAGATTTGAAGGAACTTCAAAGTTGAGCTGGAGGCTTGAAGAAGAGTCTTGAATGGAACAGTTCTTAAATCTATCTTTGAAGCTGAGTATTCCAACCAGAAGATCTCCAAACTACTTCCAATCCATCTCAACATTGATTTGTCCCATCTAATTCTTCCCTTTTCCAAAGCCATGTCAAATGCTGAAAGTTTAGAGACCAGATTCGTACCTTTTGGGAGAGAGAATTCGTAATCTTGAGCGTCCCAACATTGAGTTCCTAGTTTGAACCAGGTTAAATTTGGGAGCTTGACTACCAACTCGGCTACCTCTTCCACAGATTCATCAACATGATAATCCGTAACGACAAATTCTTCCATTGCTTCTTTAGACTTTCTTATCTCTGCCAGAACCCCTGCACTGAAGACTATTTCATCGAGAAAGCCAAATTCCATGCGAGATTGCCCATGGAGATGAGTGAGCTCTCCTTGAGTGAACTTCTTCATGACTTGAATGAGAGTAACATAAGGAGCAGAAGCTGATAGACGAGTAGTACGAGGATCATCATACTCGTCACCACTATAATCAGGTAAGGAAGAAGGAGTGATGGTCAAAGTCTTGCCGTTCGACTTGGAAGATTTACAGATCAACCTTAGAAGGGTCGAGGCTGTGATTTCTACCTCGTTCAAACCAGGATAAGATTCCAGTTTCGAAAGAACGTTAGAGATGTATGAAGTCGTCGTTGAAGCTGAGCGCTTGTTGAGCACAAACTTCGGACCATCTAGATGAAGTTTCTTGAGACTTGCTTTAGACAGTTCAAGGATGTCGAATACCTTGGTCAGCTTGACGAAGTACCAAGACCTATTAGCTTTTGGTACATCATCAACGAAAGGAGCTAGACTGATGTAGGCATCTTCTAATCTGTGGGTGGAAAGATGAGATAATCTAGAGAGTTTCCCAATTACTTGATTCATGTCACCATCATTGTCTCCCCATTCACCGTCGTCGTTTTGATAGAAGTTTCCGACGGTCTTAATCTTGATGGTAGTGAACAAACTGAAGTCGGAACGAAGACATTCTCTCCATCCTCGACAAACCTTTGCTCCTGCATCGGTTTCATCAGTGGAGAGGAATGAGAAGACGTGAAGGAAAGTTTCCTTTGCGAGACGACTTAGTGGATCTTGAAGATTGATTTGTTCCATTCTTGAAGTTTATCGATGTTGTGGTTGAGGAAGAAGAAAGAGAAGATCAAAATTGAAAAAGACAGCTCACTTTTTTCAGTCCCCGTGACACTTTCTTGTTTCGTTCGCTTTCCTTTTCTTCCTTCTTCTCCTTCTTCCCACAACTATGGAATCCAGAAACACTTCAAAATCAACATCAACACGTAAGAGAATCAGATTCTCGAATCCAGACAGCTTGCTTGACTCTGGAGAGACCGAGCTGCAGACCAACACCAACAATCAGAGTTCGACGATGGAGACTCTCACAGGTAGAGAGAGACAACGAAGGAGAGCAGAGGGAGATGATTCGAATCTATTATCTGCTGAGAACATCACTCTACCAGAACCTGGTCAACAAGTGAAGAGGATTCCAGAATCAAGCTTGGCTGATACGACGAGTGAGTGAAAAACTGAAAATGGAAGTTTGTAGAACGAACGATGTCTCTTTCTCCTCCTCTTGCAACATGACTTGGATTTTGCGGAACCTTCCTACTTATTTGGATCCAAATGTCTCTCCTCTTCCATCTCAGTCAATCCGTCTTTGAACAGAGCCAATCTTCCGATTTCGAGACAGCCAATCTCTTCGACTCCATTCGATCCTTCTTCTTCTCGAATCGATCAGACACGACCTAGACTTCAAGACATACAAAGACTAGATTCCGGAGACCTGATCTCCAATCCGAGTAACAGGAAGAGCAACGTGACTCATTGCAAGCTTTCGAATCTAAGAGTCCGACCTATTTCAGAGCTGTTGGATCTGAACAAAATGTTCACTTCTCCCATGGTTCACATTCGAGGTAGAGTCGTTGGGATAAAACCCGAGAACAAGATAGAGTGGATAGAAGCCTTTTGTAAGACTTGTCAATCGAGGTGAGCATCTCTCTCGTCTCGTCATCGAATCAGATCTTGGAATCAAGAGTGCGATTCACTGAATAAATGCCAGTTCCTTTGTCCGGTTTCCAGGTTGGACGTGAAACAAAGATTCTGTAGTCAGTGTTGCGATTCTGAAAGAGCACATCTGGAATGTAGCTGGAAATTCAAGCTGCTGGTCGAGGATGAGAATCGAAATCGAGATGGCTCTCGAGACCGATGCGTCGTCTTTATCTATGGCTCAGGTGCGGTGAGTATATCAATGACAGAAAACATAGACTCTCTTTGACATTTATATAACTTCCATTGACCTGATTGTTGATTTTCCAATTTTGCATGATCGTTTCTTCTTTCCAACAGGAGACTTTTCTTTCTGGCATCGATGCCAAATCGATCCATTCAGAAGAAAGCGTAGTTCAACTTTCAAGATTCCAGCGTCGAATCAAAAGGATTCTACCATCTGCTCCATCGAGAGAAGGAGCGGATTCGGAGGCGAGAGATGGAGAAGAGATAGGAAATCAAGAGCGACTGGAGAAGCAGAGAGAGACGCCATTTTTGGACTTGGGGATCAAAATCTTTGTCAATGAAGGGATTCGAAACTTTGCATTGGTTGGAACAACTTTGGGAGGGAAGAAGGATTGCAATTGAATGAAGTTGATCTTGTGTTACTTTTGGTGTTGATCTCAGTGCGAGAGATTGCTTGCAGTTGGATTCTTTGACCTCAACCATCTCCATCTCTCGTCGTCGTCAAGGAAGTGGTTTACAAAGTCGAACCATCTTTTCATCTTCTCACTGACTAACTGACAAGCACAAGAAACACAGAGAGTCGCTCCATCTCTCAGTCTGTCCTTTAGTCGAGTTATGTCATCTTCTTCAACTTCAACTTCCTTGCTGACTTCCAGATCCACTTCCATCTTGATACTCCTGACTGGTTCATCCTTACTCTTGTTCCTTTCTCCAAAATGGTCTCAATTCTTCAAACCAATCTCTCCAAAGAACAATTCTCAAGATCCTTCTTCTTCCAATTCTAACTCTTCTCTAATCTCGAAGCATCTCCCCTCAATTCCCTCGACTTCCAATCAACGTAAACCCATCGCCATCTTTTGGGACGTAGACAATTGTAGTCCTCCATCTGGTTCAAGTGGGAGAGAGATTGCACTGGCAATTAGAAAGGCTGTTCAATTGGCAACTACTCCTTCTGCAAGGGGAAATGGAGATGGAAATGGTAATCAACAGTCTGACAATCCCATAGTCGTGTTCAAGGCCTATCTGGAACTCAGTGCAGAAAATTCAGCTCCATTGAGTAGAGAACAGGTCAATCTAAGAAGCGAATTGCAAGGTTGTGGTGTCACTCTCATCGACAGTGAGTAGTCAGAGGGTGGAGGGGGAGCGCAGATCAACAGAGATGAGAGGCAGGTCTGATCTCGCTGAAGCTTTCTATTCTAGCAAGGTGATAGATAGAATATATGCCTGCTTTGGTCTTGTGAAGATCGAGCTCCGAGTCAGTGAGATATATCTTTCAATGCTGATCTCTTCTTGACCTCTCATTTGTCTCTACTTTCCTTCGATTCAGCTCCAAAATCGTGAGTTCTCTGCCTGCTCATTCTTCAGAATCTGTAGCATGTTCGCTTGTGGTTTTCATAGTCAATTTCCTGCTCTTTAGCTCTACGTCGGACTGACTTTCTCTCTCCTTTCTCTCTCTAATCTTCATCTCTCTCAGTGGTCGCAAGAATGTGGCTGACTTCATGATGATCACCGATCTTCTAGCTCACGCGATCGACAACGAACCTCCCTATCGAATCGTAGTCATCACTGGGGATAGAGATTTCGCTTATCCAGTGGGAGTGCTTCGTGAGTTTCGATGTTGAATAAGCTCTTTCTTATTGCGAATCTTACTTTAGTTCTCCCTGACACTATTTTCTTTTTTTTCGTCTCTAGGTAATCGAAGCTACGAGATTGTCCTCATCACTCCGCCAGTCGGAGCACCACCAATTCTGGAAGCAAGTGCAAACCTAGTTCTTAGTTGGAGAAGAGACGTTCTTGGGATCTCAAAGGATTCAAACGGAAGAAACTACGATGATAAAAGGTCAATCTCAAATACTCCATCGAAGAATGGAGCTGCCAAGGACTACCAAAGCAGCCCAATGAAGAAAACAATCGCTCCAACTTCGACTCCTTCGAAACCTCAACCTCAAGCTTCTCATTTCCCTCAATATCAATCTTCACCTTCTCAATTCGTCTCTTATCAACAACAGCAGCAACAACAACATAATCACTCCAATCATAAATCTCAAACTCTGAACCCAGAAGTCTTCAAACCTTTGACCGATCTATTGAGATCAATGGCTAGAGATGGTGATTCTTTCCCTCTCAGAGGAATGGTAGCCGTCAAACTATCCCCCAGGATCTATCAAGAAGTCGGAGCTCAGAGATGGGCTGAGTACGCTCAATTAGCTGAACTCTCGGGTGCTATCAAATTGGGAATCAGTTCTGCTATTGGGACTGAATGGGTGGCACTTCCAGAAGAAGTAGAAAAGAAGAGAAAGGCGGAGAGGGATGACGCTCTACATAGAGAACAAGACCGATTAGAGAAATCCAGAAAATCGGACGAGGACAATATCAAGAAGAAGTCGCTCGAGAAGAGAAAAGATGGAAATGCAGTCGGGAACGATTTGGTTCCAAGAGCAGTCCAAGTCGGTACGGCCAAAGCTGTCAAACAATCCATCTCTCAACAATCAACGTCTTCGACGATCATTGACCCATCATCTTCAACATCCAAAGAAAACAATCCGAAAGGCAAGGAAGCTGGTTTGACAGACTGGATATTCGGAAGAGGAAACTCTGAAGAAGAATCAAAGAATGGTGGATCGAATGAGAAGGCAGTAGCTCAAGACAAGAACGGAAACGTTTCTGTACCGACTGCTCCCGATTCCAAATCTACAACATCAACCGTCAAACCGTACCTCACAGATGAACCTTGGTCTGGGAAATTGACGATCTCTCTAGATAGATTCCATCCTCTATTGGAAATCATGAAACAACTAGCTAATGATTACTCTGAAGCTCCACCAACTTCCAACAAGAGTTCTATTCCCGATTCTTCCAATGAAGATTCGATCGCTAGAGCTTCGAAAGTCTCCAAATCATTGACCTACCTCAAAGATCAAAACGTTTTCGATCCTTACAAATCTAGTGGAGTCAAAGATTTCAAAGAATACATGGTTCTAGCTGAATCTCAAGGTGTTGCTAGATTGAGATTGAAGGTCAAGGAGAAGAAATTGAGCAAACTTTTGGACGGTGAGAAGGAGAAAGAAAAGGAAGAGGATTGTGGAATCAAAGGTAGAGAGATCGTGGTTTTGAGAGAAAAGTATAAGAAAGCTTATACTAGTTTACCAACCAAGTCAGCCGAAAAGATTAAAGATACTTCAAATACAAGTAGCGATGCAGATGTCAAGCAACCAAAGAGAAGCTCTTCACCAATCAAGAATGCTTTCAAAAAGACTTTGTTTGGTGAAACAGAAAAGAAGATTTCTGATCAACCTCAAGATCCAGTAGTGCTTCACAATCCATCGAACCTACCAATCAGAAAATCTTTACTCACCTTGGTCAATCTCTTGAACAATCAGCGTAGACTATCGAACTTCTACGTTACCTCAACATTCATTCACAAGTCTTTTATGAAACTTCCAAGTGCAATCATCAAATCGTTGAAAGTGAAGAATAAAGATGAATTTCAACTATATCTCAAAGGAGCCGAAGACGATGGAGTCATTGAAATCTCGAATGGTTTCAAAGAAGGTGAAAAACAAATCAGATTGAAAAGAGAATACTTTTCAGAGGATAATAAGACTGGAGAAGGAGGTAGGATTGGAGATGGTTATAAAGCTCAAAAGGTATTTAAAGGTAATGAAGAATTCTTTAAACCATCGGAAGATGATGGTGGAGATTGGATAGATGAAGATGAGAATGAGAATGAGAATGATGGGAATAAAGCTAGTCTTTCATTACCTTCCTTTGGTGGAATAGCTTCGGGAGCTTTCGATTGGTTCTCGAACGGAAACGATAAATCGGCCAAGGCTGGGAATGAAGAGGAGGATTTGGGTCAGGTTTTGCAGAGAAATGGGGATTCTTCAAACCTTGAAAATGGAGACGAGGAAGTCTTGGATTGGGAGAATTATTCAAAAAGAGTTTGAAGAGGGAAGAGGTGAGGGAAAGTCGATGATTTTGTGCAATTTGTAATAGCTTGTGCAATTCATGTCTTCTCTTTCTCCGCGATGTCTGAACGATTTTACCATCAGACTGATACCGTAATGAATTCGTGTTCTTTGAGGAGAAGATGAGATCGAGTCGAACGGCAAGAGCTGAATGATTCTTGCTCCCTTGCGATTCTTTCAGAAGACGGTTTTTCTCCTTTCTTACCACTCACTCAACATGAAGAGAAAACCAAAGAAACGCTCTCAAGATGTTGTGGAAGTGTCTCCGAGACTCGACAAGGTTCCGGATGACATTCATCTAGCAATCATCAAATTCATTCAGTCTTGGAAGAAGTCGGAGGGAACGGAGGACGAAAGAGAAGAGGGGAAAAGGTGAGTTGAAGAAAGTGCCAGCCTCTTCAAATGATCCCGTCTCTTTCGCTTTGTTTCTTGCTGAAGTAATAATCTCTTACATACGTTCCTCATTTGAAACAGAGCACGAGATAGCGCTCTCAGTGCTGTTGCTTTGAGCTGCCGTCGTGCTTGCTCTCTGTGGCAGCCATTTCTAATGTTCGACGTAACCATCAGCATGAAATCCTTCTTCAACTTCTATCTGGCACTGCTAAGGAATGAGAGGTATGCCAGGATGATCCATTCAATCACTTTCACTTTCCCAGATGCCGAGCCAAGTGTCAAGGAGAAGGAAGAATGGGAGGAACAATTGCATGAAGTCGTGCGGCTCATTATAACTCGGAAAATCGAACCTGCAGAGGGTAGTGGTATGGAACCAATCATAAAAACGGTTTATCAAGGTTTACCAAACATCCAAACCCTCATCATTACAGAGCCTGACTTCAATATTCCTTTCCAATTTAGAATGTACAATGGCAGTTTAGCTCCGTCTGAGTTTCTTACTCAATCACTCAAGAAACTTCACATCACTATGTGGCCAACTGACAGGTTAAATTTTAATGCTCGGAATATTGTTTGGTTACTGGTATTCTGTCGGTCGTTATTTGAATGCTCTATGGGTTGTATTTGTTCGATCACCGACTTCCAGTACTTGGTTGAGCATTCAGAGGCTTTCTCAGGTATATCAAATGTGCAGCGTCTATCTCTCTGTATAGAATTTACAGCGACTAGCCTTGCCGAACGACAATGGGGAGTAGAAGCAGGGGAAAAATGGCTTGTCGGAAGAAATAGAAAAACCCATGCGTTGTACAACCTTCTTCGAGTCACAAAGAACCTCAATTGCCTGGATTTGAGAAACATGGGATCATACTTGGTTACCAATATTCATCTCTCTACTAGTTGCCTTTCAGCTTTAGACAAGTCTTTCCATTCGATTCGACATCTCAGGATATTCAATTTTGCCCCAGATCAGAAACCAGAAGAGGGTTTGAACACAAAGCTCTATCTATTCCCAAACCTAAAAATCCTCTCGATAGATTGTGTTATGGCACTGGTCATGTCTAATTTTCCAGCAATTAGACTTCCGCCTGGTTTAGAGACTCTCATTCTACCTTATTTTAACTCTGATGTCCTCCAAGAAGAATTAGACCTCTCTGAAATCCTCAAGACCAGATCCATACCCAATCTAAAAGTGGTTATTCTGCCTTTAAATCCGGTTGACAGAAATGGAAAGCCACTCACTTTCGCTTCCAAAGAGGTCAAACAAAGTTGGGTTCGGTGCCGCGAAACGATCAAGAAGTCAAAGGTTTTCGAAGATGGAAGGGTCAATTTGAGGTTTGTTATTCCAGGTGAACCCAGTGAGTTCATTTTGTCAGAGGTATATCCGAGAAGCAATGTCTCTTGTGAGCCTTGAAAGAACTGTCGTTTTTCTCAAGGCCTTTCTGCTGATCCCCTCTCTCGCTTTATCTCCCTGCAGTTGGTGGGTCTCCCGAAGCAGACTTTATGTCAACATATTCCTGGATATCGCCTCCCTAGAGGAAAGAACGGTCTTCGAAAAGCTCGGATGGACAGAGGATCACTGCTCTGGGACAAATTTTGTCGACCAGGCTGTTGTTTGAGATTCTCGTTGAGCTCGTTCATCTCTCTTCTTGTTTGATCGAGCTTTCCAGACTGGTTCCCTCGCTTGAATTCTAATTTATTCTTTGCTAAAGTCTAGACATCCACAAATTGCTAGTGGCTTTGGTTTGAGAAAAGTAGCGAGATGAAAATGAACAGCGAGACATGACATTGTTGTTAGAAAGCAAGTCGAAGAAGTAAGACCTTTTGAGCTAGGTTCCACTCGAAAGTATCGATAACATGTCATATCAAAAGAACTTTACTGACCTTCAGACTTACTTCTTCCAATAGTCGCTGTCGATCAGCCTTGGTGTGCTCGGCCTTTAAGTGCTATCATTTCAGAATCTGCTCGAGTTTCTTCTTCTTCTTCTTCTTCTTTTCTCATTCCATCGACTTCTCACATCGACCTTCAAAAAGAGATCCAATCAGAACAACAAACACTGATCCATCGACTCTGAATTGCTTCAATTGTCTCCTTCACTCTCTCCTTCTACAATCTCGTCTTCAACTCCATCTTTTCATCTTCACTCAGACACTCAATCGCTCCATCTTCTTCAAGATGAGCTTCTTGCAATCCGAGATCCTCTTGGCCATCTTCAAGAATCTAGATTCCAAAGAGATGCTCAACATCAGAGCTGTATCTCAATTCTGGTTCCAAGTCATCGACGAGAACCCAAGTCATCGACGAGAACAAGAAACTGTGGAGGAGCTTGAAGCTGCCAATCAGCGACTCGGGTGATCAGCAGAGACACGTTGAGGAGGGAGAGGTTAAAGATGGAACTGGACATGAGAATAATGAAACGGTAAAAGTACGTAAAATATCGACTGTAGAGTTGTTCGATCGGAAGAGTCAGAGCAGTTTAGAAGAGGTCTCGATGGATGGCTCAGAGTTAGATAGATACGATTCGGATCGGTTGGTGGTGATCCTCTCAAGATCAGAAAAGACTCTTAGCATTCTCAACCTCTCAAGTCTTTATCTTGATGCAGCCAGAATGCCTCGTCTGGTGGATTGCAGACTTCTTTACCCAGGATCCATCAACAAGATTCGTTTAACTCCACCACTTATTGACGGAAGCAACCACTACAAAGTCTTATGGATCTCTACTAATTGCAAACCCTTGTTTGAAAGTCATTTACATCTGCTGGACAACTTAGTATCTTTGAAGGTAGAGGTCTGGAAACAGGGATCTGAGTGGAGATCGATCTTGGACAAACCTTCTCGCACGTTGAAACATCTCACTATCAATGTTCAAACAGATTACAGTGAGACTGAAATCTCACATTTAGTATTCCCAGCTCTTCAAGTCTTGGAGATTGAATCTCAGGACTATAGATTTCCATCGTGGTTTAGAATCTCTCATTCTCCTTTCACTCTCATCAACAATTCAAAGCTTCTGTCTAATCTACCATCAATTTCGACTCTCTGGGTCGATGACCTCACTTGCATCGATCATATCACGGATCACTGCCCGGAACTGATGATCCTCAGAGCAAATGTCAAAGGACCCTCAAGAGAAAAACGAGAAGCAAGGAAACCAAGCTCACTTCCCATTCGAGCAAAATTTCGTCCACGAAACCAGTTTGGTCAAAAGTATGCCCCTCGACAACCACCCCAAGACCCAGGTGTCAGTCTCAACCAAGCATTAGAGGAGAGAAAGGGAAGTGTAAAAAATGGAATGGAAGTGGACGGAATCAAGATGAAACAGATCAAAGCTCTGATTGTTCCTTTCGAAGCATTAGATGATGAGGAATTGGAAGGACTCAGCGGATTGGTGGAAGAGGTCATTGACCTCAAGACGAGTTCAAGATTTGTTGAAGTGGAGATTTGAGTAGCAAGAGAGGTGAGTTTCTCTGTTCTTTTTCGATCTCGTCACTCAGAAGTTGGGCTCGTAGGTCGAGTGGAGATAGAGAACAGCAGTAATAGAAAGTGATGTTCGTTTCATTGACAAGAATGCAAGACAACCACTGACTTTTGAAATTCTCCCTCTCTTCAATTGTCCTTTTCTTCGTCTTCGAGCCTCCAGCAGGCTCGACGTGAGCTCAAAATACCTGGAGCATCAAGTCTACTCAAGCACGATGGAGGCTTGGAAAGACCGAGAAGAAGAAGAAATAAATTCTTTGGAAAGTCAGAAAGAGATTGGAAAAGTCATAGAAAGAGTGAAAGGGATTGAATGGAAGGGAAGCTTGTATAACCGCAAAGAAATTCGAAAAAACACGAGATCAAATAGAAAGAAAGTGCATAACGCGGAAGTGAAATTCTAGTTGTGAGATTCAGGCTGCTGTTTTGTGAGAAGACGAAAGCAATCTTCGAAGCAGGAGAGGAACCGATCGAGCAGAGATTTTTCATGCCCTTGCGCGAATTTAAAATGCGGAACGAAAGCTCCTGTTTTGGGCGATTCGCTCTCCGGTTCTGCTGATTTGTCTTGAAAGATTTCGATGTTTCGAAAACGAAGTTCGTTTGAGTTGAAGCTGTTCGGAAAGATGAAGAGAACGTCTTGACTCGAACGAAGTGTGTCGATCCTCTTCCTTCGAATCAACTCACGCCGATCGAGATCTCGATTTGAAAAATCTTCTTCTTCCTTCTTCTCTTTCTACCACTCACTCCAAAATCAGAAATGAGTTCACAAGTTACTGCTTCTCAAGGCGTCGTTAAAGTATCTCCTACTTTGGACAAGATTCCAGATGACGTCCAGCTAGCAATCATCAAGCTCATCCAGTCTTGGAAGAAGTCAGAGGGAACCGAGCAGGAGAGAGAACAAGGGAAAAGGTGAGTTGGACGTCAAAGCCGCTCAGACTAGATATCATTATAGAAACATCTCTTTACTGAAACTTCGATATCCTTCCGTTCTGCCCTTTCAGAGCAAGAGACAGCGCTCTCAGAGCCGTAGCTTTGAGCTGTCGAAATCTTCTCTCTATCTACCAGCGGGAACTTCTTTTCGATGTCACCCTCGACTTCAGGAGCTCGTTCAGCTTCTATTTGCTGCTGGCAAGGAATCGTGATGCTCGCAAGTCTGTGCGCTCAATCACTTTCACACATCATGATGTTGACCTCACTCAAGAAGAATTGGTTGAAAGCGGAACGAAATGGCCTGAGATTGTCAAGGCTACCAGAGCTCAAGGAATCATAGTCGAGGAATCTAAAGCCGTTCAATGCTTTGTGGAAGGAATCTATCGATTTCTACCCGATGTTCAGACACTCGTAATCCAACAACCTGCATTCATTTTCCCTCTTCCATCTAATCTGGCCAATGCAAGACTAGCACCTCTTCCATTTCTGACTCATTCACTCAAGAAACTGTTTATTCCTATGTTTCGAGATGTGAAAGACAACCTCAAAGCTAGGAACGTAGTCTGGATATTGGTGTTTTGCACTGGATTACGATCAGCATGTCTTAGCTGCATCTTCGACCAGAACGACTTCAAGTACTTAGTTGAATTCTCAGATACCTTTTCGGGTCTGTCACAAGTTCGTAAATTATCCTTGGGGATAAATTTCACAGCTACTGAATCGATTCGAAGACACTGGGATAGATCACTCGGGAGACAATGGATCGGAAGGAATAAAAAGAGTCAAGCGGTCTTTCATCTTCTCACAGTCACAAGGAACCTCCAATGTCTAGAGCTAAATCATCTTCTTTCAGACAAAGGTGAAAAGACTTCCCTCAATTCTAGTTGCCTCTCAGCACTCAAAGGTTCATTTCAAACCCTCGAGAATCTCAGGCTTTTTGCGATCGATCCTCACAGTGATGGTCCGGCGGAGTTTCAGGTCAACTTTCTATGTTTCGTTAAAGTAAGGTTATTGTTTATCGATGCAATGATGGTTCTACCTCTGCCAAGGAGCCTAGACGTGAAGCTTCCACCTGGTTTAAAGATTCTCTCCCTCCCTTATTACTACACTTTGTCTTCCGTCCGGGAAGATCAGGAGTTGGCCCGTTCCTTCAAGGTTAGATCCTATCCTACTCTAGAGTCGGTAGTTGTACCATCGAGACCAATTTCTAGGAATGGGACCGTAACATGTTCTGAAGATTTCAAAAGACGGTGGCTCGAAGGACGTGGAGAGCTTGAGAAGGCGGAGGTATTCACTAGTGGGAAGGTCGAATTGAGGATTGTCGAACCAGGAGAAGCCAGTGAGTACTTGTATGTATGATCACGAGAAAGATCGGAATTTTCAAGGTTTGCATTGCCGTCATGTCAATTCTCTCAAACGCAGCTCATTCACTGATTCTTCCCTATCGACTCTCTTTTTTTCCTCATAGTTGGCGACTCTTCGGAAATCGATTTCATGTCGTCTCTTCCCTGGCTATCGCGCCCGTAAAGCCTTTCTTGTAAAACGTCTCGAAAGTTGGAACATCTAGAATCTCGAAGCAGTGAAGCGATTCCTTCAGCGATCCGAGGGCTACAAAACTTCTCTTCTCTTCTTCTTCAATTGATTAGGTTCGTTCCCACTTCAGATTCTCCTTGGTCTCCCTTTCTTCCATCTTCTACCGAGAATGTACGTACTCCTTTCTCTCCAACTGAAGATGATGTAGGCTTTCTGGGTTGTGAGGATGAAGAGAACGTCTTGACTCGAACTATCAAGGGTGTCGATCCTCTTTCTTCGAATCAGCTCACGCCGATCAAGATCTTGATTTGGAAAAGTCTTCGTCTTTCTTCTTCTCCTTCTACCACTAACTCCAAACTTGCACAATGAATCAATCATCATCCATTTCTTCTCAAGAGATCGTCAAAGCACCTACTACTTTGGACAAGGTCCCAGAAGACGTCCAGCTAGCAATCATCAAGGTCATTCAGTCTTGGAAGAGATCAGAGGGGACCGAGCAGGAGAGAGAAAAAGGGAAAAGGTGAGCTGGTTGCGGAATCTTCTTCAAAAATATGTTCTGTTATATCTCAAACGCTGATCACTGAAACCTAATTGATCTTTTCATTTTGTTGTTCCAGAGCTAGAGATAGCTCTCTCAGAGCCGTCGCTTTGAGCTGTCGATACTTGCTCTCGATCTACCAACCCAGACTGCTTTCCGATGTCACGGTCAACAACAAGAGCATTATGAGGTTCTTTTTAGCATTGGTACGAAATCCTGATTCCGGCAAGTGGGTGCGCTCCATCACTTTCGCTCGTCGAGATGTCGACCCTACTCAAGAAGAAAAGGCTGAAGTTGAGAAGGATTTACCTGAGATGAGCAAGGCGCTTAGAGCCCAAGGAGTCAGATTCGGACAGACATTGACAGTAGGACTCATTATGGAAGCAGTCTACCAGCTATTACCCTGCATTCAGACACTCATTATCCGTCAATCTCAATTCAAAATCCCTCTCCAATCCAAGTTGGCGAACCAAAGACTAGCCCCTCTTCCTTTTTTGACTCATTCACTCAAGAAGCTGTTCATCCCTCTGTGGGATGATATCGAAAGCAACTTCAAAGCAAGAAACGTAGTCTGGGTGCTGGTGTTCTGTACTGGTTTGAGATCGGCTAGTCTACCCTGCATTTTTGACAAGAACGACTTCAAATATTTAGCAGAACTTTCAGATACTTTCTCGGGCTTATCACAGGTTCGGAAACTATCCTTGGGGATAGATTTCACAGCTACCGAACCGATCAAAAGATACTGGGATGCAGGAGTTGGGAAACAATGGATTGGTGGAAATCGAAAGAGTCAAGCAATGTTCAATCTTCTCAAAGTCACGAAGAACCTCTAGAGATAAACGATATTCCTTCACTTTCTGGTAGTGAGACAAACATCAACCGTAGCTGTCTTTTAGCTCTACGAGACTCTTATCTTTCCCTCGAGTCTCTCCACTTACTCAACATGAGTGTCAATTACAATGATCCAGAAGAGCACAAATCCAATACCAACTTCGCTCTCTTTCAGAGGTTAAAAGTGATGACGGTAGATGCAACGATGATACTGGTCTTGTCAAAGTTCCTGAAATTTAAACTTCCACATGGTCTAAAGATTCTCTCCATTCCTTATTACAGCCCCCGACCCATCCAGGAAGACTTGGAATTGGCTCGTGCCTTGAAAGTCAGATCTTTTCCTTGCCTAGAGACTGTGATCGTGCCTTCCAAGCCGATTGGCAGAGATGGAACTCAAAGAGCCTCTGAAGGGTTCAAGGAACGCTGGCTTCAAGAACGTAGAGAGCTCGAGAAGGCGGAGGTATTTACGAGTGGAAAAGTCAAATTGAGAATCGTCGAGCCGGGAGAATCCAGTGAGTATAGGGTTCAAGAGATTTCGAGGTATTTCGGCCTTTCTAGGCAAAGTTTCTTCTCTACCGCTGCTCATTTATCGACTCTCCTCTGTTGAGTCTCTTCTTCTCCCGCAGTCGGCGAATCTTCAGGAATCGATTTCATGTCGACTCTTGCCTGGCTTTCGCCTCCTTAGAGACTTTCACTCCGATCTTTGAAGATCCATTTTTTAGAGGATCTAGAAATGAAAGTGATTCTTCCAGCGACCTCGACGCCTGGGAAATCTCTCTTCTTTTTCGATTGATTCTTCGACGTTCGTTCTCGCTTCAGATTCTCCTGGGGCTCTTGTTCTTCCATTTTTTAACAACGATTGTACCAGTTTCTTTGTCAATTTTTACTTTGCGATTGACTTTCGTTTTGATCTTTTCTCTCATCGGTCTCGCGGTCTCCTTCGTTGCTTTGAAGGAGATCCAAGCTATCACTTGTCGACTGATCGTTTTGAGATCGATACTCTCGCGCATCTCTAATGACAACTTCACCGCAACAACTTTAGATAAAGGCAGACTTTCTGTACTGAGATCAGATTAGAAGGAGTTTGTAATTACTGAGACCGAACGAAATGCACCCAAAAAAAAGATGCTCTAGATGGCAGAAGTACGAGAGATTGAAAAGGGCAACAAAGAAGGGATAAGCAAGCAATGCGAAACAGAACAAAAACACCCTCAAATGAAGCGATTAATGAAGAGCAAGAGGGAAAAGAAGATGAATTTTCTCTACGAAGTCATTCTAAAGAAGTGATCAGAGTGTGTCGATCCTCTGTGTCAAATAAGCTCACGCCGATGAAGATCTAAAAAGTGGAAACGGGATTCTGTTCTTGTCTTCTTCCTCTTCTACACCACTTCGAGTAGCTCACATTCAACCAAAAGATATAGCTACTGATCTCTCAAGACATCATGCAAACTCCAAATTCAACTCAACCTCAAGAAGCATTAGCAGGCTCGGATTCGATCCAAAGTCAGAACCAAGCCTCATTCCATCCACCACCACCTCCTCCACCTTCTTTCCTTGACTATGCAACTGCCAACAACATCGATGCTTACAATCAAGGCTATCAAGATGGTCTAAAAGCTTACGAGAACAGAATCCTTCCACAACAACCCACTGTCACGAAGAAAGCTCAGCTATTCGACTCAGTTGCAAGACTCGTAGATGCAGAAGGAGAGAAGATTTTACCATCTGGTTACTTCTATCAAATAACTCCTGCGCAAAATAAATGGAACGATACAGTAGGCTCTGCACAAGCAGCATGTATCACTTCCACTCAGAGATTTCAAGGACTTTCAGTCGAAGAGATCCGTTTGAGAGATTATCAAAAACTGAAAATCACGGACGAGGCAGCCAAGAAGCAAGTCGAACTTCTCAACCCCGCTCTATCTAGTCTAGACTACTACTACGAACCAACTGATATCTACGATGGTGATCAACTCCATCTCAATGGGTCATTCACTCAGTCTATTGTTAGTGGTTGCGGGTTGACTTTCATGAGAGAGTTCGAAGGTCTTTCGATGGAAGAGATCAGATTGAGGGACTATGTTACGATGGGAAAAGTAGGAAACCAAGTCGTAGAGTCCAGAGCTTATTTCTACACTCCTACTGACGTCGACGAAGGATTCGACGATGTTACCAAGGAACCACTCCCTCTCAGAGTCGGATCCTGTTTAACGTTCATGAAGGAGTTCGAAAATGCCTCTGTCGAAGAGGTTAGATTGAAAGATTAAGAAAAGATGAGTTTATTCAAAAAGAATAGAGAGAACGTCAATACTCTCTTCCCTTCACCAAGCTTTAGCTATCCTCCTCAAGGCTTTTTCGAGAAAGAAGCTCCAAAGAACAAAAAGGTTGTCTTGGTTTCTTCATCTTCGTCAGATGAGTCTATCGAATCAGAAAACTTCGAGAACACCGGTTTAGAGAATTTCGAGCTTCTCCAAGTGGGTTCAGAGCCATCAAATGCATTGTATCTGGAAATGGTAAATGAGAAGTTGAAGGAAGTTGCCAATTCAATGAAGAATGCTATTGACAAGAAAAGAAAAGCTAACCCTGATCATTTAAAAACTTTGATTGAGATCAAAACTTCTGGTATAACTATCACTTCCACCAAGTCTCAACAAAGCTCCGATGCTGCTGAATCTTCTTTGAGCTTGGGCTCCCCAAGTCCTTCATCTACTTTCAATGCTGGATCAAATTTCTCTTTCGCTCAAGTCTCCAACAGATCCCTTTCCGAAGTTTTTGTCTTTGGAGAGACCGGTATGGAAAAGCAAGAGGGAGGAGGATCAAAGGACAGAGAGAATGTCGTGTTTTCTATCAAGTTCATTCCAAAGGTGAGTGTCCGTGTCCGAGTCGTTCTTCTGAGAGTAAATGATACATCCAGATTTCTCAACTCCGCACTTGAAAATGACAATCATACATTCTTTTTATTCTACTATTTCTTGTCTTACAGACTCCTTCCAACCTTAGACCTTCAGATTGCTTCCCGAACCCAGTCTTCATCAAATCGACTCCAAACTCCGAGTTGAACAAGATCCTCACTTGCTTTGAATCTTCTTTCAAAGGAGCAGCTTCTTTGAAGTTCATTCTTAGAGGAGAGAACGTTCCTAGAGACGTAGTTGAAGGTGGAAAGCGTACTGTCAAAGAGTTTGGAGTCAAGGGATTGGACGTCATCGAGGCTGTCGAGGTTTGAAACCCTCGACGGGGTTTTAAAGCGAAGGAGTTGGGGTATTTGATCGATGGTGTAGACAAAAAGGTTCTGTGTCAAATGGGCATTAATCTCGTTGACTTTGTACAATGCTCGACTTGAGTAAATGAAAGAAGCTTCTGAAACAGTGTAGCGGAGTAGTAGCGAGTACAAGTTAAGGGATTTGAGAGATCAAAAACAAACCAACCCTCACTTTTACAGAAGCACTAGGAAAAAGAAGCTGGGGACCTTGAAGACGATCGAAGGGACGCGAGAAAACGAATGACCCATCTTGAAGTTTCTCTCCTCTGCCACTCCCCTTCCCCTTATTTTCATCTCTTTGCGTAAAGATCTTCTGCCTTCTGAGCACTGCGATTTGCTTATTTGGCTTCTAAAAAGACACTGAGCTTCGTTTTAGCGCCTGCTACTCAAAGTCATTTTCATTCTCGACTTGCCCTTTTGTGGCCTCAGGACTCTCTCCCCTTGAGCCCTCTCACCGACTTCTCTGTCGAGTCTCCACCGTTGAGTGCGATTCATTTCGTTTTCCGATTTCTAATGGGTCTCAAAATTGACTCGAGTGAGCAGAGAAGTGGATTCTTTGGAGAATTGACTTTTTGGCAGCGTTTTCGAAATCGCGCACGATTTCCATCCCCCCTTCCGCCTGTTTTTCGTCCATTCACTCGACACACCACAGATTGACCACGCAGCGACCCCTGGAACGGATTCTTGAGTCAATTTCTCATCGAACACGACCACTTTCACTCCTCCACGATGTCTGAGACCTGAATCAATCGCTTTTTTTCATCGAAATGGGGATCAAAACCTTTGACCTGGACCGAGGGCTATCCTTCTGTACTGAGAGGTGCAAAGAGAGAGAGAACGAAGACCACGGGCAGCGAGAGAGAGGACTTTGTACTACCTCTTTTAGACTGTTCTGGTTCTAGTTTTCATTGCTATCTCTTTCACTGGCGCTTCTTCTGAGAATAGAGATAGAATAGTCGCTCGATTCTCAGAAGCCTAGCTGACGGTGGCTCTCTCGTGCATACTTGCTTCTAGCCTTCTGGCCAAAGCAGATTTGCCAAAAAAAATTGATCTTCTACAAGTCTCTACGACTGCAGAAGGTGAACCAAAACCAACAGGGGTGAAAAGACTTGCCGAGTAGTCCCAGACAAATGCGTGACGCTTCTTCTGGCTCACCTGCCCTTAGGTCTAGAAAGACTGTAATAGGAAGATCATCAGGCGGTCATTGACAGTTTCGAGCGGTCAGTCGCTGGTGATTCGGAAACTTGGGGGATCTACTAATACTATCGGAAACTAGAGGGATCTGAATTGGGAACTGGGGGATCTACAGAACAGCCACTTGGAAACTGGGGGAGATCGAATCGACCATCTCTGACTCACCTCACTCTTGACTCGAGGTGTAGGAGAATAGCCACGAATAAAACAAAGAGAAACTAAGAATTGGATGACCTTTCAGAATCATTGATCGGGGACCCCTATCGCTTGCACTTTGATTCATTTTTGATAGCAGCTCTTGCGGGAGCCTCTGGCTTATGCCGCCGCTGCTACCAAGTGATCTCTAAGAAAAAACTCTCTCTTGATGTTCTTGGAAGCGCTGTCTCAAAAACAGAGATGGTAACGGAGAAGCACTCCTTTCTACCACACTCGCACGACCTAATAACTTTTTGTCGAGAGCCGTCAGGGAGAGTGCCACACTTCTCGGGACTTAGTGGTGTTTCTCGTTTCTCAAAGAGAAAGCTGACTACCGAAGTGAAATCAAGTCTTTCTTCTGATCCAACCACTCGACTCGCGGCTGTCGCTTTAGTTCCCTCAAATTCTAATAGAAAACTATCAAACTATCAAGCTGTCCCTTGCGTGAACAGCAAGACCCGATAACAGATTCTCTTCCCTCAATGCGTTGCATGAAACCATCTTGAGACCTTGAATCAGATCATTCAAAAGATCAGACGTTACTCGAGACGTCAAAGCTTTGTCAAGAAAAGTTCCTGTATTGCAAAATGGCGAAAAAGAAAAACCTTCGTGATTGTAGAGCAGACACAATCTTCCTCGCCTCTAATCATAGACTGTCGAAGTAGAGAAGAAAAGAGAATAGATACCGAGGGTGATCCAAAGCCGAAGGATAGAAGGAGTCAAAAAGAGAAGGCAGCGTAGAGAAAGGGAAAAGAAAGGATCATCAGAGATCTTCTCTCTTGCTCTTTTGCTCTTCTCTCAACGCCAATGATATCTAGACAGTCTCATGACTTGAACCAATTCTTCGTGTTCATCCCCACCACTCATGAATCCAGCTGACTTGTGCGAGACTCTCATCCAATCATCTCAAATCTGGAATCTCTTCAATCCAATCTTCTCTCGAATTACTCACCATGAACGATTCCATACCAAAAAGTCCACCAAAGAATGAAAGAAAAAGCATTCTCCTGTAATCCCTGAGTTACCAAACTTGCATAATCAAGCAATCCCAATGAAGGTTGACTGAACTTCTTCACCACTTTATCATTCTTGGTCTGAGGACTCTTATCATCTGAGATTCTTCTCCACCAATTGACGGCTTTCTGCTGTCTGGAAGTGGCAGCTCTAATGTCATATTTGGAAGGGGAGGATTTGGTCTTGAAGATCAGAATGGAGGAATTGATTAGGATAGTAGAGAAGATGAAGAAGATGAAACCTGATAGATTGGTTAGTCCTAAAAGACCACAGACTGAACCTGTCAAGGAGAGAGAGACGGATCGGATGCTATGAATGGGAGAGAAAAAGGATGTGAGATACAAGAAGAAGACAGAGAATGACGAGAATGGTTAGGATCAGGTTGAGATTGAGATTAGGGAATGAGATGGAGTAGATAGATGGAAGCATCTCTCTCTCTCTAATCTGTTCGAAGCTAAACGTCAAGAAGATGGCGAATGATTTACTGACTAGTAGAATTGTTTCTCATTGTGTTGAATGTTTTCTTGACAGAAAGATTGTTGAAGGAAAGGAGGAAACGTCGATTCGCTTTGATCCAGTCCCACTGCTCCTCCTCCTGCTTGAGCCATGTCGTTCTATTAAATTGGTTTGCGATTAAACTGAACAAAGTTGAAATCTGGTGAATAGTCAACTCCCGATCTGACAGCTTTGTGCGAGTCTAATGATTGTCGAGTTGGTCAAGAAGAAAGAGCAACTTTGCGTCTTCGCTCTCGCATCTTTGAAGAAATCCGTCTCGCATTCTGGTCTGACACACAAGAACTTAGCAAGTAGAGACCAGCGAAAATTTACAGAAAAGTGCATGATTAATTACAAGCAAGAGAACGGACAAGTTGAGCAGAATGGATGAGTGTGAGTGAGGCCGAGGCTTATGTAGTGATGACGAGATTCAAACTTCAAGAAGAGAGAAACCTTCATCTTCTCATTTTTGGAGGGAGTTTCGATGTTTACTTGTTTGATTTTAATTGGAGCCGATGACAATTGGATACGGAGAATGAGAGCAAAATTCGAGTCGAGAGTCACTACTTGAAGAAGAGGCAAAAAAAAGAGAAACGATGATCTTGAAATTAGATTTGACAATGAGATTAAAGGATTATAGATTGAATTTGTGTATTTGATAGGATGCTTGAGATTTGAACCTCTTGATTTTGTCAGACGTTTCTTTTTCAGATGCTTTTTGGTGAAAGTCGTTTGTTTCATCTCCATCCACCATCGACCCCAATTCCTTCATAACCAGTCAAACCTCTTTTCGCAGCTTCAGATCCAGATCTATGTCTACCAGTATCATAATTCTCAGCACTAGATTCCATCTGAGCAATCTTATCTGCCAAACTAACTTCGTCTTTTGATTGATTTGAAGTTGTAGATCCAGAGAATCTATGACCGTATTGATTTCCATCATTGCCATGCATAGAAAGATTAAGTGTCGAAGAACTTGAGGGATCAATCAAAGTCTGAGAACTGATGTTAAGAGGATTTGAAGAAGAAGAAGATGAAGATGTTTGAGGATGTTGATTATGATTGAAGTTTTGAGAAGGATTGAAATTCTTAAAGTTTTCATTCTCTGATGATAGTTCCTCTTCACTATCGAAATCACTATCTTCTTCATCGTCGATTCCGTAGTTCTCAGCTTCCAACTCATCTTCGTCTTCATCACCTTCATCATCATGTTCTTCATCTTTTCCATGAATAGCAAAATAATCACCTTTCCTTTTAATCCTTTCATTTCTTCTCTTTAATTCCTCTTCAAATCCTTCATTAGGATTGCCATTTCTATCCAATTCAATCGAAGATTCCAAATCGCCATCTTCATCATCCAATTCGTCCACAGCTCTTCTAGCTACGACTAGAAGGTATAAAAAGATTCCAATACACAATCCAACGCCGACGAAGCCTGCTATCTGTTTGATCCTTTCAGCTTTGGCTGTTGCTTCTGAATCTACTGGCTGAACCTCTCCATTGGCAGTTGAATTTCCAGTTCCTTCTCCCGAGATGATCGTCGAGTTATTATTGGTCGAAGTGGATGCTGCCCCATGATAAGCTGCAAAGTTTTGAATGCTTGTTCCTAAACCTGTATGGACTAGTAGCTTGGGCAAAGCGAGAGCAGTGCATAGAGTGTAAGTCTTGAGACTGAGAGTGGGTGAACTTGCTAAGAGCGTGTTCATCAGATTGTATGGATAAGGAGCTAATCGGACTAGGAAAAGCAGTTTGGGTTGCTTCTCGATCGCTCGTACTACCTGTGATTTTCAGAAAATGACCAGAAAAGGACAGAAACATTCAGCTCGTCTCACTCTGAGCAAAAGAACATCGTATTCTCGTCGCAACTCACCTTCTTTAATCCTCCACTCTTGTTCAGTAGCCCGACCATCCACTCCTTCAGGAAACTTCGACTGAGAACAAAGACAGTGATTGCACCAGAAAGAGCAGCAATGTAGGAAATGATAAAACCTTGCACTAGACCGAAGGAGAAACCACAGAGAATAATCAATGTCGAGTAGAGTGGAAGAGGAGCTACGAAATTCAAATAAATGGGTCGAGAGGAGAGGAGACGAATTAGTATGATAAGCAATATGAAAAGAGTCTCATTTGCTTCTGATTCCTTTCTCGAGCTTTCTCGTCTTTACTCACGAAAAGTAGTCAAAAAGATCAAACCACCCAAAATGAATCTACCAGTCAAACCAGCCTCTCTCAAATCCTTTGCCAATCGATCCAAGAATCCAAAGACTTGATTATGAAAAGTCAAAACGATGACTGTAGAACTAAGACTAATGACCAACCAAATCAACAAAGGAACATAAGCTTCAAACCAAGTAGGTTTATAAATTCTTCTTTTAGTGATTGGATCTCTAAAAGAATTATCCAAAGCTCTAAAGAAAGAACCAATAGATTCAATCAAGGAGAAAAAAGTCTTTTTAGGTGATAAGAAAAGTAAAAGAAAGGATTTGATGAGATGGAAAAAGGATTTGAGATCTTGAGAAAAAGTAGGTTGTGGAACTTTGTTTCTCTTTAAATTTCTTCTCTTTCTTAACCTTTTTCGTTTAGATTTGGATTTTGAATATGAATTGTTATTTAGATTAATTGCTCCTCTCCTAGCTTGAGGAGTAGCTAATCTCATTGAAGTATCCATCGCGATTGAAATTTCACTTTCTGATCTATCCATACTTTTGGACCCAGCAGCTCTCTGAATATGACTTTGATTATTCATCATCCCATTATTCCTCGTCTGAAGAGATGAATCTTGATTAGAAGTTTCATCTAAAGGTCTATAAACTTTTGGGGTCTTTCTACCACTAAAGCTCAAATTTGATTTCCTTCTGTCTTTCCTTCTTTCCTTTTCTCTTTCATCATTCAAGAAAATTTCTTCTTCTTCTTGATATTTATCGAAAATAGGTGATCTATTCTTTTCCAGAAATCCATTAGAATTAAAACGAGGATTTGATTTCGATCTCTCTTTTTCTTTTCCTTTATTTCCCAAGAATCTCTTTGGAGAGGCAAGAACTTCATTCCCATCCAAATCTTCTAATATGGATTCTCTACTTGCATTCATTGAAATTTCACCTTCACCTTCTTCTCCAATGATTTCTTCCGGATCTCTATGGAAACCTGAACCTTGATTTTGATCTTCTGAGAAAAATCTTCCAGTGAAAACTCCACCTTCTGATTTCCTTCTACCACCTGTTGTAGGACCAGAACCAAACCAATTCGTAGGAGTGAATCTTCCAGAACCTGATCCACTTCTAGTTGGATGACCTTTGAATCTTTCATCGTCATCTTCTTCATCTTCTAAATCTTGAGGAACATCAGAACCGAAAGCTTCGATGAATTTTTGAGCTGCTCTTCCTAGAGAAGATTGTCTTTGAGGATGATTTCCTGCAGAAGAAGAAACGTTAGAGACATTGGGAGGTGGAGTTCTTGAATTTGATGGAGATGGAGCGAAATGAGCGTGTGGATGTCTAGCTGAAGTTGGAGTTGCAGTGGTAATGCTGCAGGGCGAAAAGGGAAAAGAAGAGAGAGAAAGGTGAGAATGTGAGAAAGAGAGTCGAAAGAAGAAGTACGGGAAACATCGATCAGAAAGCAAAAGAATAGAAGGGATAAAAGTTTCACATTCTCTTGTAAGAGGATGAGTGGAACTGTTGGCTACACGACAAGAGACTATTCTCTTTTCGAGTGAATGCAATTCTCATCTCAGCTTCCACCTTGCTGATCATAGAGGCTTGATTGGGTTTGGCCAGCTTGCGAGAGGGGACGTCGACTGAATCCCTTATCTCTCTACCGACTCTTGTCCTCTCCACTCAATCCCCCACCTCCGGATCCTCTTCTCATTGCAATTTACGACGATAGCCAGGCTTCAGAATATCCGTGACTCGTCAAAAAGCAGTCAGAAATGAGAGAAATCTGAGCTGAGATGCCGTCTGTCTTGATTTGAAATTGCAGACCCAGCAGCTCGAACCTTCCGCCTACGTCTGCCTCCGTCCCATCCGAATCACTCTTGTGTTCTACAGCAACGTATTGAATCTCATCTTGTCTGTTCTCATGTATTGAATTCCAGGCAGAGACGAGAAAGTAAAGGCTTGGCTTGAAATGAGTGTGGATCCACTTGTCCTTTTCTACTCACTGAGGGCTTGTAGGTCTTTTTGAATCGTCCTCTCTACCTCTGACTGCAGCTGGACCAGTAGCATGATGACTCCTCCTCTTTACATTTGAAGCAGTTGCGCTTGTAGGAGTCGGAGTTGCAGAAGGTTCATAAGGATCGATTGGAGTGGCAGCAGCAGAAGTGTTGATGGGTGAAGGTCTGCTTCGATTACTGTTACTGTTACTGTGACCTGTTGGTGAAGTTGAGGATTGATTGCTGTCTGAACTCAAAGGATCTTGAGATAGTTCGAAACTTGGAGTGGAACCTGCAAGACTAGAGAAGTGGGAATGGGAATGTCTAGGTTGAGGATTCATGCTTGAAGCGAGACAAAGAGTTCGAGAGAAGGGGGAATTGATGGGGTCGCTTCGCTCCTCTGCTTCTGCTTGATGTGAGTGTGGTAGTGAGTAAGAGATTGAGTATCAACAGAAAGCAGAGGAGAAGGAGGGAATAGTAGTATGAGGGGATAGAGGCTTGGGGGAGTGGAGAGGGAGACAGAAAGAGAAAGAGTTCTTCACCTTATCACTCCCATATCTTGAGTTGAATCTCATCCTCGTTTCTATTCGATGGCTCCAAAGAAGAAGACTGTTGCCAGTCAATCTTCAACAGCAATCAAGTCACAAAACGGTTCAACAAAGAGTAACAACAGTCACAGCCATGGACCACCTCGATCAACTTCTTCCAATTCCCCACTTCTTCTAATCCCTCTCCTAATCTTCATCTCAATCATCTCTTCAATCACCATCCATTTCCACTACAAACTACCAAATCCAATCACCTTCGCTCAATCTTCAATCAGTGAAAAGGCTGGGAATGGTCCTTTATTCAGCGAAGAAGCTGCAATGCAAGTCATGGACAAGTTGGCTGTACAGATTGGTTATAGAATCGTTGGAACCAAGGAACATTTGGAGGCTGAGGATTGGCTGGAAGGCATATTGAGGAAATATGAAGGGACAATAGAGAAGAAGGATGAAATTGAAGGAGATCATGGAGTTCAGGTAGAAGTCTGGAAACAGATTGAAGATGGGGCTCATAGGTCAGTCGAAGGATGAATGTCGCACGACTTCCTCGTTGAAACTTTAGATCTCTTGAAAGATGAGGTATGCGAATTGAACTAAAGAAATCGATTCATGAGAGCTCGAACGGAAAGTCTGGCGGAAAGCATTTCAGTTTCTAATCGGGTTTTCGACAATACTGACTCTTCTCCTCACTTTTTCATTCTTCAATACAGGTTCGATTTCCTATCTAGCGTAGTATGGAAAAAGTACTATGGAATGTCTAACCTCGTAGTCAGGATTTCAGACGGTACTGATGAAGGAAAGGTGAGGTCATGAAACAAAAGGTTAACGTTTACTTCTCTTTTGAAATGTCGAAGTTCTTTTCTCTTCTTCGAATCTCAAAAGTTCTTGTCTCTTTTCTTTCCTCTATTCTTTTCCATTCCTATAGGAACACGCTCTGCTCATCAATGCACATCTAGACTCCACTCTACCTTCTCCAGGAGCTGCAGATGATGGAATTGGGATTGCGATAATGTTGGAGGTCTTGAGGATTCTAACCACTCCTCCTAGACCTAAACTCAAACATTCAGTCATTATATTGTTCAATAACGGAGAGGAAAGTCTACAGGATGGTTCTCATGCTTTCATTACAAAGGTAGGTAGAAAGAAGATCCCTGCTCGCGAGTCCCATGATTTTCTTCTTTTTCTCTCTCTTTTTTTCTTTTTTTTTAATATCCAATTGGCTGATTTGACATCCGATTTTTGCCTCTTCTACCAGCACGAGACCGTACCCTCCATTCAAGCAGTCATCAATCTGGAAGCTTGTGGAGTTTCTGGTCCGGAATTACTCTTCCAATCCACTTCTGAAATCATGACTAGAGCTTACGCAAAAGCCCCTTATCCTTGGGCGACTGTTATCGCGAACGATGTGTTTTCTACTGGAATCATTCTCTCGGATACTGACTTTAGACAGTTTGTCGAATATGGAGGCGTCGGTGGACTGGATATGGCTGTCGTTGGAAATTCTTGGCTGTAGTGAGTGAAAGGAGAAGGGAAATGAACTAATAAGGAGAGAAATGTTCTTTGGTAGCATGTCCAGAAAAGGTAGGATCAGCTTCTATCGATCTCTGATCTCCCTTCTCTCTCTCTCTCTCTCTTCGGTCTTCAAGCCATACTCGAAAGGACATTCCTGAATACGTCCAGAAAGGAGTCACCCAACACTTTGGAGAAAACGTTTTGGCAATAGTGAAAGAATTAGTCATCAATCCAGAATCCAAATTAAGTCAAGTCAAAAGTATAGAATCCAAAGCAAACAAACCGATCCCGATTTACTTCGCCTTATTAGGAAGGTTCTTCATCCTAATTTCTAGGGATGCCTTCAAGACTCTATCAATGGGAATATCAGTCTTTGGTCAAATCATTCTCCACACAACAGTCAAAGCTGAATCTCATTTCCAATCACTGAAAGCAACTACTTTATCTATGGTCGGAGTTCTCTTAGGTTTGATAGCTTCTCTCATTAGTTCTAATCTAGTAGCTTTGTTCATGTCCAAAGTTTTGAACAAAGGAATGAGTTGGTATACTCATGAATGGTTACCTATCCCACTTTATACACCACCCGCTATCTTGGCTTCTTTGTTGGTTCAATTGTTTTTGAGCAGGTTTATCAAGGATGAGAATAAAGCTTTCATGGAAAGGTCTTCTTTTGTTGGAATGCTTGCTATTTATAATCTAGGTTTGGTCATTTTGAATGGATTTGGAATTGGAAGTGCTTATATTTTGATGTTATCTACTGTCACTACTCTTGTTTGGTGAGTTGCTCAAAACATTGAAAGAAGCTCATCACCGATCAAAAAGACAAAGATTGACACTTTCTTCTTATTCTCCTCCGTTCAAAAAGTCTCATCATCAACGACTTTGTCCTAATAGGATATGAAAACATCGAAGACAAGAAAGTAGCAGCAAATCAAAGAGTTCATCCGTTGACTTATTTCATCATGATGTCAGTTCCAGCAGTCGTAGGAACGGAAGGAGTGACTGCTTTCTTAGATCTCTTCGTACCTCTTACTGGTAGAGTAGGAGAAATCAGTCCAGTTGATAACATCATCGCTACAATAGTTTCGACTTTGACTTTCCTTTGTTTACCAGCAATCATTCCCTTAAGTCACCGGTTTGGAACCAAAGGTTTGAAAAACGGAATCTCTATCATGGCTTTCATAAGCGTTTTGAGCATTGCTATTTATTCTAGTCCAGTCATGAAACCTTTTGATGAGATGCATCAGAAGAGATTATTCGTGCATCAAGTGTGAGTACGCCATCTCAGAAGAGGCAACATCAGTGACCTTCCCAACTCGATGACTGATCTTTCTTTGTTCTTTTTCGTCTTTCGAACACTTTGAAGAGAGAATATCACTTCTGGAGAATGGATCATGAATCTAGGTGGAGCCGACGCAGCACCTAACTTTAGAGAATTGATCGATGACATCCACAAAGCAGTGGGAGTCCAAGACGAGACGGCTCAATCAGTAGAGATGAATGGTGAGTGGAATCCATGTCGACACGCTCGAAAAACAAAGATCCTAATCAGAACTCTGACTCTCGACTTTCGGATCTTCCTTCTCTCTCGTCAGACGACAATCCATCCTTCGACATTCTATACCCAGTCTCGAGTATGATCACTCCTTACAGATTCCTACTTGAGCAACCGAACGCCTCAGAAGTCTCACAATGGTACGATTCATCGACTCAAACCTCCAAGATTCAAATCCAAGCAATCAACGAAGTGATAGATCTCGAAGCTGGTACAAGGAAGATTACTCTAGAAATCAAACATCCAGGTTTAATTTGGACAGTCATCGCCTTCACAGCCGAAGTTCTTGAATGGGATCTACCCAGTCCTCCACCGAAAGGAATTCAACGTCATCACATCAAAGAAGTCTCAAGGTTTGGTAGAGATACTTGGAGCGTAGACCTTTTGATCAAGTTGGATTCTGAGGCTTTAGCAGCACTCAAGAGTAGAGACCAAGGGACCGATTTTGGAAAGTTGATTCGAATTGATGAGAAAGACGAGGAATCGATAGAGAAGGTCGAAAAGCAGAGAGATCCGAGCAGACTTTGGATCGATTTCTCGGGTATGGATGAGAATGGTTTCTGGCCACAGAAAGCCGTTAGTGGAGAGGGTCAGAGGAATATTCAGAATTTCAAGAAGATGGACGAGTATTTACAGAGGCAACATCCTGAAGTCGATGTCATGATGCTCGGCATTGTAGGAGGGGTGGCGGTTTGTTAAAGAGAGGTTTCCAACATTCTAGATGTAGAAATGGAAAACAATTTGACCTTTGATATCGTGATCTCACCTGTGGGCTGCTTTTGTATGACCATTGTTCTCAGCAGTAAAAGAAGAGAATGCGAAGTGAGGAGATGAGATCGATGTCGAGGAGAAGAGACTCACAACTTTTTGAACTTTGACCCAGACCAACACTTCGATTAGAAATGAGATGAATGGAAATGGAAGCAGTCATCCGATTGCAGCGTCTACTCCATTGAAACCAATCAATAAATCCAATCCAACTTCAACTTCGACTCCATTCAAACCGAGATTACTATGGAGAGGAAACTTGAGTTTGGCAGATGGAACTCTCTTGGATGGAATCGCATTCGTGTCTCATCAACATCCCTTCTTCAATCATTCTTCACCTACAAACATAAACTCAACCAACCAATCTTCAAATTCACTACTCAGCCAGCAGCATTCAGATCCTGATGGAGAAGCAGAGGCAGAGAGAGATGCAGATGCAGAAGCTGAAATGTCTTTGGCTTTGGAAATGGTCAGACATAGACCTCTCGCTCTTCAGAAAATCATTCATCATAATGGTAAAGATGAATCTGATACAAAGATCAAAGGAAAGGGAAAAGGAAAGGAGAAAGAGAGGGAGAAGGAGAATGTGGGGGCAGATAGTAAGATCAGTTACAGATCTACTGGTTCCATTCGAATGTGAGTTGCAAGACGTGTTTGTCAGGGTCGAAAGCGTATCAACGACTTCAATACTGAAGATGGAATGTAGGATTTGAAAGATAGCGCCCTTGCTAGTAGCAGATTCCAAGTCTGTGAGGCTCAATCCTTCTGCATCTTCCATCTTTCCCTTTCCCGATAGGTACATCGATCCGACTTGTACTTCTACGATGGCCTACTTTGAAAGGCATTTCTGCATCAATTCAGAGGTGAGCATTTCGAAAATGATCCCATCTCAATCCTCCTCCCCTTCAAGGTTTCAAAATCTGAACTCGATCTCTCTTCAAACTTTCGTTTGCAGCTCGCCGCAACGTCTCCTCCTCGAACTTCTACTGTCATTCACATCTCTCTGGAATCATCTTCTACCTTGGCATCGGGCTCTTCCCCTCAAGGGGACGTCTTCTCTGATTCTCTATCTTTCTCACACAACGCAGCACTCAGAGAGAGAGCTGGAATCCAAGCCGTAGTCTTTGGTAGATTGGAGAGCAATTCAGAGGGTGGCATACCATCTTTGGCTTTGGTACTTGGTAGGAAAGTCATGTACAAGAAGAAAGATGGAAGAGGTGGCAAAGTCAAGCCTAGACCTGACGATCCTTTGCCTCGAGGTAAGCAATGACGATGGGTGATGAACGATTGCCTTCGCTTCCTTTGCATGACGCAGACCATCTGAGCAAGTTCTTCTCTTTTCATTCTTCAACAGGCAATCTCTTCCTTCAAGGTCTAGTCCAATCGAAATCTTTCAGCTCCACTTCCTCTCTTCTAAGGACCGAGTCTTCCAATTCAAGATCTTCAAGCCCTTTCTCTCTTTCGATTCCAGTTCAATCATCCAATAACAACGAATCTACTAGCTCAAAAACTAAAGATCCGGATTCTCGTCAAAACGCGTTGGGAGAGAAAGTGAACTCAAGAAGGAAATCTGGAATTCGAAAATCCATGAGTTCTTCTCTTATCGATCTGACTCCTGTCAAAGAAGAAATGGCGGAGAATGGGAAATCTCCAGTAGAGACTAAAACATCCAAATCAAACCTAGGTAATGGAGCTGCAAAGAGAGTTGGAAGTGGTCATACTCCTGGAAGAAGGGGAGAGAAGAGACCTCGAAAGAATGATTATCCTCATGACTCTATTGATGGTGTGAGAGATCATGATCGATCTGGTAGAAAGAAAGCTGATGAGATTTCGAGTGGAAATGGTAGATCTAACTCTATTTCGATGGATTCAAGATCGAGATTGGGACATCTCAAAATCAAAAGAGAACCTTCTCTGGGTCTGAATTCGGATAGAGGATTAGATTCTCCAATCTCACCAACTGATTCTAACTTTTCTAGACTTGGAACTCCAAATCTTCAGACTATCCCGACTTCAAATTCGGTCAATAGCAACAATTTCAGATCATCTTCTTCCATTCCACCGGATCTCGATCCCAAAAGCAACAAGAATGAAATGAACTCGATCGAGAGTAGGAATAGAGGAGCTATCAAGAAGTTGGTCCATCATCAATTGTTAGGTAGAGGTTTGGAGAAGAAGGATAGAGATTTCATTGATTGTTGGAATGCTACCTGTTTAGGAACGGCAACCGCTTTGGTGAGTAGTAGGAAAGTCCAAAGTGAATGCGAGCATCGTTTTGGTGAAGAGATAAGTCTTTGGCGGGTGACTTCTGTTCTCTGATCTTTTCTTTCTTCTTCGGAACTTCACTCTCAGCGACATCAAATCAAGACCTCGCCGATCAATAGAGCGCAAGCGGCTCAGATCGTCAGCTCTCATCTATCGATGTATCTCGATTCCAATTTCTCTGTTCCTTCTGGTTCAAACTCATCCTCCCTTCCTCATCCTGCGAACGACATCGACTCCGATCCCGTCGTAGGAGAGAAAGCAAAATCAAGTCCTCTTATCTTTCCGACTTCTTCGATAGCTGGAAGCGAAGGAAATGAACGACAATCAAGTTCTAGATCTTCCTCAAGACCTTCTGTCGATGCAAACAGAGCAAGGAATGCTCTCGTGACTTCTTCTGAGTTGGGAGAAGAGACCGCAAGGGCTCAAGCAGGAGAAGATGAAATGGACGTTGAGAGGGAAATGGGAGGTGGAGATGATAGTATGAGAATAGAGGGACAATCCTTCTCGATGTTGGTCGATGATGAGGAGAGTCAAATGGAGATGAGGTGAAAAGAAAGATTGATAGCATCATTTGTATTTCTACGACCACCTCACAGCATTCACAGTATCCATCAACTCCTTTTCATAAACAGAGTGCAGAAAAAGTTCTATAGTATACAAGGTCGTAGCGTCGAGTTCATGATAAAGGTTAAAGGTAATGCAATGTTCAAGTTGGGAATGATAGCACGATCACAGACCAGAAGGTCGATTGACCGTCGTGTCGTACTGTCTGATGAGGTTGGCTTGTTCTCCTTCCGTTTGAGAAAAGGCGAATCCTCTAGTCCTTCGCATTCGTTGGACGGCTCTGACTTTACGAATGGCTTTCTGGAATTGATCCATTCTAGGTCGGTAATCTTGCAAGTTGTACTTCTGGACCTAAAGAGGAAGAGTAATTGGAAAGGAGATGGTCAGGGATTGAGATTGAAAGCATCTTCATTGGCGAATGAGTTGAAAACTTACTTCTTGGACGATGTGATAAGACTTTGGACGATAGGTTCGCTGCCAGTATTTCCAGCAGAAGCTGTGAAGAAAAAAGTGAGGAAAAGCAAATTGAGATCATTAGGAACGAATCGAAACGAATCAATCGAGTTGGAGCCATTCCTACATTTTTGAACTCACTCTCGAAGTAGACAGATAGCAGGCACGATGAACATACAGAACCAGAACATGGAGAAACCATATAGTCGAGGTACGATGCCATCGCTGGAAAAAAATGTAGAAAGAATGAGAGCGAGATCAGTGAAGTCCAAATGTGAGAGTAGAAGAAGTTGATTTACTCACTATTCTTTCGAGAATCCGATCCTAGGTGCTACGACAGCATAGACGGCAATGAATGCAACTGTGAAATGAAGAAGATCCGAAGTAAAGGAAGGTTGACAACAGGATGAGACAAATTTCAAGACAGCTTATTTCAATTCCACAGACGAAGCACTCACGAGTGAAGACGAAAGATCCTGGAATAGCTGCGAAAGTGTACTTCGTCCAAAGACTGCAAAAGGGAAAGCGAGGAAGAGATTGAGATCAGAAAAGCAATGCACCTCTTAACAGTTAAAAGGTCTACTCACTCTGAGACCAAAGCCGCCTTTCCGAGAACAGTGACCAAGACAGCGAAGTACAAAGTGGTACCCCAAATCCAAGAATAAGTCATATAACCACCATTCTCTTGAAGACTACCCCAAAAAGCGACAGTGACAAAGATATAACTCAAAAGAGAATGATAGAAAGCATTAGCAGTCCAACCCCAAAACATCTTTTTCGAGAAGAAATTCTGACCATATAACTGAGGATAACGATCCAACATTCTAGCAGAGAGGTATTGATCAAAGATACCAATGACTAGAGGAGGCAAAACTGTGAACAAGACATTGTAAAAAGATAAAGTCCAAGATTCGAAAGGGACTTGACCAGAGAAAGAACTTTGAAAGGAGAACCAGAATTGAGTCATGTAGAGAGTGATATTCTTGTAGAAAGAATATAGGATCATCTTACTCAACCTAGCATAAGACCAAGATCCATGGACTAGAAGTAATTTCCTTAAGTATCGGAATTGAGAGATTGCGACGTCGGCAGATCTTGCTGCTTGTAGTCCTTCTACTCCTGAAATTCCTACCCCAACGTGAGCAGCTTGAATCATGCTAACATCATTTGCACCATCTCCAATAGCTAAGAGAATCGATTTGGAATTCTTCTTGACCAACTTGACGACTAGAGCTTTCTGAAGAGGTGAAACTCTGCAGCAAATGACGGCTTTGCACATGATGGCCAATTCCAAGAAGACTTTTGACAAGTCTTTCTCGAGAGCGAAGGAAAGACTCTTTCCGTCGATGATGAGAGCCAATTCTTCTTGTTCTCCAGCATTTCGTTGCGATTTGATGGCTTCGAGCTTCTTTGTCAGATACTCTTTCGTATCATGCAGCGTTTCTTCATTGATGATGACCTGTGAGGGAGGATGAAAAAAGATGGGATCAGCACATTGAAGAAGGGGAATGATTCCTTTTCTATCTCGAAAACTCACCAGATTCATAGATTCCGAGATCAATCTACAAGAAAGCCCAATGTTGATAGCAGTTTCTTGTCTATCTCCAGTAAGAACCCAAACCTTGATTCCAGCCTGTTGAAGAGTATGAATCGTTTCCGGAACTCCTTCTTGAAGTTTATCTTCAATGGCAGTGGCACCCAACAAGAACATGTTCTGTTCGATGACTTCAGCTGCTTTATCCAAAGCTTCAGCTCTCCCATTAATCTGAGCAGCAGCATTATCGTACATAGCTGACCATTGTCTGTACTCTTGTTCCGAGACTTCTCTCATTGCAACACAGAGAGTTCTCAAGCCGTCAGTAGCGTAATCTTCTAGATGAACCAGAGTCTGTTCCGTAAAAGGTTGATTGTCTGAAAGTAAAGCCATGATGACAGTATCTGCACCTTTGCAATAAAGTTTGATCTTTCCATCTGGAGCTCTAACTACAGCCGACATTCTCTTCCTGGTAGAGTTGAATTCACAAATGTTGAGGATTTGATATTCTAATTCTCGTCCACGAACATTGATGAAGATCGATCGAGGTTTTCGAGTCTGTCGGAGAGAGATGGAGAGCGAATAACGTCAGTGATTATTGAGATGGTCTCAGCACAAAGATAACCACTTGATACTCACAGTGAATTGATAACCCAATCCCTCAGCTCCAGCGACGAGCGCCGCCTCATCAGGACTACTAGCTTGGAAGATGATTCTATCGTCCTTCTTCTCTGGAATGACAGTATGACAAACAGCCAAGAGGGTCAAGAACTCATCAATGACAGCCGAAGAACCATCATCTGGAGCATTTCCATCCATGATAGCTCTCAATTCACTCCAAGTTCTCTGACCTCCAATCTCTCTTCCATCCGGACCGATTTCTCCAGTTCCTTGTTTCGATTCATCTACTATATCAGTATAACTAGATCCACCAATCGAAGCTTGTTTGAATTCCATTTCATTTCGAGTCAAAGTACCAGTCTTGTCTGAAAAAATGTAATCGATTTGACCTAATTCTTCTACTAGACTTGAAGTTCGACATAGAGCTGGCGTATCGGTTGGAGCGTAATACATGTCTAGATCTGAATTGATCAAGGTGGATTGTTGATATTTAACCACTTCCATAGTTACGATTAAAGAGATCGGAATCAGATTGTTATAAGCAATGACGAAAGTCAAAATATCTTCGACGAAGACTCTAGCTCTACCTTTTGCATCTTCACTTAGATAGAGATAAGACATTTCCGAAGCGAAAGCAGTATTCCTGATAATGGCTCCAACACTTGAAGCTATCGATAAGACCAAAAGTAAAATGAAGAGTAATAGAATTTGAACATTGACAGCTCTTTCCACCGCTGTTCTCTTGATGGGAGCAGAAGTTGCATTTCTCATCAATTTCGTTTCATGACCAGTGAAAACGACTAAACCATAAGCCCAAGGAGTGTTTCTCAATTGAGCCCCTCTCAACAAAAGTTGTTCTGGACTGAGAGGAGATTTCCTAGTTGGAGTTCCACTGAAACCAGGAGTTGAACTCAATTGAATGTGTAAAGTAGCATCGAAATTGTAGAGATTGTTGTTTGGATGTTCGGATGCTAAATGACCTCTGAGAGAAGCTACCGAGGAAGGAGTGGTGAGTTTGGCTGTGTCTGGAGAAGCTTGTTTGATCTTGAGATTGGTTTCTCCATCTAGATTTGCAGTCTCTACATAACAAAGACCTTCTGGTTCGGAAGAACTTAGAAGAACTAGATCTGCTGGAAAGAAATCATTGCTTTCTACTCTGACGATGTCTCCGACTCGGATATGTCTCCATCGACGAAGTTCGAAAGCTCCGGTGCCAGGATTGAGGACTTGAGCTAGACGAGCGTTGAGTTCTCCATCAGATTGATGTCGTTTCTGAGGATAAATGATGGTAGAGATGTCTCAGAGTCTATTCTCGCTATTCCAGGCTTATCTCAAGGGCGAGATCGTCTTCTCAGCAACTCACGATATCTTCCTTCGTTTCCTTGAAGGCACTAGCCAAGAGCACCAAACCTAGAGGGACGATAGTGGTCCATCGGTTCGTCGGAGAGACACCCGGAATCTGTTGAATACAGGCAGTGAACAAGAAGAACACGTTGGCGTATTTGGAAAATTGTTCTGAAATGAGATCGGAAAGGAAAGAGAGTGAATATAGAGAGATGAGCAATCCAGAACCGAGAGAGGAGATCCTTTCCGACTCAGACGTCCTTGTCGCCTCTGAGAGACAGAATTCCATCCTTTCAATAATGAAAATCTCAACCTAAATGAGATCCTTTCAAATTCCTCTCAACCTCCTGTGCTCCATCCACGTTCGAAGCTCGCACAGCCCTCCTCTTTTCGATAAGGCTTATCACTTTTGCCCAATCCTCCAAGTCTCCCTCATCCCCATCTACTCACCAACCAGAAATTTGGGAACAAAGGTGACCACATTGTACTTGCTAGTACTGATCCAATTATCGCAATAATCCTCCTTTTCATTTCCCAAAGGATCGTTTAATCTAGTGATTCTCTCTCCAGCAGGTTGTTGAGGTTCTTTACCTCTTCTAGCCATCTTTGCCAAATCAGCCTTTAAAGTCCTGATAGATCTACGTACTCCATCCAAAGGGGAATCGGAAGGAGGTAATGTAGGATCCTTTCTAGAGGAGGATGATTTCGAAGCTTTGATTGAAGGATTCTTTGAGAGGAAACCGCCTATTCCACCACCACTTGTTGGTGAAGCTTGAGGATATTGATTTCTATGATAACCAGTTTCATAATTTGAAGGATATAAACCAGGTTCATCATCTGCTTCTATGGATTTAAAGTCATTGATTCCACCATTGACTGAATAAGAATCTTCAAATGGACTTCTCCCAGCTGGATAAGCAGCCGATTGAGTCAAAGGTAGGCCTGACTCTTGAGAAGCTGAATTTGGATTGCCGATTGAAAAAGGAGGATTTGGAGCAGATAGGTTTGAATTTGAATAGGGATCATGATTTCTATTTGATCCACCACCATGGCCAGATGGATTGGAAGTAAAGGTGAAATCGTCATCTCCCATCAAATCTGGATCATCTGCATCCACTAAAACGTGAGATGGTCCACTGTGAGATTGATTGTGACTGTGGTTGTGGTTGTTTGATTGGAAATGTTGGAAAGAATCTTGACTGGCTGCGAATGGATCTTGGTTTGAAGAAGAGTGGATGGGTCGGGAAGATGAGCCTCCAGGATTGTTTGATAGAACATTGAAATCATCATCAAAATCATCCATCTTGGAACTAGCAATCGGTGCTTGAAGAGGACAAGATTGCACGGATGGACGATGATTAGGACGAGCGACCAAGACAGATTCTCGATTCTCGCAGCCAAAACTTGCTTCTCCTTCTTTACCACTCATCCTCTCCATCTTAAATCTCGAATCTCAATCATGGATCCTCAAACATCCACTTCAGACTCTTCTTCACTTCCGGACATCCTCCCACGACTTCCCAAGGAACTCTTCGTCCTCGCCTTGGACACTCTCCCACTCGTAGACATCCTAAACGCAACTGCCATCAACAAGGATTACAGGGATAGAATCTACTCTTCACCTCAACTCTTTTCCACAATCGACGAAGCCATCTATCCAGAAGAAGTAGAAGGAGTCTCTCATCCAGAGAGAGTAAACAGGGCAACGTTCAAACTCATCAAGTGCGCTTCATTAAGCAACAACCGACTCAAAAACGTCTCTCTGAATCTAATCCCTTTTGAAGTCGATTTCTTCAGGGCTGATTTGAGTCATTGGTTATCTACCTCAACCTATCTTCTTTTACAAATCTTGAGATTGAACTCGTCGGAATCTCTCCAAAGGTTGAGTCTCTAGTTCCGTTCTTCTCCACCTTCTTGGAACGGCTCTAGAACAAGTTTGACCAAGGTCATTACATTTATACTCAGAGAATTACGTTCCTTTAACAGGTTGAATAGAATAGAGATCGAAGGGAGAACTTATCTTTCAATCCTTTCTTCTGCAACTTCCAAAACCAATCTATCGAATCCTTCCAAAATTTTAAGCATCAAATCTACTGTAGATCGAGCCGGGGAAATAGACTCAGAGTGGGTTCATCCGGATTGGGATATACTCAGAGAAGTTCAAAGATTTACAGGAGGTGGGATCTTGGAATTCAAATGTCATCATTTTTCAAATGTTCCGAGGAAACGGATTGAGGATCAAGTCCTTCAAGAGTTGAAGAGATCTCAAGGGTGTCTGGAGATCCTTGAAATCAAAGATGTCATGATTCATTCTCCTCAAGAATGGTTGGAACTCGCAATGGCATGTCCCAAACTTCGGGAATTTGGCTTCAATGGAACGCTTCCGGATGGACAAAGTTGGAAGACGCACGTAATTCCAATCTCAAGCCCCAAGATCACAATTTTGAATCTAGGTGTTGGTTCTCAAAGTTCTGTACTCACTCATCCTATCATTCAAGTCATGGCGAACAAACTGAGAAGCCTGCAGGTCAGTAGCGAGAGTGGAGAAATGAGGTCAGTCAACTGCCACCAATTGTTCCATCTTGTTCAACTTGCAAGCTCCACCTTGGAAGCTTTATATCTCTCTTGGCTCTGTTCTCCTGTTGCAATCCACAATCTGAAAAGCCGATTCAACTTCAAGTACCTTCAACATTTACGATTGTTCAAAGTGGAGATAGATATCTGCAACTTTTTTCTAGAAATGGAATGGGAGGATTGGACTTCTCTAAGCATGATTTCTATTCATTCAGTTTCTGATGAAGCTGGAACTCAGATCACTCCGAAAATCTTTTCAAGAGGTTGAGTTCGGTCAGGACAACTTTGATAGGCTTGAGAGTAGAGGATAATGGCGTTCCCTCTGAAAACGCAGAATTTGGTCTTAGGAAGGCTCAGGAAGCAATCAGAAAGGAGGAAAAGCGTGCTGGAGATTGTGTATGCTTCCCCCTCTTGGAACTACTTCAATTGAGATTGGAGGATGGAGGACTAGTCAGAAGATTCCTTTCGGGCAATTTCCCCTCGCTTTCTTTAGCCCTGCTTTCGGAAGACTTAAGCCATTATTATCCGATTCTGGCTGCAAACGCTCCTTCACTCAAGAGATAGATGTCTGAAAAAGTGAGTTTCGGACGTCAGTAGGTCTCTTTGACTCCCGATTGAAAATCTCTCTCAAGATGCCCTTTCGCTGATTTGCTCTTCCTCAAACACACTCTCTGCCTCGCAGACACTGCTGGTAATCTTTCACAAACTTCCAAGTACCTTACGACGAGCTGTCACATCCAATACAGTCTGTAAACATCTCTCTCCGTGCAGTGGAAATGGAATTTGTCCTTCTGCGTCTTTCTTTCCACCTGGACCTCTTCTAGTTCTTCTGCTTTTCCCCGACAATCCATCTTTATCACTTGTTATACAGTCAGGGTAATCGATTGAGCTCTTTTGCGTCGAGATTGGAATGCGGGGAATTCGGCAGAGCTCTCTTGAATCATTCGCTGCAAGACTGCAAGCTGCGACTGCGCTGTAATAACAGCTGAATGGTGTAGGTGTGATCACGGTGAATCTGAAAGGCAGCGAAAGAATGAGAGGGAGAAGAGAGGTGGATTCTTCCACGTCATGATAGAAGCGCTGAAACAAGGGGGTCGGAGCTTTTGCCTTGTCGACGAGAGTCTGGCAATTTCCATCCCATCTTTCGCCTCTACCACCACCTTCAAATCATCAAAAGAAAGCAAAAAAGCTTTCAATCTGCTCAGAAAGATCAACCGAATCAAGCAAAGAAAACAAATCAGAAGCAGAGCAAGTAGAGAACGAGGCTGGGGAGCACGAGGCACCACTTGCAATGACTCCTGCATCATCAAATGCTTCCAATCTCAACATCAATAACATGAATCAAGGAGATGAATTGGATACATTCTTGGATGCTCAAGATCTAATCCTCAATGAGAACCAGAACGATTGCAAGATGGAGCCATCGACATCTTCATCAGCTTCACCCTCATTCGATTGCTCCTCTTACTCTCATTCTTCCTCTTGCTCTTCATCCAATCATGCATCTTCGCCTCAATCCTCTACAAACTTCAATTCGAATTCGAGTGAAATGGAGGAGGAAATCAGAACTCCACCTTTGGATTTCATGGATTCAATCAATCAATTCGATTCGATTGGAAACTCTACCTCGAATCAACATCACCTCGACTTCGACTTTGACTTTTCAGTCCCTCAATCTCCAAATCCAAAAATCAGCAACAGCAATCATCAGATCAACCAATCTCAACTCAAATCATTCGATCCACAATTCAACTCGAATGGCAAGGGTGAAGAGCAACAGCCAGATTGGAGCGATCCAGCAACCTTGACCAACTTATGGCCTTCCCTCTTCAACGATGCAATCAACAATCAAGCTCATGATTCCATTCATCAATCTTCAAATGGAATCGGAAATGGAAACAACGATCAATGGGTCTTCAGTGCTCAATTGCCAATCTCTACCATCGACCCATCCACCGTCGCTTCCTCTTCTTCCTCTTGTTCAGATTCCTCTTCTACCTCAGACAATGGTGGTGCAGTTCAAATCACTTCAAATCCAACTTCTACTTCAACTTCGGCTCATAACTCTCCTCCACCTTCAATCAAAGCCCAACTCTCAGAGAGTACAGGTCCGGTAGAGAAAAAGAGAAAGGTCTCTTCCACTGGCGCTGCTCAATCTTCTCCACAAACCAAATCTACACCAGCAACGACCAAGAAGGGAGCTTCAACAAGGACAACTAACAAACGTAAACAGTCCAATGTAACCTCTAACCCAGAACCTAAGGAAGAGAAAGAAGAAACTCCTCCACCAGTCTCCACAAGACCTCTTCCCCAAGTGGACACTTCTGTATCTCATTCCTCTCTATTCGTTCATCCAGACGTTTCAGGTCTTTCAAAGAGAGATGCAAGATTGGTCAAGAATAGAGCTGCAGCTTTCCTCTCCAGACAGAGAAAGAGGGAAGAATTTGGTGAATTGGAAAAAAAGAGTAAAGCTTTGGAAGGTGCATGTAGAGCCATTTGGAAAAGTTTGGTCAAATTGAGAGAGGAAGCTAAAGGTGAGGGGAAATCTAGAGTGGATGAATTGATCAGAATCTATCTGGATCAGGAGGAGAAATTGAAGCAAGAGGAAGATGAGAAAATGGAAAAGGATGAAAATGTCAACATTAGTAGTAAAGGAGTTAGAGAGGTTTTGAACGAAGTAGTCGGTGGACTCAATTTGGACGAGAATCAAATGAAAGGAAAGGAAGATGAAAAGGAGAAGGAGAAGAAATCATCGAATGGGAAAGGAAATAAGAGAGGAAATAAAAGAAGTAGAGATTCCACTTCTTTGGAAGCCAGTCCTGCTGCCTCTGCCTCTTCTTCAATTACTATCGGTTCTTCTCCATCTCCACCTTCAAACGTGAATGAAGAGATCCAAGCGTTGAGATCGGAATTGAACAATTCGAAAATACAAAATTCGGCTCTGTTGCAACAATTAGCAATCGAAAGATCAAAGGTTCAAAACCTTCCTTTATCTATTCCTTCAAATGGATTCGTCGAGCCACAGGCTCAAATCAAGCTGGAGGATTTGGAGGAAGAGGCTCATGGAAAAGGTTTAGAAGAAATGAATTTAGATTTCGATTACAATTTCTCAGGTGCCTTTTCTTCAAAACCTAATCAGCAGGTAGAACCTGAATTTTCCTATCCAACATCAACACCAATCGTCCCAAGTCAAAATCCAATTCCAGAAGAGAATCTTTCGAATTCAAATCCAAACAATGATCAAAAACCCATTTCTTCAATGAAGAAAAGATCTCACAATCTATCTCTAGCTCCAGCTTTTTCACCTTCGAGTATTGGAAATGGTCCTTCAAGTCCTTTTTCTCTATCTATTCCTGGAAGTCCTCTTTTACATTCCGGTTCCAATTCTTCCATGCATGGACATGTTCATGGAAATGGAGATCGAAATCAAGAGGATCAAAAGACTAGAAAGACAGCCGGTGGAATGGCTTTGATGGTCATTTTGTTCTCTTTTGCCCTTTGGGGAATGCCAGCTGGATCTGGTAGAGACGGTGGTATGGCTAGATTGAACGGTCAACATGGTTCAAGGTGAGTTCCTTCTTCGATTGATGCTCTAAGTTCTGTCTCTTTGATTTTGCTCGATCTGACTTTCTATCGTTCTTCTTCTTCTTTCATCTCTATCAGCGATGGTCAATTCGATCTAGGAAGAGTCTTGAATCCACCAAGTCAATTCAACAACCCTTCGAAATCAAAGAAAAGTACTCCTTCTTCTCATCTTTCACCAAAAGATTTGGATCTCTCCTCTGAAGACGATTCGAGTTTCAGTCTTTTGATTCCGAAGAATCCAACCTCAGAACAAAGGTTACCTTCTTGCTCAATCACCGATGTCAGTCATGAAAGTGCAAGGTTATTGCCAGTTTGTAGAATCGAAGGTGGATCGTCGGAATCTTCAAATGTCGTCACACCTGTACTTTCAAGATCTGGATCTGAGAAAAAGAAGGTGGAATATTTGAATTCTTCTACTCAAACTCAAGATGAATCAACTAAATCGAGTTCAAGATTAGCTTTGGCTTATCATACCGATTCAAATGATTATCTTCTAGATTCTAATTTGAAGAAATCCAATGGTCGTCAACGAGAAGGAACTGAAAATGAATCTTGGCTGACTCAAGTATTACCTTCGAATTTAGATATCAATCTATCGGATTTAAGATCTGAGTTGTTGGATTTCTCAGGTTGGCTTTCTGGACTTGGTAGTAAATCTCAGAATGAAGATTCTTCTTCTTCCACTTCTGTCTATAAGGATTTCGGTTCGAATCTCAATGATAAAGAGAAAAGTCTAGTCAGAGAAGAATTTGAAAATTATTTGGAAAGTAGATTGGAAAGGAGTAGAGAAAGAGGTTTCATCTTGGTTGGTCCTCCTGCTTCTTCGGAACTTTCTAGAAGATTGGGTGGGAATTCAAAGAAATCTAAATCTAAATCCAATGATTCAGAAGATGAACCAATGATTGGAGATCAGAAAACAATTCAAGCAGATGAAAGTCATCAAGATGAAGAACAAGCTTCTTGTCCTTCAATTCCGACAAAGTTGACTTTGTTCGTACCTGCTCCTAAGAACTTCAAACCTCAAGAATGTCCAGTTTCATCGAGCCATGGAAAATCATCCTCTTCTAGTTCTTCTTCAAGTGGTGGACTTTCAGGTCTAGGTACCAAAGCTTTATCTTTGAGACCTGATACTTCAGTCACAATGAGTAGAGATCTTGGTGATGGTTTGAAAGTCAATCCTCCCAAGAAGTCTGAATCTGGAAAGAAAGAAGAAGTCCAGTTCTCAAGTTCTACTGAAGCAGTTTTGAGAGCTTTGGGTTTATCTCAATGTCCTTCTTTGGATCATCATCAACAACAGTCAACCACTTCTTTTGATTCCATGTTGGATTCCGTTGGTCTCAATTCTGAATTGAACGATCATGGAAACGATGGAGAATCATTCCTTGAATTACAATTTAGTCTTTCAGGTGCTAAAGTTAGAAATAAAAATCAATTGGCAGATGCTGTCGTTGGAGCTATTCAACGATCGTAATCTTCTCTCTCTGTCTATAACATCAAAACCTCCTACCGCAAGTCAGTTTTCACTCTTTGCTCTACTCAAGAATAAAACCAAACTGTAAATTATCTTTCTCTCTCTCTCTGTACGTCTCTATCCGATATGTCTCTTTCTCTCCTTCCTATTTCACTGTTGACTATTCTCACTCTGTGATCTCTCCGTCACCTCACGGTTTCACCTTTTCACCTTTGTCGTGTTTCTTTATACATTTCTCACTCTACTTCCTTCTAACGTCCCCATTCCTTTACGACCCGAGGCTCTCAAACACAGTCCTCAACAACCAAAAATTAGAGATTTCTTGATCTTGATGATACAAGAAAGTTGTTTTACCAGCATCTTTGTCTCCTTTGTCAATCTATAGTCCCGAATCTAACTCCTCCGTCTTTTATTTACATTATAACTAGTCGAGTCGAATTAATACCTTTAGACTCCATAATTCGAGATCTCCCTTAAGAATGAATCTCCGAATTGACTTGAGAGCAGTAGTCGCGACCTGCTTCTTTCTGCGTTCTTCTACAATACCAGGTTATTTTCGAAGCTCACTATGCTTTAGAAACATACTTCCACTTCCGACCTTCACAGGGATGTTCTAGAAAGCTCCCTTCTCAACGCAAACCTGTTGAGCCTCTCTCGAAACGAGATTCTCGTCACTTTGCCTAGCAAAGATCTTTACCTAGTTGTATGTGTTGCGATGAGGACAAAAGAGTAACGAGAGGATACACAAAACGCATCAATCGAACATTCGTATGGAAGTAGAAATTCTGTTTCGAAGAGCGAAAGGTCGAAACCGAATGAAGTCTACTGAACTCGAATCGAAGGAGTCGATCCTCTTTGTCGAATCAGCTCACGCCGATCAAGATTTCGATTTCGAAGAATCTTCTTCTTTCTTCTTCTCCTTCTACCACTCACTCCAATTTACAGAAATGAATCCATCATCAATCGATTCTTCTCAAGCGCTCGTCAAAACACCTGCTACTCTAGACAGGATTCCAGAAGACGTCCAGCTAGCAATCATCAAGTTCATCCAGTCTTGGAAGAGATCAGAGGGTTCGAAACAAGAAAGAGAAAAGGGGAAAAGGTGAGATGGGTGTTCCATACCATTAGTCTTTCAAACGTTGCCTTCATTGAACCTTCGATATTCTTTCGTTCTACTCTTCCAGAGCAAGAGACAACGCGCTCAGAGCGTTGGCTTTGAGCTGTCGAAATTTGCACTCTGTCTACCATCCCGAGCTGCTTTCCGATGTCACCCTCAACATCAGAAGCTTGCTAAACTTCTATTTAGGACTGCCAAGAAACTCTGATTCTGGCAAGTTGGTACGCTCAGTCACTTTGACTCATCGCGATGTCGGTCTTACTCCAGAAGAGTTGGCTGAAGCCCAAAAGGACTTGCCCGAAATCAGCGAGACCCTTAGAGCACAAGGAATCAGGATAACAAGATGTGATCGGGAAAGTGTCTTCAAGGGCGCTCTGGAAGCAGTTCTTCAATCTTTGCCCAATCTCCAGACACTCCTGGTCCTTCAACCTGATTTCAGTTTCCCTCTCCAATCGAAGTTTCAGAACCAAAGATTAGCACCTCTTTCTTTTCTCACTCAATCACTCAGGAAGCTCTTCATTACTACGTGGCCAGATGTTGAAAGCAACCTCTAAGCTAGAAACGTAGTTTGGATATTGGTATTTTGTACTGGATTAAGATCAGCAAGTCTATGCTGCAACTTCGACCAAAACGACTTCAAATACTTGGCTGAATTCTCAGGTACATTCTCGGGCTTATCACAAGTTCAGAAGCTAGCTTTGGGTGTGGACTTTACAGCTAATGAATCAATTCTAGAATATTGGGATACAGGAGTTGGGAAGCAATGGAAAGGCGGAAACACAAGAACCGAAGCGGTCTTCAATCTTCTCAAAGTCACGAAAAACCTTCAGTGTCTAGAGATAAACAACATGCCTTCAATCCAAGAAGATGTAACCACAGTTCACTCTAGTTTCCTATCAGCTCTACAAACCTCTTACCTTTCCCTCGAGTCTATCCGCTTATTCGGACTAGGAGTCAATCACGAAGATGCGAAAGAGTGGAAGGCCAATACCAACTTTTCTCTTTTTCAGGAATTGAAGAGTCTTTCAATGGATGCGGTCATACTACTAATCTTGACGCAGTACCCAGATGTCAGGTTTCCACCTGGTCTAGAAGTCCTGAGCCTCCCTTTCTGTTACTTCGAATCGATGTTCAATGAAGATCTGGAGCTGATCCGTTCCCTCAAAGTAAGATCTTTTCCTAAATTAGAGACAGTAATCGTACCATTGAGTCCAACGTCCAAGGATGGTATCGAATCAGATTCTAACGAGTTTAACAAGCGGTGGCTTGAAGGACGTAAAGAGCTCGAGGAGGCGGAGATCTTTACCAGTGGGAAGGTCAAATCGAAGCTCTACAAGCTAGAAGATTTCAGTCAGTATCATTTTCAAAAGCCCGAGTGATCCAATTTCACGTTCCAATTTTATCAGTCCTCTCCGACGCAGCTCATTCATCGTTGACTTATTTTCTTTTCTCGCAGTCGGCGAAGCTTTGGAAACCGATTTCATGTCAACTCTTGCCTGGCTCTCGCCTTGCTAGAGACTCAATTATCGACATTGACAAGCATCCCTCTCGAGCATGTCAGACGGGAAACGATGATTCCTTCAGCGATCCAAGGGCTGGGAACCTTCTCTTCTCTTTTTCTTCTTCCTATTCTTCGACTTCGTTCTCACTTAGCTTCAGATTTTTCCTGGGCTGTCTTTCTTCCATCCTCTAGCAGAGTTTGTACAAGTCTCTTTCCACCTTTCAAATGTCTTTGGCTTTGACTTATTCTAAATTGTCTCCTTCGCTGCTTTGAAGGAAATCGGAATCTTCACTTGTCGCCTTATCGTTTTGAGATCGACACTCTCGCGCATCTCTGATGACACCTCCACCACGACAATTCCAGATAAAGGCAGATTTTCTGTACTGAGATTGGATCAGGGAGAGTCTGTAAGTACTGTGACTGAATGAAATGCACCAAAAAAGAAGATACTCTAGATGGCAGGAGTACGAAAGACTGAGAAGAGCAAAGAAGGAAATAAGAAGAACCTCAGATAAGGCTGCTTCAATAAACAAAGTAAGAAAAGGTGACTGGAAGAGAAAGTTGTTTGAGGGAAAATCAAAACAAAGAATTATGATTTAGAACCTTTTAATCTTCAATTGCGCGGACGTTAATCGAAAGCCGTTCTCTTGGTCGATTCGCTGATCTCCAATGGTACGGATTCACCTGTTGAAAGATCTGGACGATCACGAGATGAGGTGTACTTGCCTCGAAGCTGTTCGGAGTGAAGATGAAGAGAACGCCTTGACTCGAACGAAGTGTTCCATCCTCTTTCTTCGAATCAGCACACGCCGATTCAAGATCTCGATTCGAAAAATCTCTTCTTCTTTCTTCTTCTCCTTCTACCACTCACTCGAAAATCAAAAATGAGTCAATCATCACTCACTTCTTCTCAAGACGTCGTCAAAGCCCCTACTACTCTTGACAGAATCCCCGAAGACGTCCAGCTAGCAATCATCAGATTCATCCAGTCTTGGAATAAGTCAGAGGGACCTGAGGAGGAGAGAGAAAAGGGGAAAAGGTGAGCTCGATATCGAAGCCTCTCAAATGGCACAATGTTTCGAATGTTGTCTTTACTGAGACTTTGATTGTTCTTCATTCTACTTGATCAGAGTCAGAGATAGCGCTCTCAGAGCTGGAGCTTTGATCTGTCGAAGTCTTCTCGATATCTACCGTCCAGAGCTGCTCTCCGATGTCACCCTCAACAGGAAAAGTTTAATAACACTCTATCTAGCAATGGAAAAGAATCCAAGGCTTGGCAATCTGGTGCGCTCAATCACTTTCACTCATCGAGATGCTGGGATCACTCAAGAAGAGGTGGATGATGCCCAAAAGAACTCGGTTGAGTTGAGCGAGGCACTCAGTGCCCAAGGGATCGGTTTGAAGCAGACAAAAGGGATCGGTTTGAAGCAGACAATAACCATAGAGAGCATGTTGGAAGGGCTCTATCGATTTCTGTCCAATGTCCAGACACTCATTATTGATGAACCAGGTTTCAACATCCCTCTCCATTCCAAGTCAAGACTAGCACCTCATCCATTTCTCGCTGATTCACTCAAGAAGGTGTTCATTCCTATGTGGCAAGATTCGGAAAAAAACCTCAGAGCTAGAAATGTTGTCTGGATTTTGGCATTCTGCAATGGATTACGATCTGCAAGTCTTAGCTGCATCTTCGACCAGAACGACTTCAAGTATCTAGCTGAATTCTCAGATACATTCTCTGGTCTATCAGAGGTTCAGAAACTAGCTCTAGGTGTAGATTTTTCAGTAAAAGAACCAAATCGGAAATACTGGGATGCAGCAGTTGGGAAACAATGGATGGGCGGAAATCGAAAGAGTCAGGCAGTCTTTTATCTTCTGAAAGTCACAAAGAACCTCCAGTGTCTAGAGATCAACAATCTATCAGAGGTATTTAGAGACAAGACTACCCTTAATTCTATTTGTCTATCAGCTGTGCGAAGCTCTTACCTTTCTCTCGAGTCTCTTCGCTTAATCAGAACGGAATTCAATCCTGATAATCTAGACGAGTGCAACGCCAGTACCAACTTTTCTCTCTTCAAGAAACTAAAAGTGATCTCTTTGGATGCAGCGGTGGTATTTCTTCTGTCAAGGATCCCGAGCACCAAGTTTCCATGTAGCTTAAAGATTCTCTGCATCCCTTTTTACTACGGTCACCCATCCCTCCAGGAAGATCTGGAGCTGGCCAATTTGCTTAAGGACGGATCTCTAACTACTCTAGAGACGGTAGTCGTACCTTCGAACCCAATTCTCAGGACTGGTGACGTATCAGACTCTGACGACTTCAAAAAACGCTGGCTCGAAGGACGTAGAGAGCTTGAGAAGGCGGAGGTTTTCCAGAGTGGGAAGGTCGAATTGAGACCTATCGAGCCGGGAGAATCCAGTGAGTACAAATTCAGAAAAGTTTGAGGTTTTCAGGATCTTGTAGAGGTCTATATCCCTGTCACATCCAGTCTCTCCAACGCAGTTCATCTACTGACTTGTCGACACATCTTCTTTTCTCGCAGTCGGTGAATCTTCAGAAGCCGACTTCATGTCGACTCTGACCTGGCTGTCACCTCCTTAGAGACTCAAGCAGCCTCGAGGGCTGGGAAATCTCTCTTCTCTTCTTCTTCAATTGATTTGTTTTTTTCGACCATCAAGCTCGATTCAGATGCTCCTTGGTCTGTCTTTCTTCCATCTTCCAGCAAAGGTTGTGCGAGTTTCTTTCCAATTTTCGATTGATTTTGGCCTTGACTTTCTCTGATCGGTCTCCTTCGCTGCTTTGAAGGACTTTCACTAGTCGTGACCTGCTCCTTTTTGCGTTCTTCTACAGTACGCGGTAACTTTCGAAGGTCAACATACTTTCAAAGCATTCTCTCAGTCGGAAATGAAGATGAAAAGGTGGCGAAGGGTGACGAAGGATGGTGAAAGAGCACCACACCTTTACAAGCAATTGTCGAGCTTGAAAATCAACTCAAAAGCAACTGGGCCAAAATTTCAAGGAGACTGCAATCCCTGTCTCGTCTCTCGCGAGGCAATTGATCCTTTTGAGAACATTTTAACAAAAACTTTGACCCCCTTGGTATCTGCCAAAAACATTAAAACGAGAAGGAGAACTGGGTAGAGCTATACAGAGCTCGAAAATTGACCAAAATGCCTTTGGCCCGTAACTCACTTCTCAACTCATTCTCAACTCATTTTTCAACTCAATCTCAACTCACTTTCAAAACGAGCTCCAGCGCTTCCAACGCTTCGACTAAAACCATCCGACTGTCACATTGAGTTACTTGAACTCATCAACTCAATCAAATAAGCAAGGAAGACTACTTTTGGGATGAGTTCCAGCTTCTAGCCGCTAATCCAGACAGAGAGTGAACACCCTCTCGCCTCAGATTCATGCTCCTTTCTCTCTCTCTCTCTCTCTCTCTCTTTCTGGATGTAAACAGATAGAGCTCTAGAAGCTGGCAGTCAATTTCTGTCAGAAGAAGTTCGCTACGACTTACGCATGATTGACTACAGCTACCCTTTTGCTTTCATCAACTTTTCTTTTGTTGTCTGTGGAGATCACTTCTTGAGTTTTCGAGGAATGAAAAGTCATTCATCGAAAGATCTTTGACTCTAAAAGGGACACAGAACAATCCTTTGCAGCAGAAGATTCCTTTCGCTTCCTTTGAAAGATCAAGAAGGAGAAGGCGGTTCAATTCGAACTCATGACGAGCCAAGCTCTCTGTTTTGAATGTATGAAAATGACTGTTGTTCTTTATATGTATGCGGAAAGAATCGATTTTAAACTACAAAGAAATGAACAACTTTTGACCCGTAACGAGGAAAAGGAAATTGATTCCTCTTGTGCGGATGACTTTTCCTCACCTCCTCCTAACCAATTCTCTATATTCCTCACTATCACTATCAGGAGGTTCTAAATCCAACAATCTTTCATCTCTAACCTCTGGTAATTTTGCTCCATCAGTAGCCAATTTATCCGCCATTTCATTCCCATAATCTCCATTATGTCCTTTAACATGAACAAATTTAACTACCCCACTCCCTCCCCCATTCCCATTTCCATTTCCAGAAGCATTATTTAATTTCTCCAATTCCAAACCAATAGATCTAATTAAATCCTTATTGCTAACCACTTCTCCCTTTGAATTCTTCCAACCATTCTTTCTCCAATTCCTAGACCAATCTTGGATTGAATTGATTGAATATTGGGAATCTGAATGAATCACTATTGGATTATTGTTGAAATTGGATCTGGGGATTGAAGTCAAGGTTTTCAAGATTCCAGTCAATTCTGCTCGATTGTTGGTTTGGATTGGACCTGATAAACGAGTGGATTGATTTAAATGTTGTAGGGAAGGATGTTCGAAATAGATTCCGTAACCTGCTTTCGAGCCCTTTTGGGTTTTGAAGGAGAATGGGGGAGCCATAAAACAAAGAGAGGGAGAAGAAATGGAAGAAAGAGATAGAGAGGAATTGGATAAAAAAAGGTAAACAAAGCTCTCGGGGCTTTGGATCTTTTCTTATCTTCATTGCCCTCCCGTTTCCCTGTTCCAGAGTCTTTTTTCTGATTTCCTAGCACAATTCACACGCTCCTTGTCAAGTCAAACACGTCGAAAACACGTCCTAACCTCAGGCCATCGTTCTTTGAAGGCAAAAAGAATGGAGATGACTTTGGCTTACCTGACGACCATTCCCAGCGGAAGCGCCATCGCAATAGACGTTTATAGGTTGACCAGGTCTAAGTGATGACGAAGAGGAACTTGAGAACGTCGGTGGGTCTAAATAAGCACCTGGAGCTGGCTCATAAGGAGGAGTAGAAGAATAACGAGGTGGAGATGGAGATGGAGTAGCTTGTTTGTAGCCATAACCACCTGTACTTGCATTTCCATAACCATTACCACCACTACTACTACCACTACTTGGATTGTGGTTGTTGGATACTCCAGCGAACTGTCTTGCTTCTGATTCTGATTTGAAGCTTTGATATTTTGCCCCTTTGTGACCTTTGACCTGCGCTTCACATTCAACCCAACTTTTGTAGACTCCTACATTTCTACCAATCTTGACTGCGTAGTGTTTGCCTGAATTGGAAGACGACATTGAAGACTTTTGCTTTTTGGAAGATGGCATGATGATTGGAGAAAAGTGACAAAGTGAGAACGAGTTGTTCTCTCTTTACCACCATCACCACTATTACCTTCTCTCACCTCATCCTCATCAATAAAGAGTTGATTGTTAATTGGAAGCGATTCTATTGCTCCAATCCAAACAACATCTCAACTGGAAATGTTCCATCCGATTTCTACTCCTCATCAATCTCAATCCTCTCTACTTTCACCTCAAAGACAAAGATTGACTGCAACTTCAAACAATCATCATCGCAATTACAGAACTCCTCTACCAAACAATAACATCAACAACAAGCAATCAAACACTGTCGGTAAACCATTCAATGCAGGAAATGGAAATGGGAATGGGAATGGAAATGCATCCATTGGTCCCAAACAATTGTTTTCAGATTTAATGAAGAATAGAAATAATAACTCGATCCAAACTCCATCTTCCAAATTAGATAGAAAAGCTTTTGGTGACAAAACTAATTCTCCATCAAAGAGTAGACTCAGAGATCAAGGACAGAGAGGTGGTGGGTTGGATAACTATAATGATAATGATAGTCCTTCAAAATCAACTAACCTTGCTCAGAAATCATCCTCTACTTCCAATCTCAATGATAATCCTTTCAAAACTCCAGCTCATAATCATACCTTGATCTTGAACAGAGATGGAAATGGAACTGGAGATGGACCTGGTTCTTTCATCACTCCACAATCAAACATTGGAAAGAAAGGTTTAATCAAGGTTAGAATGGCGGAAATGTTGGATAAGGAAATGGGGATTGATTCAAATGGAGATTTCGGTTTCGGGATGGGTTTGAAGGAAGAAGAGGAAGAAGTGGAAATGACTGAGGAGGAAATGTATCCCGAAATCGAGACTTTGGGAAATGGAGAGTTTGCTAGAGGTGAGTCACTTGCTTTTCGAATAGATTTCGCGCTTGTCTCCAACGTTTTTGGTATAAGATCGAGTAGTTAGGTAGATCGTAGCGCAGTAGCTAATTTGCAGTCAGAAGACGAGCTGAGGTCCATGTTTGGGCAACAAAAGTTGGGATCCAATCTCTTGCTTTCTATCTCTCATTGACCTGATTCTCAAAGTGCTTTTTTCATTTATTCTACTGAGATAGTGCGAAATCATCTCACTTGTCACGTCCACTACGAAAGCAGAGTTACTGATCTAACGATTTCTCTTCCTTGTCTCTCTCTTTTCCCCACTTACGATCTTATCTATATCTCTCCCTCCGCCGTTTTCATCTCTCCTTTTCTTCTACATCCCCTATCTAAATCTCTTCAAACTCTCAAACAACATCCCTCGCCTTCTAGATCCTCCATATGAATTCCCACCTGAATTCCAAAACTTACCCTCTGCAATCGAGTTAGGAAAGGAAATCAAATCCACCAGATTCCAAGGTTCATTCTCGGATTCCAAATCTCAATTACAAGAGGAATTGAAGGAAAAGACTTTGGGATTCGTTGGATCTTTGAAAGAGAACGCTGATATCGATGGTGAAGGTCAAGATCAAGGTTTAGGTGGAATGATCAAGAGAGGAGAAGGAAATGAAGAGATTGGAAACGAATTTGATCAAGATGATCTATGGCCTGATGTGGAAATCGTTGAAGCTGTCAAGAAGGAAATGAAATTGGGTCAAGGAATCAAAGTTGGAGGAAATGCTCAGGGTAGAATTGGAGCTAAGGTTGGATCTGCTATTACTACTACTACTTCTGATTCGAAGAGTAGATCAGCTCTCAATACCAAGGTTCCTTCTAAATCAACCACTTCCTCGAACTCAAAGCCTATCGGAAAAGTTTCAGGCTCTTCAAGAATTGACTCCTCGAAACCTTCGACTTCTACTTCTACTTCTGTTCGCAAAACCATCCCAAACGTCACCAAGACAACTTCTGTCAAATCAACTTTGAACAACAATCCAATCAATGCAAAGACTTCTCAACCTTCTTCGGCCACCGATCGTAAACCTCAAATCTCCAAGGCATCATCCTCTTCCAACAAATCTAGAAACAATGACAGTAATAATGAATCTAAACCTTCTCCACCATTAGTTAGATCTTCAAATGTCAATGTTGGAGTGGTTCGTAAACCATTGTCGACTTTGAAAGATTCGAATATTATGAAACCAAAGACCCAAGGACAAAGTGATGAAGGAATGAAAAAGGTTAAAAGAGTCATTAATCCAGAATTGGCTGATAAGAAGATCCAAAATGATGATTTGAATGATTGGTTGAAAGGAAATGAGAAGGTTGGGAAGGGAGGAATGGTAGAAGAAGAGGTTTTGTTTGAAGGATTTTAAAAAGAAGACCAAAAGAGAGAGAGAGAGAGAGAGAGAGAGAGAGAGAGAGATGTGCTGGCTTCTTTTCAACATCATCATCATCGTCGTCATTGAATCACAATCTTTTCGGGTTAAATCAAAGGTAAACAACAAAGGTCAAAGAGAGGCAGAGACGAAGAGAGGAGAAGAAAACCTATCTATCTATCTATCTGCTCTTTCAAGAACCCGAAATCATTGGCCCAATCTCTCTATTCCCTTCTCCCTTTTCAAATCTTGAACTATCTTCAAAACTAATCTCAAGAGCTTCCTCCGACTTCCTTTCCAAATTTCGTCAAATTCAATCTTCTGGACACTATCTATTCAGATTCCCTCTCTCCATCTCTAAGCTATCTGTCCTCCATATTTTGACAAATCCAATTCTTTGTTTATAATGTTTATCTCGCTATCTCTTTTCATCCCTCATTTTCTCAAGTCAAACTATCTCATATCTCAATTTTCATCATCTGGCTCCCCTCTTCCTGTTCCCTCACAAACAATTCTTATTTCTCTCTGTTGTATTATCTTATTTTCTTCTTTTTCCATTCATTTGCAATTTACTGGACATTTGTCTTCGCTTTTCTCAGAGGCTCAAATCAGACAATCTGTCCCTATCTTTCTCTAACTCTAAGAGAGAGATCAATCGCCATTTGAGCCTTACGAAACGCTCTTTCTCTCCCATTGCCTCTTTCACAAGAGACCTCAGTCACTCAAGTCCGAGATCACTGGAAGTTGCAAGATGGATGATTTGAATAGAAGTACAAGAGGTGGGAAAAGAAATCAGAGACTTGAGGCTACAAGAGAAGAGAATGATTCTTGAAGAATTGAAACGTTGAGCATCAGATCAGATGACTCATTCCCTTTCGAGATCTGTTGGAAGCAAAAGAAACGGAAAGGACAAAAACTCAGTAAAGGGAATCAGTCTAGGTTCCAGACGACAGAGAACAAAGGAATCGAAAGATAGTCAAAATAAAGAGCTGCTGCTTCCCTCCTTTGTTTAGATCCTAACACCAGAGCCAAGTTCGGAGATGATCCTCCATCTAGGTTCTACAAAGAGCTCTTAAGTGAGATATTGTTGATCTGACAGGCTTGTTTCTGACAATGACTGAGTCTCACTCCATCCGAACCTCTATACTCTCATGAGTGAGTCAAGCTCTCATTTCTATTCTCTTTACTTCCATTCCCAGCCCATATACATTCTCACTAAAACTTGATGACTCCATTCCACAACTCAGTGACTCACTAATATTATCACCAAACTTAGCATAAAGAGGAATCTTCAATTCCTCCATTTCCTTCTCACACTGTTCCTTTTTCGCTCTCAATTCCTTGATCTCATCCTCTACTTCCTTTACATCACTTTCCAATCTCTCTTCAGCTTGATCTTTCAACATACTTATGAAACCGTCTCCCAATTTGTATAGAATGGGTTGATCTTCATCCAATAACATTAATTCATCATTGATTTCATTCAGAGCTTCTTGTGAGGATTCCAATTGACTCAAATCGTATTCTAAATCCCCTAACCTTTGGTTCAGTCGTGAGAATTGATTGATGTTTTGTTGATCTGCAAATGTCACTGGTGTCTCGTTTGAGGATTCTGAATCTAGCTGCAAGAAGATGGAATGAGTGGGAGTGAGATGGAGATTAGAGAGTCGTCAGAGAAGATGGTAAGAGTCATGATTGCTTCGAGGGTAGATCTTGATTTGTTATTGGTTCGTTTCGCTCACCATTCGCATCTTAGACGGTTTAAAGATGAGACTGTTAATGGGAATGAGTGCAAGAAAGAGATAAGGTCTCGAGGCTCGAAGTGGTCCAAATTCCATAGTCATCGAGCACTAGCCCCCGACGAGAACCGCAAACGTCACCAAAATGGTAGAAATGCTCAATATAAATAGAAAAAGATCTCTGTTCGCTGCTAGTATAGACTGGATTACACCTGATTATCTCTACACGAACAGCCGAAGCTCGAAAAATCAGATCTATTCTGCCATGGCGTTCAAATGTTGAACCAATGGCCTCATCACTCTCGCTACATTGCAAATGATCGAGATGAAATCAGGAGATAAGGTTTCTTCATCTGTGAATCTGAGAAGCAATTTAGGGATTGAAGAAATCGAGAGCGTAAGAGATCATTTGCCAACGATCAGTAAGTAGAAGCTTGGTCGTCCGATACTCACTCTTTGACGACCCAGAAACCATTCAAACGATACCATTCATAGTTTTCATCATCCTCATCTACTAAGAAGTCGGCTTTAGGCTTTAAAAAGTGAGCTTTGTAAGCCCAAAGATTCATTTTCGTTCCAGTAACGAAAGCTTTACTCTTGACAAGACCCAGCATCCTTTCTTGACCTTCAGATTTCGCTTCGACGACTTTACTGCTTCTTGCAGGACCAAACATTTCTACGAATTCTCGATCATTGACAATCTCTTTCAATCTCTTTCCATTCTCGTCATTCGACTTGATAGAATTCCATACTTTCTTTCTAAACTGTTTAACGTTGGCAGACTCGTTCTTAGAAGAAGGAGCTATCCAGCCTCCCCAAAGTGCATTCTGTGAAGGCCTACCAACATCTAGATTATATCCTGAGAATAATTCGTGTTTCTTGCCTTCTCTTCTGAAAGAGACATCAAAGGTTGTTCTATAAGGTCCTGGATGGTTAAGATCTCTTGGTAGTTGAGTTCCAGTTTTAGTCGGCTTCCAAATCAGATCCGTAAAAAAAATCGACCTTGTCTGGTTGTGGAAGAGTGGGTTGTGGGAGAGTCGAATCTATTTGACGAAGAGCCTTGTAAAGTACTTTGAGGAATTGACGGAATTGGCTCTTGTGGAAATCGTAGATATGTTTGTTGAGTTTGAAAAATGTGGCATTGTTGTTATTGTTGTTGGGGACAAAGAGCAGTTGAGCAAAGAATTCCATCATTGCGGGAGAGATTTGAGTGATTGGAACTGTAAGAAGAGAAGTTTCAGGGAAAGACAAAGAAGAAGAATAGTGGGATCGTGTGTCAGTCCCACCCTCACAATCTAAATATATTTTAAGACTGACTTTCATTCCTAATTCACCGGCTGCTCGATCCAAATGGCACTTTGAAGAGGATAGATAGACTCTCTCGCCAAAAAGTGTGGGGTAACCTCTTCAAGTGAAAGCAGCTCGAAAGCCCTCCCAAGTACAACGCTTAGAGTTTTGATCTCCCAATTCAATTTCTCTTCACTTTTTCCGAAACAGAAACATTCAACTCGCCGCCATCGTCTTGATAAGGATCGGCTGGGTCCGATTCATCTTCCACTTTTGGTTTCTTCTCGACGACTTCACTGGCTCTTTCCTCCACTCTTCTCCTTCTGAGAGACCTTCTAGGCTGACTGGTACTTGCTGCAACTGATCCAGAGCCTTCTGTTTTATCCTCTTGCTGATCTTGCTCCTCTTTGATCAGAGGTTTCTCTTCTTCGAAGTTCTCATCTTGGTCATTCTGGACTGAGACTCTCACTTCATTTCCGATCCGTTCATTCTGAGCTGATGATCCTTGATTTTGTTCAGCTCGGAGATTTGGGATTTCATGTTCTTGTTTGATTTCGGGCTTCTCTTCTTCTTCGTCGTCCACTTTGATAGCTGGACTGTTTTGAGAGATAGTGGAAGATAAGGATTGGGAAGAAGCTGGAGTGGAAAGCTGAGATGCTGAGTTCGTAAAATTGCTTGAAGTTGATTCTGGCGTCTCTGATTTAGCCCTCATCTTGGATTTATTTCAAGATTGGACGTTGCGGTAGAAGAATGCAGATGACTTACTTTCTTTTCGACTTGCTCTTCTTGACCGGTTACCTCTACCTTCTCCAACTTTGAAATAACTACAACTACTTCAGTCTTCTTCCTCTTTACAAACAGAAGCCACAGCAGTAACAAGTCATTCAGATCAAGTTTACAACCACTCAGACTTCGCTTTTCCAGAGATTGATACGAGTGTTGAAGTTCTTAACGAAACTCGAATTCCGCAGCTATTTGAGGACAAAGGTGCTACTAGGCTCACGTTAACTTCAATTTTCAGTGGAAAGAGATTTAAAACAAGAGGTGAAGCCTTTTTGTCGACATTTTGGATAAACCAGGGAAATCTCTTCAAACCTTTTTCTCATCAATCACTTCCACGATCTCCCAAAAAGCGTCTCGGAGAGTGGCCTGGAAAGGTGAAACCCAAGATCATTGCGAGGAAAGAGGTCAGAGAAGGGCTTTTCTTTTCTATCTTCACTCTCTACTCCTTTCAAATTTCGAAACTCACCTCGACATTCTGCAGCTTTCAAACTTCGACCTCCAAGACCCTCGGTACGGCTCCATCATTGACCAGTTCTTCGACCAGTTCAGCTAGATCGAAGATTGTCTTTGTGGAAAGTGACTTGAACGGGAGAATCAGAGTCTTGATTTCAACCGTCTTAATATCATCGACTTCAGCTCCATCAGAAACTCTTTCTTTTCTTTTGAGCAGAAGTGAAAAAAGATTTTCTGTTAAATCCTTCTCTTGATAGTCGTCTGGTCGGTATTCCGTAGTGTTGGACATTAATCTCAAAGTTTGCATCAGAGGACATTCCGACCCCAATCTCTCGAGATTTTTGGGATCTTGTGCAATCCAAAGCGAAGAGACTGAAGGTAAGGATAACGGGATCCCTTCTGGAAGAAGCAGAGTCGAAGATACTGGAATTTTTAACCAAGGTAAGAAGTAGTGTTTCGAAGAGAATGTTGGATACACATACACTAGAGCTTTGAGGAAAGGGAGTTCGACAATACTGTCCACAGGATGATTAGGATTTGTACGTTCAAAGCGGCTAACGTCCACCTCCAAATGCTTCAATGTGTTTGATACCTTTCTCAGAATTCTCTTTAACTCTGATGGATCTCCCAAACCTTCTAGATTAAGCGAAGTAAGATTGGAGATGAAATCGAGGTCGGAGGTGAAGAGAAGGGGAGAGTAGTAAACCCATAGGATTCTGAGAGGATGACTTTGCTGATCTTTCTTGGTCTTTACCTTCAAAGAGACGTATCTTTTGGCCCATCTCGGAAGAATCCTGAAGTCTTCGACGTTAGGAAGTCTTCTGATTCCCTCAGACAAGTCTTTTATGACTTGAGCTTGAGCTCTTTGCCCTAAAAATCTACCCTGAAGACCCTCAGAACCTTCCTTGATTAGAACAGTCGAAAGCGAAATCTTGGAATGCTCCAAAAGTTCCAAAAAGGCAGAAACCATGTCTTCCTTCAGACCTGTTACAACCGAGACTTCCTTGAGTTGACTGCCACTTTTTCGATCAAAGAGCTTCAAAATGGAAATGATGTCTTCACTCTTTAGTTTGGGCGCAAAAAATCTCACTTTTGCCTCTGAAAGGATCAATCTTGTCCAAAGCAATTTGTTCTCCTCTATAATCTCGTACCAAGTTCTGTTCACTCTACCAATCTTGACCATCTCGTCCGAGTTGAGCTGTTTGAAGACGTTTAGAAGCGTCTCGGCTGGTAGATTGGACATGACGATGGATTTGAGTCTAGGGAGACCTATCGAAGCAGAAGAAGTTGATTTCAGAAGTTGTCAGCATACATCATCTCGGATTCTTCTTGGGAGCACAGCCTGAGAAGAAGATGAAGATCATACTCACCTTGAAGCTCGACGATCGATCTTTCGACTTGAGTAAGATATCTTGAAGAGGCGGTTGAATTGATCTGATCCAAAGTTTGAGATGCTGTTGGAAGAAGGGAAGAAGAAAGAAGAAGAAGAGGAGACCCTCTTTTTGATTCTAAGATCGCAAGAAAGGGCTCGAGAATTCTCTCGCATGAGCCAGAGGTGTTTGCGTTCCCTGCTGAAAAAATTTGATGCTCTTGATTCGATTCTTTCTTTCTTCTCTTTCCACATCATCATCTTCAAAGAATGAACCAAGTACCAGTTGAAGTTCTAACAGAGGTCTTCTCTTACCTTCCATCAAGACGTTTAGTAGCTGCCCAAAGAGTATGCAGAGAATGGTCAGAGTCAATCGAGATCAGCACTTTCCTTTGGACGATTCTGAACCTGGAATTCTCTAGATTCTCTGATCTAATCTTCCAGCAAAGTCTCTCGCTATTCATCTTCAATTCCAAACAATCTTTGACTACCATTTCAATCTCACTCAAGCGCAATCAAGGCTCATGGGTAGCTGAGACGTTTCAACCACTCATCCAAGCTCTCAAGATATGCTCCTCTACTTTGAGAGTTCTGTCTTTGTCCTCTTTTCCACCAGAAGGTACAGCCAATGATCAGGAACTGATTGAAGCTATCAACGGCTGCAACAGTCTCAAGTGCTTCAAAGTTCAAACTGATCTCAATTGCCTTCAAGGCTCCAAAATCTCGTCTCTACGTACCAGAAGAAGCTCCAACCTCAACAGTCGACTTGGAGAAGAGAGGGGAACATGATGGAAAGCAAGCGAAAGTTAAGAGTAGATCTAGTCTTACTTCCGTCTGGGCGACTGGAGGAGTTTGCGAGATAAGGATGATTCAGAGCTATCTCGAAAGACTTCAACTTTCCAATAATCCTCATCTAACCAAGCTCATCATCGGGAATTCCCATCAGTTTTCCTCTCTTCACTGGCTTCTGGCCAAAACCTCTTCAACTCTTCGATTCCTACCCTTCTTTGGGATCCAGAAAGAGGTCGGCTATGGTGGCGAGTCCTACCAGCCGGAGATCCATATGTCTCGAGTCGAAGCTCTTCAATGGAACGGAACTCCTGGCGATTATTATCCTTCCTGGTTAAAGCTACCAAATGTGACCCTCCTACTACTAGACGGAGAAATTGAGCCCTCATCTGTTCACTATTTCCCAAAGGTTTCTGAGGTGTGGATGAGTCGTTTAGACTTCACAGTCCTTCAAAATCTACAAAGATTCGCATTGGATCGACTACCACTTTTAGAGATCATCAAGATAGAGAAAAAGCTAGTACTAGATTGGAATCAACTTTTGGAGATGATTAAGGGAAGGTTGGCTGTCGAACCGGTCGATGGAGTCGAAGTCAAAAAAATCTCGAAGTTGGTAATTTCGATTAGCTCGTTGGACAAGATGCTCTTTGACGAGTTCAAAGAAGTGGTTGAGGAAATCGAAGACGTCGAGAGAAGTGACAGTGTCTATCATCTGAAGAAAGGTGGAAGTGATGGGTCGGCTTCAGAATTGAAGAATTGACAAGTGAGTTTCCCATCTGACCTTGAGTTCAAGAATTTGGACGAGATCACTGAAGCTAACGTCTCTGGAATCCTGCTTCCTCACTTTTTCCTTGTCTCGCAGGCTTCAACCAAACATCAAAGAAGCGAGTGTGAAAACGAGAAATGAAAGTGGAAGGGATTGAAGTCGAAGACGGACGGGAGGTGTGAATGTTGCGTGCCTTATACACTTTTGTAGAAGATTATTGCATCTAATCATTGAAGTCCATGCGACTTTCCGTTCGAGAGCTATTGTTTTTCCGGCCAGATGAGGAGACGAACGACTCACATCGAACGGTCTTTATGCCAGGTCATCTTTCGGTCTGTCTTCTTTCTCTTCTACACCTACCATCCACAAACTCATCCTCGCTCTTATCTCCATCCAGTCTGTCTTTTGTTCTCCGAATCGAACAAAGAAAAATTGCCATTGACAGCAAGTGAGAAACCTTCTCTCAAGTCTCATCGCAATCGACTCTGCAAGCCTCCAACTCTTCACGCGCAGCGATTCTTTCCAAGCAACTTTCAAGTCAGATTTAATCTCTCCCTGAAAGAGCTCCGATTGAATCGAAGCTCAACAGATCGCGGTAAAGTAGAAGAGTCGAGAAGACGCCTCTATTTTCTCTATACTTCTCCATTCCTGCAGAACCATCTCGTGAGTAACGAGTTGCTAGCTCTACGATTCGAGGCAGTTCCAGCAATGAAGTCTCTGCAGATTCATCATTCGTGAATCACGATCTCATGCAGACACGTTCGTCATGCTGATCTGTGCTCTGACTTCTTTTCCATCCCGCTGCCAGCACGAGCAGGTTCGACGATCAAGATGGAATCGCTCCCTTCTGATGTCCTGCTAGAGTCGTTCAGGATCCTGAAATCCAATCAGATGGTCAAGGCGGCAAGAGTCTCGAAGAGATGGCACCAGCTTATCAATGAGAATAAGAGTCTCTGGTCGGATTTCGTTCTGCCTCTGAACGAAGGCGACGAAGAAGGCCAGACATGGCTTCCAGTAAGCCCATCAATCTTGGAATTGTTTGACAGAAAGAGTGCAAGCAATCTCAAAACGGTTTCAATTGCACTTCATTTCGATAAGGGAGAGGTAGGATCCTTGGTACAAGTGTTGCAAAGGTCAAAAGAAACTCTGCGAACTCTCCATCTGGTCCTGATGGACGACTGTACAACGGAAGCATTCACTGAGCTTTCTTGGACCTCCAAGAAGCTGGTAGACTTTAGAATTGTCAAAAGACATTGGGACCGTCAACCAGTACGCTTTGCGGAGAAAGAGTCCAAAATAAGGTCAGACGTTGGAAATGACCCTTCAGATTGTTCAAATCTCAAAATCTTATGGATACCTGATTATCAAGATCTCTTTCGATCGAACCCTAATCTCAAGACCAATCTAGTGTCGCTGAGCGTCGACCAAGAATTAGGAGACAGAGAATGGAGGGGAATTCTCGAAGGATCAAGGAATTTGAAACATCTGTCCATGACCCTGAAAGATTCTGGAAGCAACTATCCTAGCATAGAAGATATTCATCTTCCAAAACTAGAGTTCTTGCGTCTGAATGAGGTGCCTGGAACAGACGAAGACTTCCCGTCGTGGCTCAAGATTCCACCTTCTTCAATTTTCTCCACTCATGCAGTTCCTTCTAACCCACCTTCAGTCTCGAGAATGTGGTTGGGTAGCCTTCTAGATTTGGATCATCTGGATAACGCGGGCTCAAGTTTAGAAGAGATAAGAATTCTTGGAACTCAACGTTTTAGAGTCGCTCAGAGATACCCTGCAAAAGAAGGGGCAGTCGCAGAAAGACTTATAAGGATGCTGGAGAATAGGAAGGTGAATATTGAAGATGTAGCAAGTTTCGATGACCTTAGAATGAAAAATATCAAGACTCTAGTTATATCTTTCCGTCAAATCCCAGAAACTCACTTCGGAAGGCTCAGTGACTTGGTGGTACTGATTGACTTGGACAAGTCTTCGCAAGTCGTCGAGATTGAAGTCGAGGTCTGATATCCTGAGAGTGAGTCATCTAACTCTGAAATGATTTCCGAGTTTACTTCATAGAGACAGGCAGCAAAGGTAGTATGATCTGATCGCAGTTTGTAGAGCGTAAATCGAGAGACTGACGAGGATTTACTCCTTCTTTTTCTGTTTTTCTTGTAGGCCAATCTACTACTCTCTCTTTTTACCCTTCAGGCCAGAGCAAAATCAACAGGAGAAGTTGGATCAAATGAAAGGAGAACTCCGAGGAAAGCTAGGGAAAGCTCTGTACGAGTAGAACGAAAGTGACTTTTTGGACCCTCCATCTTCAGTACCTCAAGTTTGGAGTCTGAATCAAATTTGTGCTCTTCAAATCTTGAGGCCTGTTTTGTGACTGAATGAATGAAAGAGCTGTCTACCTCTTCGAAAGTGCTCGATACCGAGAGATTGTTGACGCGTTGACGACACAGTAGCTTTCTCTGCAATGTGACTTCACCTGAGATTTGAATCTCTTTCTTTGCTTTGCTCGGAGTGGTCGGAGTGACCGGAGTAGCTCTCATAAAGTCAACGGAAGAAGAGGAAATAGAATGCGAAAGCGAGCGAGGATCTCGGGAAGAAGAGGAAGAGTTTCATGTGCGATACGGTCTCGCTCATTAACCGAGAAGGAAAATCAGAATCTCTCTATCCTTGATCTTCTCTCTCTCCTTACCTATCCTCCTTCATCCTCCTTCTAAGCTTGTCGTGAGTATGAGATAGTTTCTGAAGATAGTTCCAGTGTCGAGATAGAGAGGATAGAGGAGGAAAGCTGACTTTGATCCTTGTCCTACCCCGCTCTACTCTTTCAACCCACAATCAATCTTCTCTTGATCACTCCTATTCCCCCTCACTCCCTCTCTGCCATTCCCATTCCCATTCTCTTCAGATGCCAAGTCTAGTTTCCCCATCTACCTTGACAGCTCTTCGTGCCAGTTCATCCATCTCTACCAGATCTCTAAGCACTTCTTCTTCTTCTTCTTTCCTTCGTCAATCTCAAAACAACAACAACTCTTTGAACAAAACTTCAAGAGCTTCTCAATTACGTTCATCCCCATCTACCACCTCTGCTGCTTCTTTCAGATCCTTCTCTACTTCTAAAATCATGGCTGGTGAATCTTTGGGTGAAGACAATGTTCGTCCAGAACCTGATCAGTGAGTTCAGTCGATCGATTAAAGATGGACAGAGATCGGTTAGTGATTTGGAATCATTGAGATTGAATACTGATATCTCGATCTTTTGTTTCTATTCTCTTGCTTCTGATCAGAGTTGTTCAGGACATCGCAGACGTGAGTATCCACTTCTACTTTCTGAGAAGATTCGCTTCTTCGAGCTCATTCTTCATCCATCTCTCTCTGACTGTGTTCTGTTCTTTTTCTATCTTTTATATTCACCCTCTAACTCTGTTCAGTATGTCCACAAGTGAGTTTCTCTTCCCAATTCTATGCCTCCTTTTCTCATTCTCAAGAGAGATCTTCTAACCTCTTTCTTCTTTTTCTCTCCTCTCGTCTTCCGTTCTTGTTCAGCTACGACATCAAATCAGAGACTGCCTACAACACTGCTCGTCTATGTCTCTTGGATTCCCTAGGATGTCACATGGAAGCCCTTCGTTTCCCTCAGGCTGCTGCCGTCTGTGGTCCAGTCGTAGAGGGTACTGTCGTTCCAAATGGTGCAAAGGTGAGTCGAGAGAGAAGGAATTGGAAAGTGAAGGAAATACATAATAGAATGCAGAATGATATTGACTGGGACTAGGGAAAAGAGAAGAGGAAAGCGTTTTCTAAGAAAGGAAAACGAAAGGTCAGAAGATGCACTTCGAAAGAGCTGCTTTCTCGCTATCTCGACTCTGAAAGTTCCAGAGATGTAGAAAATGGCATCTTTCCTCTCAAAAGGAAGAGTTTTGGATGTTGTCGCGTGGGTTTAGATTCTAATTTCTTCCTTCTCTATCTCTTCTCCATCTTCTGCTGCTTCTTTCAGGTTCCAGGAACTAACTACCAACTTGACCCTATCCGTGCTGCCTTCAACAATGGAGCCCTTATCCGTTGGTTGGACTTCAACGACACCTGGTTGGCTGCCGAGGTGAGTCTCTCGATTCCGAGCTCCTTTTCGCAGAAGATTTGGAGCTATCTTCTTTTCCTCCTTTGACTTGATCTTCTTGCTCAACCCTCTCCTTTTCTGCTTCTTGTTCTCTTCTTTTCTCCAGTGGGGACATCCTTCCGATAACTTGGGATCCATCTTGGCAGTCGCCGATTGGTTGTCTCGTACTGCAGTAGCAAACGGAAAGGCTCCATTGACAGTCCAAGACATTCTAACTGCTGCCATCAAAGCTCACGAAATCCAAGGAAACATTGCCATTGAGAACTCTTTCAACAGAGTCGGATTGGACCACGTAGTCCTAGTCAAGGTTGCATCTGCAGCAGTAGTTTCCAAAATGTTAGGAAACACTAGAGATCAAACTGTAGATGTCATTACTCAAGCTTTCGTCGATGGACAATCTTTGAGAACCTACAGACATGCACCAAATGCTGGTTCAAGAAAGTCTTGGGCTGCAGGTGATGCTTGTTCGAGAGCCGTCAACTTGGCTCTTTTGGTTAAAAAAGGAGAAATGGGTTATCCTTCAGTTTTGACTGCTAAGACTTGGGGTTTCTATGACGTTCTTTTCAAAGGAAAGCCATTCAAATTCCAAAGACCTTACACTGAATACGTCATGGAGAACGTTCTTTTCAAATTGGTTCCAGCTGAATTCCACTCTCAAACTGCAGTTGAAGCTGCTATGATTCTACATGGTCACATGAAGAAAGCTGGTAAGACTTCGGATGATATCAAGAAGGTCACTATCAGAACTCAGGAAGCTGCCATTAGAATTATCTCCAAACAAGGTAAACTCAACAACTATGTGAGTAGAGACCATGATGAATAGTTGCGATTGAAGGACAAGAAAGGAAGTAGAGCTTTTACTGACTAGAGATCTTCCTTTTCTCGCCTCTTTCTTCGCTCGATAGGCCGACAGAGATCACTGTATTCAATACATGGTTGCTGTCCCATTGATCTTCGGTCACTTGAACCCATCTGACTACAGTGAGTTTTACTTCTCGAGAGCGCAAATTCGCGATTTTTCCACTAGGCACTCTTCTCTATCTCTCTTTCCTGACTCTTTGATCTCTATTTCTTGACCCGCCTCTTCTTCACAGACGACGACTTTGCCGCTGATCCACGTATCGACGCTCTCCGTGACAAGATCTACTGTGTCGAAGACGAACGTTACACTAAAGAATACATGGAAGCCGACAAGAGATCGATTGGAAACGGAGTCACTATCGAATTCAACGATGGTTCCAAGCTGGACGAGATTGCCATGGATTACCCAGTCGGTCACGCTCGTCGTAGAGATGAAGCCATTCCTTTGATCGCTGCCAAGTTGGAGAAACACTTGAACGGTCACTTTGATGACAACAAGAAGAAACAACTCTTGGAACTATTGACTGATCATGAAAAACTCACAAAGATGCCAGCTCATGAATTCGTAGATCTTTGGGTCAAGAACTAAGAAGTTTGAACTCTTTCTTGTATGATGATGATGGATCGTCTCGTTCTTTTCTTCTTGAAAACTTTCTCTTGTTCACTTTTCACATATTCTTCCTTTAATCCTCGCTTTTTCTTTTGGTATATCTTCTGTTTCTCTCGTAAAATCCAAAATCTTTTCAGTAATTAGAACAGCTTCTTAGAAATGGAAAAGATCGATTCTGAAGTGGCAGCTCTACACAACCTATAGACGCTTTGCGCTTGTCGAACCACACGGAAGAGGTGCTTCCGATCTTTAAATTGGTATTCACGAAGTCACGTCTGAGCTGAGAACAGATCAGTGACTGTCCAGCTCATGGCGAGTGAGTGAATGAAGAGACAGCCCTTTGTAGAACCTGAAGAGAGGTGGAGATCTAGAGGAGGCACCAACGAACGCTTTGTTTCAACGTTGGGAATAAAGAAAAGAGAAGAAAATCAGTGAATGGCAAGACGGAGATGATGGTGTGAAGATGTGAGGAGACAGCGAGCTAATGCAGACGACGAAGTGGAAGAAAGTCAAGAGCTAGGTTCTGCTCTAACGACCATCATCAAAAGTTATCCTCTCTTCTACTTCTCATCAAACTTCAAGAACACAAGCTTACAAATAATCGGCTTTAACTGATCCAACAATCAAAGAGCAAGACGTCAGCTTCAAGATCAAGATACAGTCACAAGTCGCAAGTGGAGCTCATCTCGTTTTGATCTTGCCACTCATTCAATTCATCCTTCTTCTTTCTCTGGTTCTGTTTCATTGCCTTTCTGAGTAGTCTAATCAAGTCGTACATCTAATCCTCTAGCTCATCCTAATCTCAAGCCTGACTGTGCAGCAACCAACTTTTGTTTCAACTCAGCTGGACTCATCTCTTCAACCTCTACTTCAAACGTCGGACTTGAATGTCTGGAATTTCTCAGCAGTGGCTCAATCTCAGGCAGGGAAATGGAGATGATGGAACGCAGAGTGAGTATCATCACAGTTCGCAAGCTCAATTGATCAAACCTGGATTGGCAGACAGTGGGAGGACGAATCTGTCATCGTCTCAACTTCACGCAGCACCGCTACTGTTGGTGAATAAGATCTATGAACTTCAACCTTAGGAGTTCATTGATTCCGTCACAACTCATAGCGAAGAGAAGGACAGCATGAGGAGAGTTGCTGCAACAGCTCGACGGAGATTACGTGCTCGGTCTATCTTCCCTTCAGCAGCTCTAATGAGAAGCAGCTGAGCAAGAGTTCAAGCAGATATTTCTGTAGTAATCAAGCTGGGAAGTTGATGGGAAGTAGCCCATCAGTCTCAATGTAGAGAGGAAGCTGCGAGCTGCTCTCTGTGGGCAAGGGAGAAACTTCTCCACTGTCAAGTGACTGGAGGAGTGGCTGGTCTACCTCGCTTGTTTCGTCTTTCAACCAATATGAGGGAATCAAAGAGCTTTAGGTCCCCTATGACATTCATAAGGAAGCAGGAGAGATTGAGTGCTCAGTGAAGACCTGCTCAAAAGACAAGCAGAGAGCTTCAAAAGTTGACTCAGTCAGAGATACGAAGCGCTCGCTCTGGCTTTCGAGATTACCAATCTTTTTAGATCTTATTCTGTCTCACTTTTCGATGATCGAATAGCATTCTCATTCTTGGCCTGACGAATCTATCTTCTCCTTCTAATCCTCTCGCAGCTCCTCTTCATCGACCGACAACGTCCAATGATTCAGCCACTCCAGATTATTTCGGTTCCTCAGCTTCAAGCATTAAAAGGTCTACTTCACCATCACAAGATACAGAAATGAGGAGTCCTCACCTCTCGAATCCGAATCGAAGCGGATCTGGAAGTGCAAGTGGAGGAGCCTCATCTGGAGAAGCAACTCCAAGTGGCTCGATACCTTCCTTTTCCTCTTCCTCCTCGAACGATCTCCAATCTTCATCAGCATCCTCATCTTCAAGCTCGTCGCATCCTTGGGCTTCAATTCTCGGTGGTGGCGGAGGAGGATCGAGTAATCAGATTCCTCAAACTCCAGGATCGATCTATCCAAATACTACCTTTTCAAATCCAAACGAACCCTTCAATCTTTCAAATAAAGTCCCACCATCTATGCTTCAGTTCCCAGGAGCCAATCCGGTCAGACATCCTTCCACCAGCTCGATGGAGATTCCACAGAATGTTGGTTTGAGCAAACTTTCTTCGGTAGCAATGCCGACTAGAGGAATGAGTTTGTCTCTACCTGGAACGAATAGAGGCGGTAGAAGTGGAAGTGGTTCAAGCGCAGGTGAAGAAGACGAGAACTTCAGAGGCTTGACTCCGATGGAATTGAGAGAATTGATGATTGATGAAAGTAGATCTTTTGAGAAATCTTCGGATTCAGGTTCTTCAAGTTCCGCTTTTTCGTCTTCGTCCTCTTTGTTTTCATCTACAAGTAATCAGACATCGTCTTCAACCTCAACATCAACCTCAACTTCAGATCCCACTTCAACACTCCCTCTTTATCCAACTTCTACTATCCTCATTCTAGACATTAGACCTTCAACTTCATATCAACTCTCTAGAGTACCCGGATCGATCAACATATGCGCTCCTTCTACTCTTCTCAAGAGGGCTGGAATCGGAGTCGAGAGATTGGAGGAGGAAATGTTGAGTTGCGAAATGGATAGGAAGGTCTTCGCAAATTGGAAGAAGGGAAAGCATGTAGAGAGGGACTCTTCCTCAGAATCCTCATCAAATTCAAGCTCGGAAACACCAAAAACAGATAACCTTACTTCATCGTCCTCAAAGCCAACATCAAGTCATCGGGCTATCATAGTTCTAGATGCTAGCACTTCGAATCTTTCAGCCCCAGGAGCACCAGCTAGTGGTGGTGGAGGCAAGTGTCTTTCTGGTGTTTTGAAGAAGTTCAAAACTGCTGGATACGATGGGGAACTTTGTTGGTTGAATGGTGGATTCGGTGCTTGGTCGAGTTGGAATGAGAGGATATCCAAATCTTCAAAAGAAGGAGAGGTCATCGACATCTGGGTCGAAAGAGGTCCCAGAGATTCTCACGATGGAGATGACAGTGAAGCTGAAGATGAGAACGACCATGCTGAATCTTCTAAATCAGAAGTACCGAAGATCAACGAATCATCAAATCTCAAACTATCGAAACCAAGTCTTCCCAAAGGATCTATACCTTCTATAGCTTTTCCAAATTCACCTACGATCGCCAATGATGAGAATGAGAATTCATCATCAAATGATGGAAATTTGAAACCTCAATTGATGAGAACTGATTCTGGAAAGAGAAGAGCTTCAGCTCCTTCTCCTACTTCTATCTTCAATAACCCTTTCAATTTCAATTCAAACTCGATTTCAGCTGAGAAAAAGAGTCAACCTAAATCTGATCAGAATCTCAATCCTTCGACCAAGACGAAGAAGAATTCCACTAGACATCATTCTTTGGTTCAACCTAGAGGTTTACCTCTGGAAGCTTTCAGTGTTCTGAGTACTACTAACGCTGCTAGTGGGAATAATAGTGCTGGACTGAAGACTCCTGCTGTTGGAAGTGGCTGGGGAAACGCAAGCACGGGCGCTAGAACTGGAGATGGTGGTGGAAGCAAATCTGGATCGGTGAGTAGTTGTGAAGAATTCGTTAGAGGGAAGAGATTATCGCTCTGTCTTCAACGAAGTTCCTACTGACTCGAAGTAACTTCCTCTACACTGTCTTTGTTCTACAGCTACCAACCTCTTCCGCCAATCCGTTCTTCGACAACATCCGACAGAATCGAGAACTGGCTCATGGAATAACGGAAAGAATTCCATTGGATCTACCTGAGATGAGCACTCCAGAGATTCGAGTCCTTCCCGCCTTTCTCAGGAAGCTGGTTCGTATGAATCGAGAGGAACAAGCCGAAGACTTAGCTCAGAACTTCTTCGAGGTCGAAAGAGATGAACAGAAGAGACTGATGGAAACAATGATGAAACATGCTAGCGAAAGTGGAATGGATCCTAGGAATGGAAACGAAAAGAAAGACGTCAAGATGAGATCTAGTGGTCAAGATTCGATAGACTCTAACGATTTATCTCCCAGTCAAGACGAATCAAATCTTGATGCTGATGATTTCCCTTTCAGCATTTGTGCAGCTTTAGAAAGAGGTTCACAGAATAGATACAACAACATTTGGCCTTATGAACATACTAGGATCAAGTTATCGAAACCTCAAATCTCAAGTGACCTAGGGTCTGACTATCTGAATGCAAATCTGATCTTTCCAGCCAAACAATTCGGCTCCAAGAGATCTTACATTGCTACTCAAGCTCCTTTACCTTCTACCTTCGATGCTTTTTGGACTGCGATTTGGGAACAAAACGTCAGAGTCATTGTCATGTTGACTAGAGAGCATGAAGGTGGAAGACAACAAGCTCATGACTACTGGAATGGTGGTAATTATGGAGATTGGAAAGTAGAGGTCAAATCTGAGAGATCTCTCAACGACAAAGGTAGAATCATGGAGATCGATCAAGATGGAAAAGGTTTGAAGAACGTGGCTGGAAACCAGAAGCCTCAAGAATCTCAAAGTGGAAATGGTATGTTTCCTTTCATGGGCCAAGTCAAGAAAGACAAATCTAACGAGAATTCAAAGAAAGGAGAATTGGTCGAAGAGCCTAGCATGATCATCCGAACATTCCATCTCTCAAACTCCAAGTTCAACGAAAAGAGAAAGATCACTCAACTTCATTACATAGCTTGGCCCGATTATCACATTCCAGAGACTCCAGAATCACTGTTGAACTTCGCTGAATTAGCTTCTTCCGCTCAATTGGAAGTGGAGTCGAATCCATCGCAGAGTCAAGACTCAAGCTCAAGCTCCAAATCGATCTCCTCGAAACAGGCTTCAAATGAGACCGAGAAAGCTGGTCCAATGTTGGTTCATTGCTCAGCTGGAGTCGGTAGGACTGGAACTTTCATCGTAATCGACGCTGCTTTGGAGATTCTAAGAAAGTTCAGAGCTAAGCAGAGAGGTCAAGATTCACCTGCAGTTTGGGACGATGGGATCGACGCTCTCGGCAGAGAAGAAGCTCTATCAAACGGATCAGACCAGATCAGTAGAAGTAGAGAATCCTCTCAAAGTCAAAGTTCAGATGGGGATTCCATCATGAGCGACGTGGAAACCAGCAATCACAAACCTCAGACTGTTCCAGCAACTCCTCCGCCGAATCCATCAAGTCTCTCCAGAACTTCTTCTTTGGCCACTGCAAGGAAGAACCTGAAGAGAGATCTATCTCCGACTGCAGATGAAGTCTCACATGATTCTAATGGCGGCTCGAATTCGAACGGCAATCAATCGCCATTCTTCTCCTCTTCGAACAAGTCTTCAGACGCAAATCCCAACTCGACTTCAGCTCCAACCGATTCCTTCAGTTTCGGTGCTCAAAAAGGAAGGACCTCATCAATCGCTAGTACTGGAAGTTCGACTAGCAACTCAACCACGACTTCTTCAATCAGAGGTAGAGATGTATCTTCACCACCTCCTTTGAGAAGAAGCAGAAGTAGTACTGAAGCAGTCGAAGGTTCGGATAAAGAGGCTGGTTTCTTTGATCCACAGGATGCTAACACCTCTTCTGGATTGACTCCTAGGATCGCGGAGATGTTTAGCGGAGCTAGCAATGGAGAAGTCAACGACCCTGGAACTCCAAGCAGAGCGATGGGAAGTCTTCATCTAAGTCCTCACCTAGGTGGAAATCAATTCTCGGCTTTGCCTTCTTCTGCTACCTACAACAACGGTAGCAATTCTTCAAGTTCGTTCGATTTCTTCCCTCAAAATCAAAACGCACAATCTACAGTCGATTCGGGCATGACTGCTTCTTCTTCTTCTTCCACTCTCAAATCTTTCAACTCTACTCAATCTCAAGATCTTCCAACTGATGTTGGGACTCAGTCGTCTACTTCTCACTCGCTAGGTAACAAGAAGAAGCTCTGTATCGACTTTGAGAATGACGAATCGGTTGATCTGATTAGGAAGCTGGTCGATAATTGCAGAGAACAGAGAATGAGTACAGTTCAAACCAATAGACAATACGTTTGTATTGTTCAATCGGTCGTTGCAGGTGTTCTTAGAGAAGTCGAAAGGGAAAACAAACATCTCAAAGCAAATTGAGAAGTCGTACTCCTGGACGTCATGGGTGTTAATCTTCTCTCTATCGGAATTACCATGGGTATTTATCTAGATCTTTTGGAGATTCAACAATACCTTTAAGTCCTATCAAGCATTATCTTAATTTTAATCTACTCATCTCTAGTCTCGGTTCGTAAATAGTTTCCCTTCGAAAAGCCTACCTGTTCAAAGACACCTTCCCCAAGCATTTCCATTTTTTCTCCGACTTCACATCTCTCGTCTTGCTCCACTTGTAAATAAACGAAACTCCCCCACTGTTTCTAGATTCCAGCTCCAATCGCACATCGCTCTTCCTCGAAATGTGACGAAAAATCGAGTCTCATCCATTCTCTAAGCAGTTCCTGACACATTCTTCTCTCTCCTTGTAGCATTATGAAAATTTTCATTTTAACTCATTCTATCCGCACCTCGATTGTTAATCTTCTTTGTGCTGAAGTATCGCCAAGACTCGAGACTCAGTCGTGAGCAAAAGTCGGAGGATTCTTGACGTTTCTTTCTTCCTTCTTGGCCATCTCAACCTCAAGTCCTCCTCTTCGATTCTTTTTCGATTCTTCTCTTCTTTCTCATCAATGTCAAAGTCAAAAAAGTCAGATTCAACAGCATCAAGTCACCATCTCTCCGATCTTCAAGATCCATTGCCTTCTCTCCCAAACGAGTTGTTCACCTTCATGCTCTCCTTCCTCTCTCCTTCTGGAATAGCTCAAGCATCTGCTATCAATCGTGAATGGAGGAGAACAGTTCATTCAGATCCAACCCTCTTCACACCAGTAGATTTGACTTCAAAGATCGACGAAGACGACGAAATGACTCGAGAAGAAGAAGCCGTCGAATCTGACAAGTCACAAGATCATTCAAGCTCTCTTTCGGCTATCTCAACTTTCAAATCACAGGCTGAAAGATGTTTCCCTCAATGTGACTTCATTCTATTCAGACCTTCGCTTCTACTTCCAGCACAAGGAGTCATTTGCCGAAGATGACATTGCGGGATCTCTATTCGATGTCTTGGGTCACTCCTCAGCGACTCTCACAAGACTCAACCTTCAGACTCCCGTCTTTGACTTGGAAAAGGAGACGACTCTAGATCCTTCTGATCCACTCATGATGGTCATCCAAATCCTGACGGCCTTTGGTAAGGTTGCTCTCCCCTCCCTGAAAGAGGTCAAAATCGATGCTTCCATTCTCTGCGATTTGGTCTCTGAATCTGAATCGAAGAAGCTCAGCTTGGTCAACAATGCCATAGTCATGAGGACTGGGAGTCATGTCACGCCCATGAAAATCAGTAGATTGATTAGATACATGAACCAATTTACTGGCGGAGGGATCAGTCACATCCGAGGTGAATTTGGTATGGATTTGAATCAGAAAATCAGGAAGGAATTATGGAACTCTAGCAAACAAACACTGGTCGAGGTGGAACTATACCATGCAAGGCTTGCTGGTTATTCGAAATCATATCTGGAACTCCTGGCAAACTCTGAACATCTTTCCGCCATGTCAATGAAGCTGGATTCAGAGATTGACCTCGATGCTCCTTTCTCTGGATGTACAACCAGGTCCAAGTTGAAAAAGCTCAAGCTACACTCTGTACATCACGCAAAGGTAGGAGTACCTCTGTTTAACTGGTTAGGAGATCAGCTAGAAGAATTGGATCTCATTAGTGAGCTCTCCAGAAGCATTGGTAATTCCTTCTTCAATCTCTTCCAACCTTTCAGCCATTCTCTCAAGAAGCTAGTTTGGGAAGACCCGTACGGAGATGTAGGTGGCTATCAATTGCCTTCTGGAAGTCTCAGTTTACCTTCTCTTACTGATCTGACTTTCAAAGGACATATTGACCTTGTGAATTTCATGCTTCAAGTTCAATTCTCGTCACTTAAAGATCTGCATCTCGTCGCCTATCATTGTAATTCGGAGGAGTACATCAATCACAGAAATGTGCTGAAAGTATTCAAAGATTGTAAAGGGACGTTAAGATCTATAGAGATCGAAGAGAGCCTCCAGAATTATCCTAAAGATTTGAGAGAGGGTTTTGAACAAGAGGAAAAGGTTATCAAAGATCTGAGAGAATTAGAAACAATAGATAAGTCGGTCTTTCTGGGTTTAGCAGAAACTTTGGTTATACAGATCAGATCAGATGTGTTTGCAACAGCTTATTCGTCAGTGACCCTGCCCGAGAAAGCTAAAGGAAAACTCATAATCGGCAGAGACTTCGATGCAAGAGAAAGGACCTTCGAATGGGGGGCAGGAAGAAGCAGATTCTAGATGTTTACCGAACGTAGAAATCAGCTTTGAGCACTCCGGAACTATTTATCAATTCACTACTTCTTCCAACGATCCCACATCATCGAAAAATCTCTCGGTTGAATCAACAAGCGAATCTAAGCTCAATGCCAGATCGTTCGCATCAGCTTCTCTGTTCGAAGTCTCAAGATCTCAAATTCCAAGTTGCTTTCCCCCACTTCTTTCTTTCTCTTTCTTCCTCTTTCCCTTCTATCCGTTTCTCCAGATCGAACTCCCTTTCTTTGGCTTCCTAAAGCTTCAATTGTTTTTCTTGCCTTCGTATCTTCTCGAGAGCTTCAGAAGCGTGTACAGACGATTCGAAGAAAGCTAGGAGATAGCTGAGAAAATTGAATTTTGAAACGTATGAGAATGCATGGCTACAGAAGAAGTTTTTGATTTGATTGTGTTGTGAAATGATGATGATGTTGTTAGTTGAAAGAGACGAAAATTTATTTTGAACTGGAAAGTGTGTGATGAGCAAGTTGGAGAACAATTTGACATGGAGGAACAGGTTCGAGAGCGAGATTCAGTGCTCATTTACAAGAAAATGTGGAAAGTAGGAGGTTAGGTGATTGGAATCGAAGGCAGGAGTGGTGAAGCCGATGTGACGTGAGAGAAGAAGAAGCGAGCTTGATTGTTTGATACGAAGGAAAATTTGTTTCTGACTCGGAAGGATGAAAGTATAACTTGAAGTCAAAGAAGGTTTGGAAACCGAGATTGAAAGCTCTATTTGATGAAGTGTTGAATTAGAAACCGTCGAGGATTGAGAGTTTGAGTTTGACAAGATAGAATGACAAGGCTGATCTCGTCTTATTTGTAATCGATCTGCTATCTTCTCCCTAATTTCAAACCTATCTAGTATTACCCCAATCCAAATTCTTCTTTCTCTTTTCTTCTTCCTCATCTTCTCTCTTTCTCTTTGTCCTCTTACAAACTCCACAATCGCATTCCTCCAAAGGTTTAGCAACTTCCTTGAAGTATTCCATGAGATGAGTCAAGAAGAATTGTCCAAGGTCCAGAGTACTAGCTGGAATCTTAGGAAGTGGTTTTGGAAGAGATGGAAGAGGTGGTTCGGGTTTTGAAGAATCACGTTTGTTATAAATCAACCAACCTGAAAGGTTTCTGAAGTGAGATAGAAGGTCTGCAGGAGTGATCGATTGAGCTATGAGATAACCTGTAGGGTTTGATTTGAGTTCAGCGACTAGACGGAGAAGAGGTCTGAAGAAAGTAGATACAGTAGTTCGATCGGAAGAAAGGTAAGAGTCAGTCTCGCATCGGATTGGGTCATTGAAACACACGCGCTCTAACATCTCTGATCACTCACTTTTCAAAGTAAACTCTCATAGCTTTCAAGATGGCGTCATCTGCCATTCTCACGAAGCCTGCAGTGGGAAGAGGTGGAGGTCTCCAAGTGATCTTATTACTCGAGGAAAGATCAAGTTCCGGAATCATCGTTTCACCTTCGTTTAGAAATCGAACTTCGATTGGTAATGCTTGAAGAAGTAACTTTGGTGGATCTCCGAATGATAGATGATTCTGCTCGCTTGCGGTGAGCCAGATTCCTGTATCGAGAAAAGAGATCAAGTTTGAGAACTACGTCAACATTTGCGAAATCTTCACCAATCCTTTTTCCTTTTCCTCTTCCCTTCACCTTTTCCTCTCTCTATCGTTCGTGTACTCACCTGAAGATAATCTCTGATGAGCCCATACATTGAAAGCTACTTCTCTACATCTAATGTTTTCCGAAACTTCGTCCTGACTCTTTATCCTATCCTTTTCCTTTTTACTTAAATCATGAAACCAATTCCCATCTTCGTCCAACTTTTTATCTTTAACTATCAATTCATATTCCTCGGGGCTGAAATCCCTTTTGTCATTAAAGATCGGTTCACCATCCTCGTCTAGAAAGTCGTACTCCTCCTCGAAATCACTTTCATCGAATTCAAATTCGTCTGAAAACCCATCGTAATCATCCTCCATAAGATTCAATTCCTGATCCAAATCCGACGAAGAGATTGAATAGGAATCTAGGTCATTGTATCTGGCATACCTTTTCAATTTCTTCAATCTCGATCTTGCCAACTTGATCAATTCGATGTCGAAAAGTCTTTCGAGACGTTTCTTGCTATCCTTGAGTGACAGGCTCCAAAGGGCGTCGAAACGAGTGTTGTTCGTTAACCAGACCTGGATCGGAGCAAAAAAGAAACGAGGATGTCCAGACGAGTCGATCAGCCTTCTCAGTCTCGGATGCATTGATGCAAACTCTCGAAAGCTACTCACCTCATCACCAATCTCCGCTGCGACTGAAGAAGCAGTACTTCCAAAGGCAAACTCTACAAAGTAATGAGATCTCAGATTGTTAGTGATCTTCGAGAAGTATTGGGCTCTTGGGGAACTGTATCCTCCTTGTGAGGAAGGGAAAGCATAAACTGCAGAGTTCGAAAAGAGTCTGCGCGTTATCGAAGGGATGTATGTCAAGTGGGAGGGGACGAATCAAGTCAGAAAGAGTGTAGAGAGCAAAGGGGAGCAATCTAGACGGGCTGAAGAAGAGGACTTGAAAGAACCCGCTCCAGAATCGAGCGGATCTCTTCGAAGCGAGATTCGGAACAACTATCAACTCACCTCTCTAGTTGCCAAGTCAAAGAATCGTTTCTACAGCTCCCGCAGATGTTTGAAGCATCTGGAAAGCTCTCGAAATCAAAGTTCTTGAGAATGAAGTGATTAGTCGTTTGCATCGGAGTGACTAAGCATTGAGCACTAGAATAAGAGAAGGGATGATGAAGAGTCAAAGTGTAGATAAAGGAGCAGAGAAACAAGGGTCAGAAATTACGAATGCTAAGATTTCACGAAAAGAGCAGAGGCTAGATTTCAGAATAAACCCAACTAACCAAAATCTCAAATGAGTGAACCTTTTGTCGTTATCTGCTATTGTTGTAATGACGTCGTGATGTTTACAGATCTAAGGAAATGGATTCGATTGGAACCGTGTAGAGAGAGAGAGAAAAAAAAGAGGTGAGTTTCATATGATCTTCTCAAATCGATCAACCCACTGATGAATTTCCGAAGCCATTCCTTTATCCGAAAAGACTCACTCCAATAGCTCCCAATGGACCCATCTTCTCAATGATTTCAGCAGCAGGATACTCAGCTGCATTCCTATGAAAAGACAAGCTACCATTGAGATTACAAATCAAACAAGATTTCATCATTTGAATAGTGGAAACTTTAAACATTAATAGATTCTCTTCGACTTGTCTTGGATTTAAATCATAAACTTGATCTTGATGATTGGAGTTCAAATTTGTCTGATCATTATTATCATTGTTATGACTTGCACTACCACTTCCACTTCCACCTCCAAGTGAAGAATTGGAATTGGGATTGGAATTCAATTGATCTTGCTTCTCCTTTTCTTTAGAAAGTCTTCTCTTTTCTTCTTGATGTTTGATCATTCCTCTCTGATATTCGATATCTTCTGAAGGAATTTGAGGGAAATGATGATTAATGAATCTCCAGAAAGAATGTCCTTCGACTGTAGAGGAGAGAGAGATAAAGAGAAAAGGTAAAGAAAGAGAGAATGTAGAGAACGATCGAATAATCGAGTAGAAAAAGGAAAAAGCAAGAGGGTAAGAAAACAGAAAACAAAAATCGGTATGAAATCGTAAAGTCAACTCTCTCAAAAACAAGAGTAACCCAAAAATCACACTTACCAGCTTCCTTCCAACTTCTACTCAAACTTCTAAAAGCAGACAATCTTTCTCTAAAAGCATAACATTTCATTTTCATCCCCGAACTCAAGTCGTTTTCTCCAATTTTATGTTGTCTTATTAATCCATAAGCTCCATCTCTTGTTAAATGAGAATCTCTAGATTGATACCTTTCATTAATTCTATCAAGAGTCAAAGTTTTGAAATCGATTCTTTCGTTTGAAAGATCACGATGACGATCTGAATTAGAAGAATAAGGAAGAGGTAAAACTTTTTGAACCGAAGTAGGAATCAAATCCTTTTTGGAAAATGGATTTAAATTCATGAAATTCTTATCTAAATTCGATGATGATGAAGAGGGTTGTTTTAAATCTGACCAAGTGAATTCTGATTCAACCCCATCGACAGCACCATTACTACTATTGTTATTCTTATTCTTTTCCGTCGAAATTGTGATTTGTTGAACTTTGAAATTCTCCAAAATCATCAAAATGACATTTGAAGGGAATTTATTAATCAATGAAATTGGATTCTTTAATTCATTCAATTGACATGTGGTTAAATCTCTTTTCTTTTCTTTCTTATGATTCCCACCACCATGATTCGAAATTGGAGATAAAGAAGTATTATTTGTATTCAAAGTATGATTTTCATTTGAACTTTCCTTTTCAATAGATCGATTGGATTCATTTAAACTGGTATTACTTTCAGTTTCTTCTTCTTCTACATCTACACCAATCATTTCTTCCCCTCCTTCTTGTGAAGGAGATTTCCTAACGGATAATGAAATGTCACCAACTGAATTCAAATCTTTGATTAATAAACCATTTCCATCATCTTTTGGTGTTACTGGAGAAGATGAAGATGAAGTAGTGTTGTTTCTGGTGTTTTGATCTGGAGAATCTGAAGAATTGAAACTAGATCTTCCTTCTCTGATTTCCAAAGCTTTTGAATTCATTTTCTCATCTTTCATTTCTTCATCATCATCATCATCTTTAGAAGAAGATTGATCTTGATTGCCACTTTGATTCGATTTCCTAGCACCACTTCCAATCTTACTTCTCAAATCATTACCATTACCCTTGAAACTCTGTCTCTCGAATCCTACTGTCATTTGACCAGAAAGATTTTGATCTTGATCTTCATCTTGATCCATTTCGGAATCTTGAGGAGCGAAAACGTGAGGAGTTGTTGTTGTAGTAGTTTCATCCAATTCATCCTCATCATCATCCAAAGATTTCAATTTCCTCTTGTTAGAACTTGAATCTGGATTTGAATTAGAAGAGAAATTCCTAACATTATGTTGATTTCTATGAGATTGATTTGGATTTCTATTGTCATCAGAAGTAGAATCACCCTTATCGATTCTTCTAGTCTTTGAAGAAGTGGTGTTGATATAACTACTACTACTCTGACCATAATCTCCTCGATAAGTCTCAGTTTGTTGATTCCCGAATGAATCATCATCTCCATCATCTATTTCTTCATCTTGAAGAATGGAATCATCATCTCTGATCATATCATCATCCTCTTGAGGAGGATCACTACTCAAAAAAGCAATCCTTTCACGAGGCACTTCCTGCTCTCTCTCACCTTGACCCTGATCGTGATTTCCACTCTGTACTTCAGTATCACCTAAATCCAATTGATCCTGAACGTGATCTTGTTGAATTGTAGAAGCCATGTTCATATAGTTGCTGTTGGCCATTCCCATTGGTAAAGCCCCCAATCTACCACCTATGAACCTCGAAGCAGTGTTTAGTGAAGTTGAGGATGTGACATTTGGATCTTGATGTTGAATGTGAGACTGAGTGGATTCAGAGGATGAGGATTGATGAGGAGAAGGAGAAGGAGAGGGAGAACCAGAATGAAGATTGGCGACAGTCTCTGGATCTTGAGCTTGGTTTGGTTGCATGAGTGTCAATGGAAAGGAAAGAGATTTGATTCCTGTCTCTGACTTGATTCACACCTCTTGATCTTGTGCGCTTTAGGATTGGATGTCGTATGTCAAGAGCGCGAAGATGGATTGAGTGGATGGTGGAGCAGACAAGGAGAAGAGATTCAATGGAAGGAGATCCTCGCTCTCTTGCTTTGGGATTTTGGTTGATATTCTTAAATGAATAACCACTGATCTCCAATCTTGAATTCTTGTCTTATCCAGTGATGTAGTTCAAGAAGAGAGAGTCGGTTGCAGCTGCTGCAATTTCGCGACAAAAGCTTGGATTTGGCTCTGCAGTCTCTTAACTCTTTGTCTCTCAGTCTTCTACGCTCTGCATCGACATCTGCCTATCATGATTAATCGATTCATAACTTCAAACACTTTCAAACAATCAACCAAATCACTGAGGCAGATTTCAAAGACGAGAGCTGCTCCAATTCGATGCTTATCAACTATCACTTCTCCCAAAAGCAAGCTTCAGAAATCATCTCCTTTTTCTCCCATCAATCTCAAAACTTCAATTCCAATCGCTTTCAATTCATCAGATTCATCTCGCTTCTCCACGAGCTCTGCAGTAAGGAATCAAGAGTTTGAGCAGAGGTGAGCAACTCATCTCCACTCTCTCATCTCTCGAAAATCACATCTTCTAATCTCCTCTACTCTTTCGTCTTCCTCTTCTATCTATCAAAACACGATTGATAGCACACTATCACCTCAGGAATATCACAAGGTGGCAGATCAAACATTAGACATTCTCACTGAATGCTTCGAAGTTCTCTTGGAAAGTGAAGAAGCTGGTGACGATTGGGATCTAGAAGTTGCAGTGAGTAGCCTTCCTTTAAAGGACGAGTTTTGAGCTCTTATGTTGAGAATATCGTGCTCTACCCGAGAGAACAACAGGCTTTCGAGCAGGACCTTCAAAGACGCAGGTTTTTGCTATTCATTCAGATCTTCTCAATCTCGCAAGACGTTGGATCAGGGGTGCAATTTCTTTCAGAGAGATCATGGAACTAAATCTGTTTCTTCTCGAAAGGTTCAAGATTGATCAAGGCAAGAAGGAAGTCTAACAATAGAGGCAAGAATCCAGGGGAAGGAAGCAAATCTTTCACTCGAGAATAGAAGAAGTCCATTTTCGATCTCGAAAGGTCCAATTTTCTCTCTCTGTATAGAAGAATTTGACGTTATTGGATCACGACTTCATACTTTGAAGATTTTCACTCGGATCGGAAGATTTCCTTGAATCGCAGAAGCTTTCTTTGTCTCATGTCCCTAAAGTCAGTCTATCGATCTAACCTCTCCCCTTTTCTGTCTATGTTTGGTGTGCTTTACCTTCCACTCCTATCTTTCCATCTCTCGAACCTGTCTCCATCGACAGTCTGGAGTCATGAACTTTCGACTGGGAGAGAATGGGACCTATGTCATCAACAAACAGCCTCCGAATAGTCAGATTTGGCTTTCTAGTCCTTTGAGGTGAGTGAAACAGAATCAGGTTTGAGCAAGGTCCAGACGATCTGAAACAAACGCAAAGAGAGAGGACGAGTCTTTCAATTTGCCCTTCCTTTTTCTGACCTTGATGATCCTCCTATCGCTTTCATCACTTGTGTCACTATCTTTCTCGTTCTTTTCAACGTCTTTTTCCGTCTCATCACTCTAATTCGGTACTTATAATCTCTTGGACACTATTCATTTACAAATCAGCGGTCCATCTCGATTCGATTATTCATCTTCTCATCAAACTTGGTTCTCAACGAAGGAAGGGAGGGAAACAATCACTTTGAAAGGAATCTTGGAAAAGGAATTGAAGGACATTTTTGGCGAATTTGAGTTTGATGGGGACTTCTAGAATTACAATGTATGAAACAGGAAAATGAAAAGAAGGGGAAGATTCGACTGAGGATAAAACTAACTCGAGAGAGAAAGAACAATGTATTGGTATTGATGCTTCTCATTACTGCAAGATGCGCTCCAAAGTCGATGACTTGATGACGCCGAGCTGAGAATTGAAGTGAAGTTGACCATTGTTGGTCTGTGATGGTTCTGGGGAATTGCTTGAAGACTTTTTGAGTCGGATGAAGAGCTGCGTCGAAGGAAGGGAGGTCCATACAATTGCTCTGCCAACATTTGAGGCGAAGTCGAGTAGATGTCGAACTTTGGAAAGACAAAAGTAGAAAGTCTAGATCAGAGTCACGTCAGTCAAGACTTCACAATTTCGGAGGATACTCGAAATTTGAGTGACGACAATATTTAACAACGTACCGATCTATGCCTTGCATCGACACTCATCCATCTCCTATTCTACCGATACAAGTCTCATCTGGCACCTTACTCTTTCATTATCATTTGGTAGCCCTTTCTCGATTTACTGCTCCCAATTTGGACGAGCTTCAATTGTGACACTAGCACTTGATGGCACCTTCAACGATGCATAAACTTCTAAAAAGACATCTGACCTGGTCTGTACATTGAGGCAATGAATTAAAGGCAGAGAAAATGTCTTGTCTATCTTTTCCAACTCTTCCAGTTCTGCAATGACCTTCTTCTCCTGTCCAAAACCTTCTCTTAAATCTTTGGGATAATCCATGAGGCTTTCTCCAATTTTTACAGATTTCAATGTTCCTCTACAGCTTCTCAACGCTTCTACCAGATATCGATGGTCTAGATACTGATCGGAATCACATTGATAAGCGGTCAGGTGAAGCTTTTCCAGAGAGGAGAATTGAATTTGGAGTAGGAAGTTGACCAGCTCGATGTGACCCTCAAAGATTAAAGTAGTGAGTGAAGGTAGGTTGAGGCTTCCAGAAGGTGACTGATAACCACCAATATACCCTACACGGTCGTTCCACTTCAGTTTCTTCAGACATTGGCCGAAAGGTTGGAAGAGGTTGAAGAAAGAATCGCCAATGTCTTTTGGAGTCACGAAGCCTAATTCGAGTTCTTCCAATTGGTCTCCCAGCCAGCGAAAGAACGGTATCCCTACCTTGATTACTCCGTCAGGGCGGAATTTAAGGGTCTTGAACTTGCACTTCAGTTCACGTCCAGAGGGGAAATTGAGGTCTTGATAACCGTCAGGTCTGATAGACAACGAGGAAAGCTTTGGACAGTCTGCGAAAAGTTCCATGTATGACATCGGGTGAAAATAACTCAAATCCAGACAATTCAGTTCCACCTCTTCCAGCGATTGTCGACTGGAGGTCCACAATTCGTCTCTGATTTTCCGGGTCAGTTGCATTCCAAAGTGGCTTTCAATCTGACTGATTGCTCCCGTCGTAAATCTGTTCATTGCTCTGATTACACTAGACTGATCTAGTCTTCTGTAAGTCTTGGTTGGGCCGTGCGAATTGTTTTGAATCGTCAGCAATCTCGAATCCGATTTCGAGGTTAGGTCACAGAGGATTGAGGCTTCGATTTCAGCAACTTTCAATGAGGGGAGTTTTTCCAGCTTGCCGATCAAGAAAACAAGTGAGATTGATGGGTCCGGTAGGGAGTGGAGTCCACGTTTTTCGAGGTCGAATGCTGGCGTCTGAAGGTGAATCCTAGAGAGAGTCTTGGAGAGGTTGAGGACTTGAAAGAGAATAGTCAATCTGCTCGAGGCTGCTGCCTTTTGTTCCAAGATGAGATCTGACCAGAAAGAAAAGATGTCGAGTCCCACATCCTTCAGTCTGTTGTTACATAGACTCGAAAAGTTCAGTAGTGCTCCAATCGTCTCGGTCATTTCCACTTCTTGATCTTGTTGAAACTCTTCTTTGTTCCTGTATCCATCTTCGACTTCGTCTTCATATGATCTGAACTGCTCTGATGTCAAATCTAATGACGAGAAAAGGATTGTTCCGTTTGAATTGATGACATCTCGCCATTCAGAGTTGACGGCAGAAGCGCGTACCTTCTGGAATGGTGGAAGAGACAGGAGGACGAAGGTCAAAAGTTCCTGTGGTAGATCTTTCAAGCTGGATTGAGGTTTGATTGATTGATGCTTTGCTGATGCAGTTGATGCTTGCGAAGTTGAGATTGCTGATTTCGACATTGAAGAGTGGTAGGAGAAGAATCGAAGAGGAATCAAAGAGGAAGATGAAAGGCAAGAGGAGAAAGGAGAAAAGAAGAGATCGAAGAACAAATTCTCGAAATACAGACACTCGAACATTACACCGCGAATGCTACTTTGAAAATAATGAAATGTTTACAAACAATATGTTTTGAAGGAATACAGAGCATCAAAGCTAAGATTTTTGAGATTTCATATCGCTTTCCTCCTTTCCTTTCTTCCTAACCTGCCACCTTTCCCATTCTCGAAAGTATTCCCTCTCAAAGCAGCTCCATAGCTTTCTGATCATACTTCCAGACTTCACTCTCTCTCATTCTCTCTCTACTCTCCCTTGCAGGTCTAGCTATCGTTGGATTGTCTCCTATCCATCCACCAACCAACCTAGCAGCTCTCAAGACGACTTTGCTTCCAAGAACGTACAACAGAGTTGCAGTCTCGTCTTTCTCCATGATAGAAGAAATGGTCATCGAGCAGATAGCTGCGTCTTCAGGAGGACCAGCGACCACCCGTTCAGAGACGAATCTGACCGTCTCTGAGTTCTCGTGATCAATCTCGAAGAAGCTTGCACCGACTTGAGCGATTGCCTTCTTGAAGTTCTCTCTTGAAGGTGGAGAGTCGAATGTGTCTTGAAGCAAGACTCTGATGGCATCCTTGGTCGATTCCGAGACGTTCTTGATTGGAGCTGAGGTGCAGACCTTGGCTAGAGTTAGAGCCGAACTTTCAGCCAGATCGATTGAATCAGCTCCTGCACCGTGACCAGAGGCTTGACCAGATTCTTCCATTCCATTCCTGACTCCTTGAACCAATTCCAGAATGACGGGATCGACTCTCGTCTGAAGAGCGATCAAGGTAGCCAAAGCAGAACCTGCTCTCGTCCTGACGTTGTTACTGGCTGGATCAGAGACGGCTTTCTGGAACGATCTTTGAAGTTGAGGGTAGAAAGGTCTGCAGTGTTGAGGGATTCTCACTAGCATCGTGGTCAAAGCTATCAGGATACCCGCCTTGACGGCTGGAGCATGTCTGTCTCCGCAAGCTCTGATCAATGGACCGACCATGGAAGTGACGAAAGGCTTGATAGCTTCGGCTGAGGTTCTCTCGACGAGATCAGAGATACCTAGAGCTCCTTGTTCACGTTGCTCGGCAGTACCTGCATTAGAAGGGGAATAGCGAGAGAGAGAGAGAGAGAGAGAGAGAGAGACAGCAGCCTTGTCAGACTCCCTCTTCGAAAAGCTATTCAAAGAATCGAATACTCACCGTTCATGAGACCAGCGAGGAAAACGGGAACGAAAGGACCGACTCCCTTTGGACGACAGAATCCAGGTAGATCTCTGCCCGCCATTCCAGTGCTTTCTACAGCACGGCGAAGTGGAACCTGAAATGAGGAAGAGACACAAAATCTTCTGTCAGATTGCGATCGAGACGAAACTCATCGAGCTCCATTCTTTACTCACCACCAAACCTTCGAGCTCATCTTTCGGAACAGTCTTGAGCAGAGCATCGAGCGCATTCCAAGCTTGAGCAACGACTTCTTCGTTCGGATCGTCGAAAAGAGTGACGAGCTTTCGAATCCAATCGACCGAGTAATCAGTGATTGAAATAGACGGCTTCTTGACAGAACAGAACTTGGCGAAGAAGTCACATCCTGAAGCTCTCAAGACTGGCTTGTCGGCAGTTCCAGCCCAGCCTAGAAGAAGGACCATGAGTTGATGAAGGCCGTCGATGTCTGAGATCGAGGACAGAATTGCAGAGACCGATTCTTCGAGCGCAGAACGGACGTCCTCGTCTTTCTCTGTTTGAAGAGACTTCGAGATAGCTCCAAGGATGTTCGAAAGTCTGAGAAAAGGAGATCATGGAGCAAGTGCGAAAGAGAGAGCCAAGATCAGCAAACGCAAGAAATGTAAAAGGAAACAGATCAACGACCCAAGTACGCATATTCAAGACTCACTTTCTGTTGAGAGCTTCACCAGCAACTTTGACGAGAGCAGATAAGGCTCTAGCATTGAAAGCTGTGATCGGCTGAGCAGTCAGGGTTGGAACGACGACTGGGAAGACGACGTCTCCACGAGCTCTCATGACTTCACGCAGAGCAGCGAGAGCAGTCTGAGATCCACCAGATTCCGGATCTTTCAAAGCACCGAGAAGAGTTGGAATAGTCTCTTCGATTGCACGAGGACCGATGTACTGTTGAGCAGTGTCGAAGGCTTGAGCAGCTGCGTGACGAACGATAGAAGATTCGTCGACGAGAGCATGTCTGATGATGGCAATGACAGAATCTTCGTGATCTTCGAGTTGAGCTGGGAGAAGTTAAAGGGAGAAAAAAGTCGTAACAGTCAGTGTCTGCCGATGCAAAGCTTCTAGAATCCTGAGTTGATTGAACTTACTCTTGGTAGCGCTTTCCAAAATCTCGGAGACAGCGAAACAGACTCCCGAACGAGTGGTGGCTTCGACGGATTCGACTCCAGTGACTCTGAGAATAGGAATAGTCTCTCTGAGGATCTTTTCTCCAAGTTTCCTGACCAATTCTCCCAGGGTTCTAGCTGCCATCTCTCTTTGTTCTTCACCAGTAGAGGCGAGAGACTTGATGAGAATTTCGAGCATAGTAGGCAAGACCTCTCTGGCAGTCCTTGGAGTGTTGTGAACCAAAGCTTTCCAAGTCTGAATAGCGGCTTGACGAACTGGAATGTTGGGATCTTGTCTGACGATGTAAAGACCAGCGAGGATTCTGTCTCTCCTTTCTTGACCAAGAGCTTCGACCAAAGCTTTCTGAACAGAGCTGTTAGCGACAGCATTCTCTTCAGCTTCTGCTCCTTCTTCATCTTCCACCTCGTTCTTTCCAGAAATACCAGAAAGTCTGAACAGAAGATCAGCAACAAGTTGGATGGAAGACATACGAATTCTCCAGCTTTCGTCAAACATTCCCTTCTCGAGTTCTGGAAGTAGAAGATCGACAGCTTTGGAGGAATAATTGGCGATGATCATACGACCTGCACGCATCGAAGCTTCTCTTACGCTCTCCGTTTCGTCTGCGATACCGCCGAGGATAGGTGGGATGATACGTCCGAGATGAGGCGAGAAACGATGACCGAAAGTAGCTGGAAGATAGATGAGCAGAGAGATGTGACCTTCACGAACGTAAGAACGAGGACTGTGTGCACTGTTGATGATCTCTGGTAGCAGAGCTTCCATACGTTCGACTCCTAAACCAGCCAAAATTTCGGCCAAACCTTGAGCTGAACCTTGTCTGTCGACTCCAGTCGAATCTGTACGAAGGACCGAAAGAAGCGAAGGAACCAGATCGGCAAAGTGAATCTCTCCCAGACGCTCGACGAGAGTTCCCAAGGCTTTGGCTGCCACAGCACGAGCTTCTGGAACTGGAGAGACCAAGACACCTTTGACTTGAGGGATGAGCTTGTGGAGGTAAGGGATGAAGTCCTTGGAATCCGTGAGACCAGCCAGATTACCAACGATCCTAGCTGCATTACTAGACGTTTGAGCACTACGTTCTCTCAGACCTCTGTCGATGATTGGAACGATGAGAGCCAGAGATGGTGAATCGATGTAATGAACGAAACTGGTCTCGAGTAACTTGGAAAGGGCACCTGCTGTCTTTGTGTTTGGATCGATGAGAGCTTGAAGAAGAGTTGGAGTGAGGTCCTTGATCTCTGGATTCGAAATGACTTCGCCGAATTGCTTGAGACTCTTGTTGGCAGCTGTCCTGACTTGAGTGTGAGAGTCAGTCAAAACGTCACTAAGACGTGGGATGACTGTTGGAAGAGATGCTGAAAGTTGACGAGGAGCACAGTAGGCCATAGCTCCCAAAAGATCGATGGCTCCCTTCTTGGTCCTCCACTGCTTCTCTTCCAAACCGAAGAGGAGAGTTGGAAGGATGAGCTTGACTCCAAATCCACTGATGTTCTGCATGATGGCTTTGGCCGTATCCTGCGTGGCTTCTCTGACGTCGGCTGAGGCATCTCCGAAACAGGTGAGAAGCTGAGGAAGAATGTTCATCACATAAGGTTCGAAGAGTCGTTGGAGAGTAGTGATGAAAGTCTCGTAAGCGAACATGGCTCCTTGTCGACTCTGAGTGTCTTTCTTGTCTTCGACAGCCTCTGCCAATCTAGCCATGATCCTGAACTCAGAGATACTTGAGAGACCTCTTCCTTGAATGAAACCTGCTAGACCATAAGCAGCCCCTCTCCTTTCGGCGTACTTGGCTCCACGAAGGAGTTGATCAAAGAGACTTTCCATCAGACGTGGTACGTCCTTGCTAATCGCAGAGACCAGAGGAGGAAGACAATCTGCGACAGCAGCTTGAACCAATTCTGAAGGAGTAGCGAGAGCTCCGACCAAACGATCGACGACTTGAGAGATTCTCTTGTCTTCTGGAGCCAAATGACGAGCTAGACGACCAAAGAGAATGACAACTGCTTCAGTGACTCCGTCGTTGGCATCGCTCGGAGCGACTGGGTTGCTGAAGTAGTTTTCGAACATTTCGATGAGTTCAGTTAACTTCTCCTTTCCGTGTTGATCCACAACTGCACTTCCAGCGTCGAGCATCTTCTGTCTGACATCTTCATGACGATCTCCTAGAGCTTGGCCATCGATCAAGAATTGGAAGAAGGGTACGATGTCGGATCCTTGGAAGAGTTCTGCTAGATTCTGGAAGGTGAGAGCGACAGCTGAACGGATCCTCCATGGATCTTCTCTGTTGAGAGTCGATTCGATGACGAGTCCGTAACGATCGAATTCGGGAGCCAGAACCTTATTACGTAGAATGTAAAGGGCAGAGAGTTCCTTGATGACCTCCGAGATGCTTTCGGGATGAATCGAAGTGGCAGCAGCGATGGCTCTTCCACAGCTCAATCGAACGTAGTTGTTCGGATGTTCGAGCAGAGGAATGAGAGAATGGAAGGCCTTTTCTGGAACGTCTAGACCATTCTCTTCCCAAGCTTTGGCGGCTAGACGAGTGTTTTCATCGTCCTCGTCGTGGCATGCCAACCAGAGCTCGGAGCAGAACTCGAGATCCGTGAGATCCAAAGGTTGAAGGGCTTGAAGACAACCTGCTCTGACGTAGACTTCGTCGGCTAGAAGATGGACTAGAAGAGATTGGATCTCTTGAGCGGTTGCATTTGTCCTCATGGCTTCTCCAAGAGAACGAAGAGCAGAGACTGCATCCTTTGCCAGTTGAGTGTGCTTAGCAACGATACGAACTAGCCCGTCGATGAAGTCAGCTCTTGGGAAGCGAAGGTCTTCGCAAGCAGCTCCATGGAAGACGATGATATCCAAAGCGAGTTGGATCTGTTCCATAGTTCCATCAGAGTCGTCATTTGAGAGACCGATTCCTCCTGAGTTGATGATCTGGGAGAGAAGAGGGGCAACGATCGCCAGAGTTCCCAAGTCTAGAGGTTCCTGTTCGCTGAGAGAGTGCAAACGGTAGAGAACACGAAGGACTAGCTCGTTGAGTGGTTCCAATTTGAAGTCCTCCTCTACCACTTCTTCGTTGATGGACCTCAGAAGAGCGACTCCGGCAAAGAGTCTGAACTCTTCCAGACAAGGAGAGAGGCACTTTTCGATGGAATTGTAAGCTGCCTTGGCTTCTTTCTCATTCAGAATGATGGCTTGAGGGACTTGAAGAACCTCTAACACCAACTTGGTCAGACGAAGAAGGTAGGAATCTAGCTCCTCTGTCCTTGCATTGAGAAGACTGATGATAGTCTTGAGAGCTCTCCTAGTCCTAGCTTGCTGTTCGTTGACCTTCGATCGTACTTCACTCTCGACCTTGAGTTGAGCATCCACTGCGATCTTCTGTTCCTTGGTGAGAGACTTGGTAGCAGCAGCTTTCTTCTTTGCGATCGATTCTCTGAGTTCAGCTTCCCACTGTTCGATGCTAGCATCTTTGCGATTCTTATCGATGACCGTATCCTTCTTGGCAGCTAGAACGTCGACGAAGAGAGTTCCAGGTTCAGTTCTCCACATTCCAAGATCATCCTGACTGAGACATGATAGTTCATAAGCGCCGAGATCAGCTTCGATGGAAGAGAAGAGCTTTGGAATGACCACCTCGGGTGAAATGAAAGCCAAAGAAGAGAAAGATGGATAGGCTGCCTCTGCTTGATTCGGAACTAGAAGAGCTGCTCGAGTTGCTTCTAAGAGATCATCTAGACGACCATCGACGAGAACCTTTGGATCCACACTTGCACGTTGACAGAGATCGATGAAGCACTGCCTATCTTTGTCCTCTAGTTCTGGATGATGAGCTAGAACCAAAAGATCGACGAGGGCATCTTCTTTTGAAGCTTGTTCGTATCCTTCTGGGAAAGAAACCACAGCTTGAAGGAGTTGACGAATGGATCTACCATACTTCTTTGGAGCTGCGACTTCTTCTCCTTCCGCTAGAGGTTTGGCATTAGCGGCAGGAGCATCTTTGGAAGCTAGCCAAGAGAGAAGCCCTTGACGAATGATCTTGCACATGAGGAGAGGATGTTTCTTGCTGACAGAGCTTACAATGTTAAGAGCAGCTTGTCTTGATTGGGGAGAAGAACTCAAAAGAGAGCAATGAACGAAGGCCAATCCCACGCTCTCTTGAACTGAAGGAGTGGTTTCCAAAGCTTTCGTCCTACTAGAGAATACACTTTCCAGAGCTCTCAGAAGCCAGGTCTCTTCGGTAGAGGTACTGAGTTTCCTATAGACCTTGTCCCAGAGTAAGAACGAAGGTTTTGGAGAGACAGCTAGCAGAGCTTGAAGTGTTGGATTTGAAGAGACGAGATCCGAAGCTTTCTTGATTCCCCAACTCGAAAGTCTACCTTCTACGACAGCGGCAGCTACGTAGCCTTCCAATGGACCAGCAGGATTGGTGAGAGTGTTGGTAGCAGCAGTCTTGAGATTGGTTTCCAACGAAGGAAGTAAAGCTTCTCCGAAAGCTTTGGCAGCCGAAGTAGCGTCTGAATCTTCCGAGAGATCCCAAAGCATTCCACCAATAGCATCGCACATGGCTTTACGAAGTGGGACCTTGGCATTGACCAGCTCTTTGCTGACAGCTTGAGTGACGGCAGCGCTAGGACTCTTGTCATTCCTCAGACACCATGCGAGATGTCTCCTCAACGCAGCACCAGCAGCTTGCATTGAAACCTCAGCGCTCTCTTTCGGTAGCATTGCAGCGACTCCTTCTACGCAGCTCGAGCTGACTTCTTCGCTAGGATAGACGAAGGAGAGGATCTCGAAAAGTGCAGCTCTTTGCTCTGGAGTCGTAGCTTTTCCACCTTTGAGAGCAGAGATAGCTTCCGTCGATAGAGACTTGACTGCTTTTGTAGAGACTTGCTTCTGAAGGAGAGTTTGAACTAGCCTGACTGCCTTCTCCCGAGTAGCAGGAAGCGAAGATCTTGAAGCCGACATGATTTGGGTCTGAAGAGCGATGAGATGAGGACTGACGTCTTGAGAATAAGAGGTGAAGAAGCTAGAGATGATTGGGATGACAATCTCTGGAGATCTGAGAAGCATCTTCTCCATTGCTGGTCTGACTAGTTGCGTCACATCTTCTTCGGTTACTTCTGCCTTTATGAAATCGTTCAGAGCTGAAATGTCTACGATTTGAGTTTTGGAAGAGACGATGTTGGTGGTGTAGAATTGAAGAATTTGAGACTTGTAGGACCTGATGTAGCCTCTTCCAATTCCATTCTCTAAGCCTTTGACTGGCTCTGAACCTGCTCTCAATCTGAGGGAGACGTCTAGAGTGAGACCTAGTAGAGCGAGTGAGCGAGGAGCTGCAGCTGTTCCTGAAGTTTTGAGAAGCGATTCTATGAGAGATGGGATCTGTGCTTGATTCTGAGAAGAGCGATAAACGAAGGAAACAGAGGGAAGAATGTGAGTTTGTTGTGTGATAGCTGGTTTCAAAATTGGGATGTCTTCGACTCACCTCTCGAACCGACCTCCTAACCAAAGTGAGAGAGTTCTTCTTGACCAAAGACTTTGAAGCAACATCTTGGACCACAGAATCAAAAGCAGCAGCAAAAGTAGCCACCAAAGGCTCCCAACAAGGAGAGGTAGTGGGAGCTTTTGGATCTTCTTTGTTCGAAAGAGAGCAAAGGGAATCGTAGATGATAGTCAACCAAGCCAACAGAGATCCTCGAAGAGAAGTGGAAGCGCTTGAAGTAGGTTTACAGACTCTATCCACCTCCTTTTTGACCCAACCTATGGAATATTTGATGACTGCTCCAGCAGGTGCGTTTGAGGAGGAAGAAGAGGATTCGTCTGAAGCGATGAGCTCTCTCAAGACTGTCTGGGAGATTGTTCGAGAATGTTTGTCCGAGTAATTGGTTGCTGATGGAAGAAGAATGGAGAGGATCTCTAGCCTTTTGGAAGAATCGAGATCTGAGGCAGGAGGAAGAAAGCAAAAGGAAGAAGTGGAAGGTTAGAGGTGTAGCTCGTAAAGGCATTATGCAGAGCATGACGCTGGTAAAGAGGTGACGAATGCCTTCAAACATGAGAATCCATATAGTTGGCTGCCATTTGTATGGACCTTGAAAGGAAGGTTCTTGCAGAGGTGGGACGAGCTGAGAAGAAGTTGTTCCTACCACGCAGTCCTTCTCACAGTCTCCTCCAATCACTCTTATACAGCCGGGAATTGAATCCTGAAGCAATAACCCTTTCGCTAGAGATGGACTCAAGCTCCCTCGCTGGCCTGAATGGACGAAGCTACTTCAACTGGAAACCTTCTCTTTCTCTTCTTGACTCACCTTGTTCCTTGACGACGCTTTTGAGATTCCCACCCAAAAAGTCTATTCTGACCTTTGTGCTTGAGCTTCTGATTCTTCTCTCTGCCACCTCGAACCATGCAGACCAATCTTGGTTATGATCTGGGAGAGCGTTTCCTTTGGATTTCCTTTCTCTTGCTATGGAATCTGGAGCGTCTGAATCGTCTGAATCATACGCTGAATTCACTACGCTCCCATCCACTGATCCCGTTCCAGATTGAATCCATTCTGAAACCTTTTTAGACGTTCTCATCCTAAAATGGTGAGAGAGTTGTTGGAAGCGAAATAGAGTGTGACGGTGGTAAGAGAAGAAGCTTCTTCTCGTTCTCGAGTATCACTTTCGATATTAGACGAATGGCTATATGGCTATAGCCTTGGAAATGAGTTCTTTGTTTTTCTTTCCGAAGATAAATCTAGTCTATGCTCCCATCTTCATCTCAGAACTCTATTTGAGCTAGCAAGAGGCTCTGAGTCATTCTTCCCTTCTTCGAGTCACCAAGAGCCCAGCAGAGCGAAGTTAAATTGATGGCATTGGACCAATGAACAGGATTCAAATGAAGAAAAGAAATACAAAATCAATGCAGAAAAAAAGAGAGAAAGCACGAAGAGAAGAGAGTGGTGTGGGGGAAGGTGATTTTGACCTGAACTCGAAGCAACATTGTTCTTTTTGGATCTTCTCTATACTTGAAGGTGACTTTTTTCATTCCCATTATAAGCCCAAGAAAACCAATCTTTTGATATCCGATACCCTTTTCTCTATCCTTCCAAAGCCTTGCCCATCGAAGCTCTAGGAGCTCTCTTCCTAGTCCAAGGTTCAAAGACTCCTCTAGTCAACCTTTCCAATTCCAACAATCTATTCGGCAAGACCAACCAACCGTTCCTATGAAGACTTGGAGAAAGTGCGGAATGAGATGAATCCGATAAAAGGGAGGGAGAAGAATATGAGATTGGTGGAACTTGGTTGAGATTCGATGTTGGATTTGTGGTAGTTGCAACTGAACCTGGAGTTGATGATGAAGAAGAACAAGGGATACAAAGTACTACTCCTCCCATTGGTGAATCCCAAATTTCAGAAGGCAAAGTTCCAGGTTGAGTTTCGACTTCCTTTTCTTGAGTTGTGGTGGAAGATTCTTTCATTTCGACATCTTCATCCCTTTCCTTCTTCTGTTCCTCAATTGATTCAATCTCTGGAATAGGATTATCTAAGAACTTAATAGCTTTCTTTCGAGTCTCTGCCGAACCTCCTATTAGAACGATGACTGAAGCAGGTCTACCAGCTTTGAGATTTGGAGCATTGTTATTCCCATCTAGACCATTAGAAGCTTCCACCAAAGCCTGAGGCAAATCTTTCAAAGATTCCAAACCTAAAAAGAATGGTTGACATTTATAAGTGTTGGCTTCATAACCGACTTGAGCATTTGAAAGAGCTTCAGAGACTTGATGAGAAGTTTGATGTTGGATAGTTTCTTCTAAAATTGAATTGGAAATCGAATCTGCCCACCACTCAGTTCGACTTTGATCTGCTGTTTCGTTTCCATTTGAAGATTGAGTAGGATGGATCCAATTCAAAGTTGAGAATTGTTTCTTTCTTGTCGAAGATTCTTTGCCTTCTCCTTTGGAATCTTGATCTTCATTCTTCATTTCAGCAATGACACATTTCCCGAAACCCAATCTAGAAATAGCCATGACAGTAGATTTAGCAGCTATCATAGCTGAAGAATCATATTCTGCCTTTTCCTTTTCTCTTTCCAAAGCCTTCTGATTACCTTCTTTTCCGTTTGCTTCATCCATTTCGACATCTTCCGCTTGCTTCGTATTGATGGATTGAGGAGGATCCAGAATAACCACCAAAGCAGCAGAAGTAGGACCAGGAGCATTGATTGGAGAAAGGTTCGAACAAATCAATCTTTCAATAGATTTAGGTAACGTATGATCCGCTAGAAGCGTCTTGTCATTTCCATTCGCACTTGGATTGTTGATGAATTTGGTCGGATTGCTTGGAGTTGAAGGAGATGATCTGCCAGATTTGGAATCTTTGTTTGGATTTGGACCTTGATTGGTTGAAGTTGAAGGAGTAGATCCGAGGGCAGATAAAGCAGCATGTAAACCAGCTGGATTTGCACCAGATCCCGAAATAGATTGATTTCGATTGCCTTGAAGGTTGTTCGTTTTTGACGCTTTCGTTGAAGAAGAGTTGATGCCTGAAAGAGAGGATAAAAGACCATGATTCTCAAATCGAACAATCAGATCCACAGCTCCAACGAGATCCGAATCTCTCGTGCTAGGCAAGAATCCACCTTCTTGATCTAATCCCTTAGATCTAGCTGTAGAGATTCCATCTTGAGTGACATTCTTTTGACTTTCGTCGACTTTTGAGCCATGACTTTCTTTTCCAGCTTCTTCTTCACTTTCTAGCTCTACCTCGACTCCTCCGACTCTACCTTTCAATCTCTCTTGAAGAAGACTAGTACCCAATCCACCAAAAAATGCACCTCCGAATTCCTCATTCTCAAATTCGAGTGGTAAATTCAAAGTCTTTGCGAAGTAATCCACCACTTTACCTTTTCCCTTTGTAGCAATTTGATCTTGATCGTTTTCATCTCCAGAATGTTGCAAGGCAAAAGCAGAAGAAGGAGGTAAATAGCTAATGAAATGAGGCAAACCTAGTACTGAAACTCCAGCTTCCAAAGAAGTTCTAACCAGATTACTCTCATTCTTTTCTTGACCAAAGTAGAGATAGAATCTTCTCAATCCGCCGAAACCTAGACCACTTCTTGCTTTGCCAATGTCTCTAACACTCATTTGACCTGGAGCTGCAATGGTAGGTTGAGCAGGATGAGCTACAGGAGTCAAAGTTGGATTAAAAGTTCTTGTAACTCGACCTTGATCTCCCATATTGATGGCAGTCAGAGGAGGTAACAGCTTCCCATTTTTGTTCTTGTCATTCCTAGCATTCGCCAGAATCTTAGCTTGAAAACTCAATAAATGCCAATTCTGTTCAGGTTTCTCCAATCTTGCGAATCCGTAAAGACCAACTAGATCAGCACCGAAATTGAAAGCTCTTTCATATAAAGCAATTGAATGATTAGAATCCCACCTCAAAGCACCGGATAAATCGTGATAAGACAATTTACATCTGGTTCTACCTTTACGAGATAAGAAGGATGAAATTGAAGAAGGTGACCATGCCATTTCGATATCTATGATTTCGATTCCCATCTTTAACGCTAAATCTAACAATTTGAAATATAAAGATTCCGAATGTAAAGATTTCATTGAACCTGATTTATGATCTCTATCATCATGGAAAGCTCCACCTTCCCTTTGAGATCTAACAGTGAATAAGATTGGCAGACCTCTGGAATGAAATCGAATCGTTTCAATTTGTAAGGCCAATTCAGAGAAATCAATCACTGGCGGAGGTAAGATTGAATTTGGTAAAAGGGAAGAAGTTTGAGCTTGACGATAAGAAGTTGAAGCTGGAATCAAACAATCTAACAGATCAGCTCTGATTTCCAGGCAATCCACACCTTCTATGACTCTTGAGAACGTAGTGGAAGGCACGTCTCGTAAATCTGGGAAAGATAGAGATAAGAATGAGGAAGTTGTGGAAAGTAAAGAAGACCTGGAAGTCACATCTGGAGGACCTGGCATTTTCAATTTCGATTTTTGATTTTTGGTTTCCTTTCCTTTATTGTTGGAGAATGAAGTTGGAGGTTTGAATCCAGTTGGAGAGCTAGGTCTGGAATTGACTGGAGTTGGTGATTTCTCCAAAACAGGTTTTAGAGTTGCCGGATCGGAAAGGATGAATTTGATCAACCTCAGGAATGATTCTTCGACTGGTTTCAATGCTAAAGGATGATTTGGTAATCGCCTAGAAGTCGTCGTCATGGTTCTTGCATTCGAAGCCTTCTTTTCCGTTTTGTTGATGTTGAGATTCGAAGAATCATTTTGAGTGGTCTCTATTGGAGTTGCAGTTCCAGATCTTGATTTAGTAATTGGATTCAAAGAAGTGGCTGGATTCTCTTTCGAAATGATTCCGACTTCTTCATGTTCATTGATATTTCCAACTTCATTCGTTGAACCATCTGGACTCTGGATGGGATTAGAACTTGCTTTTGCGGTTAGAGAAACGAAAGCATGACTTGAAGATTCCCAAAACAAAGGTTCTCTTCTCCTCCAAACGTCTTTTACAGCTTCTCCCCAATCTGGTCTTTGATCAGGTTTTGAATTCGGATCCAACTTTGATGATGATGAAGAAGTACTGCTAGTCCCTTGATTCGAATTAGGATCAGATAATTCTCTATTCTTTTCCTTTTCTCTCTCTTGAGTTAACTCTTTCAATACCTCGTCTCTTTCTCTTAGAACTAGGATCACAGGTCCAGCTTCTTTCCAACCTTTTAGAATCTCCCTACTCTCTGAACTATCTACGATTCCTCCACCGCAACTGATGACTGCGTCTTTTGGATATTTGTTGAGGACTCTTCTCAAGACTTCTGATTCTTTGGTTCTGAAAGAGGTCCATCCATGAGTTGAAACGTACTTTGCGATGGTCGTCGAGAACAAGGTTTCGAAGACTGAGTCGGTGTCTATGAATCTACGAGAGAGAGCTGTGGAAGCAATGAGACCAAGAGTCGTCTAGAGAAAGGAAAAGAGAAGGTGGGGAATGAAGGGATTGAGGAGGGTCAGTGCGAGATAGGAGTGGCGGGATGGACGGATTTCGAGGACATGGCAGAATATAGAACAGATGGATATCAGAATATTCCTCTTGTAATCAGCAGAAGTGTTGATTTGAGAGACGAGCGTTGAGCAAGCTCAGAGACCTGCTCAAGCCTCTCGAATCCGAGAGTGGCGCTACTAAACTCATCTCTGAGTGGAGCTTGAAGATGGATGCTTCAGAGCAGCAGAAACAAGCATATCCAGATCGCATTCATAAATGGATTCGGGACATGCTGAGAGAGATGCTGTTGTCTCTGTGTCTTGTGAGACTTCTGGATCTGCTTCTCTTTTCCCTCGCTCCATCTCGTCAAGCTGCCACTGCTATGACTGGTTCCTGATCTTGATTCCTACTCAAACTATTCAAACTATGAGGTATACTGACCTTTCCTACGCCTCTCATGCCAATCAAGACGATGGTAGCTCGGGGATCATATTGAGCCGGTGTTACGACTGGATGATGAGTTGCTGGATCCAGATGGGAAGGTCTACTGGAATGATAATTGTGGCCATAATTGTGATTGTGATTGTGATTGTTTGGATTGAAGGTTGTTGGATTGAAAGTGTTTGGGTGAGGATGGGAATTGGAATATTCATTGGAATGAGAATGAGAAGATGGATTGTTGCTGTTGGTTGCGCTTCTCTTTTGAGGAATGACTTGGTTCGATGAATGCGAATGATTCGTTCGATTCAATGTCATACTTGCTTGTTGCTTTATCTTGTTCGGATTGGTTTCATCAGAAGATGGTCGATGAGTTTGGGTTGATGGCTAAAGATGGAATGGAAGAAAGATACAAGTCGAGATTCTAGAAGCTCCATTGGTCCGCACTCCTCCGTTCACTCTCTAATCTCTCGAACTTTCAATCGTTTTCGCAAAGCTAGTAGACGTCTAGAAGTTCACTTCAGAACTTCAACGAGAAAGCGAGCAGAGAGCACAGAGTTCGGCTCGATCCTTCTTCTCTCTTGCCTTCCCAGCTGCCACTCTCCCCCCTCTCCTTTTCGATTCTTCTCTTACTTTCATTCAATGTCAAGAACATCGAAATCACCAAATCAATCATCAAGTCCTGAATCAATCCTGTCTCGTTCGAACCTTCAAGATCCACTATCAACTCTCCCAAGAGAAATTCTACTCTTCGTTCTCTTCTCTCTTTCTCCATTCTCCATAGCCCACGCTTCGGCCATCAATCGACAATGGAGAAGTTTCATCCATTCAGAACCAAGTCTGTTCTCTACTGTCAATCTCACTTCTGGACGTGGCATAGACGGTGAAGAAACGATGGAAGAGTTGGAAATGACCAAAGTCATTGGGAGGTTAATCAGATTCTCTTCTCTCTCTAATCATAAATTGAAGGACGTTTCTTTGGACATGTCTTCTTTCCATCAAGCTCTAGTCTTCACCGAAGAGGAGAAAGCTAGCAGTAGGCTAGTCACTTTGTTTCAAGTTCTGAACCTTTCAAGTACTCTTTCGAAGCTTTATCTTCAAGTTCCCACTTTTGATAAATCTGACACTGAAATTCAAGAAGATGAACAACCGGATATTATACAGATGATAGTCTCTCTCATTGACAAATTACCATCCATTCCATCCTTGAAAGAAGTGGAGATTTCAGCTCAAATCCGTCTCGACTTGATTTCTTCTTCTTCTTCGAAAAAGCTAAAGATCACTCGAGCAAGACGAAAGCATGTTGACTTCGAGTTAGATTACTCTCCAATATCTGAAAGCATGGTTTCATTTACTGGGAATGGAGTCAGTGAAGTGATTTATGATTCTCTAGAGTGAAGATCGCCTCATTGGGATCAGATTTCGAATCTGATGGAACAAAGCAAAAAATCGTTGGAAAGGTTGGATCTCGGTGGTGAACCGGATACTCCTGGCTTTAATTTCGGAATCATCTCATTTGAGAGAGCTTTCAGGTTAGCAACAAAGTGTCCAAACCTTACTTATCTCAAGTCATGCTCATCGAAAACCAACAGCGAGCTTTTCACAGATTATGATGAAATAATTGAGGAAGAAGACGCTGAAAGATCCAAGTTAAAGGTCATCAAGCTTCATTCCAAATGTATTAGTTTTGCAGGAGTTCCATTCTTTGACTGGATTGGAGATCGAGTCGAGGAATTGGATTTGGGAAATTGTGCTTTGAATGCGACTACAATAGAAGACAAGTTTAAGAGAGTTTGCTTTGAGGATCTATTCAAGTCACTTGGACAATATTTGAAGAAGTTGACTTGGGATTTCATTGACAGATTTGATACGACTCTCTTTGTAGGCAAATTATCTGCTGGGAACTTGCATTTACCTTCATTGACTCTATTGAACTTAGCTGGTCCTCCCAATTTCATTAATATCTTCCTTCAAGCTCAAATCCCTTTTTTTAGAAAGCCTGCAAATGTTCACGTACAGGTTCGATCCTATGCCACAGAGTTCTATCAACCACAAAAACCTATTGAACCTTCTCAAGAGTTGTCAATCGTCTTTGGTAATTGTGAAGATTGAGGAAGCTCATAGTATACCTCGTTGGAAATCCTCGCTTGAGGATCACAATAGAGAAAGTCAAATGATGAAATTAGAAGTGGGAGAGTTAGAAAAGGCGGATCATTCATTTCGTCTTCCAGTGCTGGAGAGCTTCGGTCTGGAAGTAGAATTCAAGGCTTACCTCAAGATCTACTCTTCTTTGCAATTCAGGCCAGAAACTGATGTCAGTTTAACTGGTAGGGTCGGTCGAGATTAAAAAGAGACTGATCTAGATCAAAGGATGTCGTCAACAAACGAAGAAATCGATCAAACCACTCAATTCGCTCCATACCTTTTTTGGACATCTGACCTTCTCGATCTCTGATTGAGACTCTCTTTCCTCGGTCTCGACATCAATGACTCAAGACTGAAGCTTGAAGACTCAACAGAGGTGGGTGGAGAAGGCAAAGATCAGGAATCAAGGAATCGTGTCGTCATTGTCAGTTCTGTTGAACGAGATTTGCCACAGGCCTCTCATCCCCTGAATCTTTGACCCTGAAGGCGCTCCGCTCGACCTCTCCAACTGGACCAATTCTCAAGACACTCTTTCACTGCCTTTTCCTTAGCTCCGGATCGATCGAGACAGGAACAGAGGTCAGTCCTTTGGAAACTTTCAACGTTTTGGGTATAAAAGACACTCACATTTCTCAAACTTTTCTCTTCTTCCCCAAAACTCTTCCTTCTCTCCAAGATGCAATTCTCAACCTCAACCTTCCTTTTCCTCTCAAGTCTAGCTCTGTCTTCGGTCTCTGCCTCCGACTTAAGAAGAACAACCTACGCTGCAGTAAAGTGCGAACCAGTTCGTTACTCTGGGTATCTTTCAGTCCGTGATCTAGATTACCATCCCTCCTTCGTAGGACTTTCGACTGAGACTATCAAAGATCCTTTCGGGAACGAAGCTCATTACCTGACCACGAGAATCGATGGCAGAAGAGTCACTCAAGAAGAGTCAGTCTTTAATTTTGCTGCATGTGCCTCAACATACATGGGTTATCAACCAGAAGTTCCAATTGGTGCAAACCAAACCGCCGTGTGTGAGTACAATGCATCTGTGAGGGATCTAGATGGAAAAACGACGAGTAAAGTTGAGACCTGCTCGAGCTGAACTGACCTCCCTTGCCCTTCGATTCTCTTTCGCAGCTTATTACGGTCACGTTGTACCAGACGCTCCTGTAGATAAACCCTCCCCCAAGTGTTTGACTTTGAGCACTGGAGATCCGAAAGCCAAAACGTCATTGTTCACTCTGAGTCAATGCAGCCAGAGAGACAACGCCTCTCAAGAATCGAACTTCTTCGTTTTGGTGAGTATCCGCTTCTACTCCACCAAGCAAGTCTCCCAGTTTACTGAGTCTGATCCCTCTCATTCTCTCATCATCTTTGTTCTCACAGACTGCAGAAGCTCTTTACTTCATCGGAAGCAAGAATGGAACGGCACCAATTGACAGATATGTCTTGGTTGATCAAGCAACTGGAAGCGTTTCCATCAATACCGGATCAGCTCCACCAGGTCCTAACGGAACCTACTTCATGAACTTGAGAGAGATCGTTCCTAACTAGAGTGATACGGACCTGAGTCTCGGAAGTCTTCAAACAGCGGACAGTTCAAGCGTTTCCTCAAGATCGAAGTCTCTTTTTCTCTCTAATCTCTACTCTGTTTGTACTCCGTCCAAACCTTTTGATGTCGCTTTCACCGACTGTCTGCAGCTCTGTCTACCTACACTCACTTCAACCTAATTTTCTCCTACTTGTTTCATGTTTGTATTCACGCCTAATAATCTTATCTTTGATACTATTTCTTGATCGAGGAGTTCAGTTTCGATATCACTGATCCCCACTCAGTCATAACCTTCATCGACAGTGGTACAAGAGTGCGTGCTCAGCGCTCGATGACAAAGGCAGCCGAGGGACACGGGACAAGAAGAAGATCAGAGATCGACGTTCACTTTCATCCACAACTTCAACAACCTTTTCACCTTAGTTTCTCGAAACAATCAACTTTCTCAAAACGGTCAGGCTTCTCAAAAGAGCCATAACTAAAAATGCAAGGTAAGTTTTGAGACCCACTGTACAGCGTCCGCTTCGAGCAGCTTCAACTAGCTGTGCTCTCTCTGACTCTCTCTTCTCATCATTCTGCTGATTCGCAGCAGCTCCAGCTTCTTCGTCCCATCATCTCGTCAGAGCCAAACCTCTGAAGCTGAACCAAATCCCGATGGAAACCATCGAGGAGGTTATGAGCTATCTACCAACTCTAGAAATGAGAGGAATGATGAGAGTTTGCAGAGGTCTCAATCGAGTTCTCAACAGCAACGCTTCGCTCTGGAGATGGGTCGATTTGAACGGAACTTGGCAAGTTACAAGTGGAAAAGTAATCCCAGCTATCAAAATTTGCTCAGATCGTTCAAGGAACACGTTGGAGTCTATTAGAGTTTCAGAGTATTGGGATAACAACCATAGACTGGATCGTCTCTACTCTCTTCTGCAAAGATCAGAATCAACTCTTAGAAGAATAGATTTAGATCTGGAGTGCTATCAAGAAAGCAGTCGTTATGAAGTGATCTTAAGATCTCTAATTACTTTCCCTAATCTAGAACGTTTGAATCTAACTTCTGAATCAATCCCAGAAGCAAGAGTACAAGAACAGATTTCAGGTAACAAATTGACAGTTCTAGTTGTTGGTAGATTGATAACTTCAAATCGCTCTTATTGGACTCAACAAGATTTTGATAGACTCTCATCTCTTAGAATCTTCTATGCATTGAATTGCAACTTCGAGTTCATGATCGGTAAAAATCCTCTTTTTTCAATCCTTCAAGCTTGTAGTTCTACTCTGACTCATTTCTCAAACCAGATTTATGCAGATGCTTTCTTCAAAGATTCAGACACTGGTAAAAGAGTTGATTGGCATAATATTGAACCCCATTTTCCAAATTTGACCAATCTTTCTCTAGGGAAAGATGGAATTCATCTTTACTGTGACCCACCGATTAAACATATTGAAGGAGTTCCAGGAAGGATTTTGGGATATGAGAATAAAAAATTTGAGAGTATAAGTTTCATCATTGAACAGGACGAGTATGACTTTTATGATACAGAAGATGATCCAAGACAGAAAAATTTAAGTAGATTCATCAGAGTTTGTCGAGCTTCAAGTTCTACTGTACTGCAAATGAAGTTCAGACAAGGATATGAATCAGGATGTCCAATTGATAGACTCCTAGATGCTTTGATGATTTATGAAGAGGATGATGAGCAGGACGAAGGTGACGATGATGATGGAGATGGAGAAGAGAAAGATTCTTCAATTTTATGTCCTTTACTTTCGGATTTATTCGTTGGTGGAACTCAGAACTACTTTGATTCCACTTTAGTAGTGCTAGTTTTCTCTAGGAATCAAAGAAATAAATCAATAGAGAAGGATAGAGAATTGGAAAGTTGTTCAAGCTTGACTTTACATCTATCCCCAGAACGTATCAAAGGTTTTAGGAAGGCAGAAGAGGAATATCTTTCTATTTGGTTGGATGTCACGGGAGAAGTGGTTGAGACCTGCAAAGTTGAAGAATGGAAGTAGATCTCCAAAAGGATCGAAGCAATTCTGGGCCCAGGTTTAGGAAGGATCGAAGGTCTTGAGTAGAAGAACGAGCAAAGAGTTTTCGGCCTCTGTGTTTCGGCATTGTTTCCTCTGATTTTGGAGCTTTGTAAATACGAGTTTCTTCTTCTTCTCGCTAGTGAAATGTCGGGATTGTCCTGCAAAGTACATGAAAGGGCATCAGAGCACTTTACTCAAAGTCGTGTTCATTCTCAACTTGCCCTTTCTCGACCGCGTTCCCTCCCCTTAAGCTGTCGAGGCTCCACCTTCGAGTGCGATTCATTTCGATTTCTGATTTGCAATGAACCTCAGAGTAGACTCGAGTGAGCAAAGAAGTGGAACCTTTAGAAAATCGACCTTTTGGCAGCGTTTTCGAAATCGCGCACGATTTCCATCCCCCCTTCCGCCTGTTTTTGGTCCATTCACTCGAGACGCCACGGATTGACCTCCATCGACCCTTGGAACGGATTCTCGAGTCAATTCCTCATCGAATGAGAACTCTTTCACTCCTCCACGATGTCTGACACCTGAATCAATCGCTTTTTTCATCCAAATGGGGGTCAAAACCTTTGACCTGGACCGAGGGCGATCCTTCTGTACGAGAGGTGAGGAAAAGAGAGAGAACGAAGAGCAAGGGCAGCAAGAAAGAGGACTTTGTACTACCTCTTTTAAGCTGTTATTGTTCTAGTTCTCATTACTTTCTCTTTCACTGGCGCTTCTTCCGAGAATAGACAGAATAGTCGCTCGATTCTCGGAAGCCTAGCTGACGGTGCCCTCTCGTGCATACTTGCTTCTAACCTTCTGGCCAAAGCAGATTTGCCAAACTCGATCTTCGAAGGTTTTTACGACTGTAGAAGATCAACCAAAACCAACAGGGGTGAAAAGACTTTACCGAGTAGTCCCAGACAAATGCGTGACGCTTCTTCTGGCTCACCTGCCCTTAAGTCTAGAAAGACTGTAATAGGAAGATCATCAGAGGTCATTGACGTTTCGAGCGGTCAGTCGCTGGTGATTCGGAAACTTGGGGGATCTACTAATGAAATCGGAAACTGGAGGGATCCGAATTGGGAACTGGGGGATCTATAAAACAGCCACTTGGAAACTAGGGGGAAACGACTATCTATTACTCACCTCACTCTTGACTCAAGGTGTAGAAGGATAGCCACGAAAATAATAATGATAAGGAGAAAATGGCATGATCTTTTGAGACCATTGATTGAAGACCCCTGTCACTTGCACTTTGATTCATTTCGGTTTGATAGCAGCTCTTGCGGGAGCCTCTGGCTTATGCCGCGGCTGCTACCAAGTGATCTCTAAGAAAAAATCCTCAATCGATGCTTTCGGAAGTATTGTCTCAAAACGAGAGATGGTGAGGGAGGAGCACTCCTTCTACTACACTCGCACGACCTAATAACTTTTTTGTCGAGAGCTGTCAGGGAGAGTGCCACGAATCTCGGGACTTGAGAGAAACGATCGAGATTGAAGACTCGCGGTGATGATGTGGGAAAGCTGCTAAACAAGCCAGACTGGCAACAAGATCGACCGACGACAAAGAAGATGTCAAAAAGAGCAGAACTGCGAGTCAAAATTGACGGGCGAGCAGCTCGAGCTCTTCTCAAGGTCTGTCATCTTTTGGAACCACTCTTGAGTTCCTTGACATCCTTATCTAGCTCTTCTTTACGATCACTTTTTCGTTTGATTCCCACCTGGGAGTTTTCAGAGGGTCTCTTGTTGAAGTCGAGATAGTCGAGGATTGGAACCAAGACGTCTGGAGAAGTTGGAATCATCTTGAGTATTCTGTTCGGAACTTGATGAGTATGTCTCTTGAAAGATGAGAATGATTAAAGGGGAAGATTCGTCTGGAAGAAAATCGAATTCAAGTAGTGAAAATTTCGAACCTCTTACTCTTCGCTTGCACGAACGCCGATTGAAAGCCGTTTTCTTGGTCGATTTGCTCTCTAATTCTGCTGATTTGTCTCGAAAGATTCCGATGCTTCGATAGGTGAAATATACTTGATTCGAGAGATGTTTGGAGTGAAGACGAAGAGAACGTCTTGACTCGAACTATCAAGTGTGTCGATCCTCTTTGTCGAATCAGCTCACGCCGATCAAGATCTCGATTCGGAAAATCTCTTCTTCTTTCTTCTTCTCCTTCTACCACTCACCCCATATCACAGAAATGAATCAACAAGTCATCTCTTCCCAAGTCGTCGTCAAAGCACCTACTACTTTGGACAAGGTCCCAGAAGACGTCCAACTAGCAATCATCAAGTTCATCCAGTCTTGGAAGAAGTCAGAGGGAACCGCGCAGGAGAGAGCGAAGGGGAAAAGGTGAGCTCAGTGTCAAAGTTCCATGAATGAGATGTCGTTCCAAACGCTGATCAACTAAACCTATTTGATTTCTTCATTTTACTCTTTCAGAGCGAGAGACAGCGCTCTCAGAGCCGTGGCCATGAGCTGTCGAAAATTGCACTCTGTCTACCGTCCCGAGCTGCTTTCTGATGTCACCCTCAACGTCAGAAGCTTGTTGAGTTTCTACTTAGGGTTGGCAAGGAATCAAGATTCTGGGAAGTTGGTACGCTCAATCACTTTCACTCATCGAGATCTCGCTCTTACTCCAGAACAGATGGTTCAAGCCCAAAAGAATTTGCTCGAAATTAGCAAGAGCCTCCAAGCTCAAGGGATCGAAATAGTCAGAGCTGACCTCGGGAGTGTATTCGAATGCGCTGTGGACGCAGTTTTTCAATTTCTGCCTGAAATCCAAACACTGATTATCCTACAACCTGACTTCAACATCCCTCTCCAATCCAAATTGTCAAATGGAACACCTTTTCCATTTCTGACTCATTCGCTCAAGAGGCTCTTTATTCCTATGTGGGAAGGTGAGCAAACCAGCCTCAAAGCTAGAAATGTAGTCTGGATATTGGTATTCTGTACTGGTTTGAGATCGGCATCTTTAAGCTGCATCTTCGACCAGAACGACTTCAAGTATTTGGCTGAATTCTCAGATGCATTCTCCGGCTTATCAAAGGTTTTGAAACTAGCTCTGGGGGCTCACTTCTCCTCAACTCCATCAATCGAAAGGTACTGGGATAGAGGAGTTGGAAAACAATGGATCGGAGGAAACAAGAAAACTGAAGCGATCTTTCATCTTCTCAAAGTCACGAAAAACCTCCAGTGTCTAGAGATCAACAGTCTAGGTTCAAGCCCAAATGAAAGAAGCATCATCAATTCTAGCCTTCTATCCGCCTTAACAAATTCTTACCTCTCCCTCAAGTCTCTCCGCTTACTCGGAATTGAATTCAATTCTGATGATCTAGAAGAGGTCAAGGCCAATGCCAACTTTTCCCTTTTCCAGAACTTACAGTTAGTATCTTTAGACGCAGTTATGCTATTTCTCTGGTCAAGGATCCCAGGAATTGAGTTCCCGCCCGCTTTAAAGGTCCTTTGCATTCCTTATTACAACTACCCGATCCTCCACGAAGATCTGGAACTGGCCCGTTCCTTCAAAGTTAGATCTTTTCCTAGACTAGAGAAGGTAGTCGTTCCTTCCGAAGCAGTTTTGAGGAGTGGTGTGGTATCAGACTCTGACGATTTCAAAAAAGCCTGGCTCAAAGAACGTAGGGAGCTCGAGAAGGCAGAGATGTTTACCGGCGGGAAGGTTGAATTGAGACCTGTCGAACCAGGAGAATCCAGTGAGTCCGAATTCAGAAAGTTTGAGGATCTCGGAGTCTTGTAGAGGTGTATATTTCTGTCGTACCCAGTCTCTCCAACGCAGTCCATCTACTGACTTTTGCTTGTCGACACATCCTCTTCTCTTGCAGTCGGCGAATCTTCAGAAACCGATTTCATGTCGACGATGGCTTGGCTTTCGCCTCCTTGAAGATCCCTTCGTCGATCTGACAAGTACGATATCAGAAGACGGTGAACTGGAAATGATTCTTTCAACGACCCGAGGATTGGAAAAACTTCTCTGTTGACTCTTCGACCTTCGTTCTCACTTCAGACTCTCCTTGGTCTCTCTTTCTTCCATCTTCCAACAAAGATTGTACAATTCCCGATTGTTGTTAGTTTTGACTTTCTCTGATTGGTCTCCTTCGCTGCCTTGAAGGAAATCGCAGCTTTCACTTGTCGACTGATCGTTTTGAGATCGATACTCTCGCGCACCTCTGATGACAACTTCACCACGACAATTCCAGAAAAACATAGAAGTTCTGTAATGAGATCAGATTAAAGAAAGTTCTCACAAATGGTGACCGAACAAACCATCGTCATCTAGAGGGTGCTCTAAATGCCAGAAGTGCGAGAAATTGAGAAGTCAGAAGAGCAAAGAAGAAGGCACAAGAAAAGAAAACGAAGTACATACTCACGATTTTCCCGCCGCGAGCCACAGCGTATGGCTTTGCAAGCAGCGTGGGCTACTAATCAAAATGAGCATCGCGAAAACGGAGGCAGCTTCTCTCCTTCTTCCCTTCTCTTCAACGTTCTAGATTTCAATTTTCAAGTCGAATCAGCTTCATGACAGCAACCACGTTGGTGCAATTCACTCTAGCAGAGCTCGAGCTCGATACCTATCCAGCCATCCACTCCACTGTCCAAGTCTCTGGTGGTCGAACGACTGGCTTGCCCGAGAGCTTCAACAGAGCAGTCGTCGTGCATAGCACTTTCAAGCAGAATCAAGACTCACAAGAAGGAATCTTTGGAATCATTCAATGGGACTACCTTCGAGATCAATCGGAAAGAGATCTGTGCTTGGGAAGAGGTCTCTTTCAAAGGCCAAAGACGGAAGTGGAATGGAAAAGTCAACTCAGTCCGCAATCTCATCGAGCTCGAGACGGCTCTCTGAACGCTGTGATCTTCGTTTCTAGCCCAAGGATTACAAAAGAAAAGATCGATGCCATCAATCTCGAATACGAAGAATCACAGAAGACTCAAGACATCGAGGGGGAACCGGAATCGTTGGTTTCGGAAAAGTTTCAGAGTTCTCGTTCAGACTGGACTCCTGTCGAGTATGCAGCCGAATTCGAGAGAAGCAGTATGGAAGTAGACAGTGAATTAGTCCGAAAGAGTAGATCCGATGTGAGTTCACGAGCTGAATGCAAGACAGAGTCTCCATTTACTCTACTTCGGAACACGCCCTCTGATCCAGCTTTACATCAACTTCTCCCAGCTTTTCTTCATAGCAGATGACCAGACCGTCCGAGATGGATCGATCCTTGCCGTTTTCATGCTCTATCAAGACCCAACGACATTAGATCCGATTCGTCTGCTTCGTTACGCTCCATCCGACGCAGCGCTCATGGGCATGTCTCTCTTCACAGTTGGAATTGAGAATGCAACTCCTGATGAATGGCCGCAGGATCCTTCGGAATCAGCTCCAAGTGAGGAACAAGAAGATGGTGACGATGAAGAAGAGGCCGGAAATCCCTCTGATGGCAGCGGTGAGGACGAGTGAGGATTCTCATCCAGTACTTCTAGTCAAATCTTGTATACTCTTCTTATTCTAGTGATGTTTATAGTATCTGCATATTTAGAAATCTTCAACAATCAGCTCTGCTGAGAATATAGATCAGGATCGGATGATGAAGCTTTGGGAAACGTTTGTAGACGAAGAGTTCGAGATGTACTGTTCTTTCCTTTCGAAGCTCAGAGAGCTTACCGAATCAGAATCTGTTTCGTAGAAAATGGTTCGTACGACCATCCCTGATTATGCAGAGAGAAAGAGCGGAGAAGCGTCTATTTCTAACGTCTCGTACAGCAGATGCTTGCTTCTACTCTCTTTGAGCTGAAAGCAAATGACGATTCGACGAGAATAAAGATTCGAATTGAGGAAATGAACAAGTTTTTCAAAAGTTCAATAGTCAAAAGCGGCCGAACACAAAAGAATTCCTTTCTCTGATCAGTGCAACGAAAAGAGAACTGTCGATGAGAAATGAAAAGTCAAATCCTGTCAGTATGCGAAAAAAAAGAGCTTCGAGAGGGCTTGAAGAGAAGAAAGAAGCAAAGCAAGACATTTCTTTACTCACTCCAACGATTGATCTTAGATCTCAATCTCGATGAAATTGGAGACTTTGTTCAAATCTACGACCTCCTCCGCCAATTCTACCAATTTTGAAATCCTCTCAGGTCCGAATTGTTCGAAAGAGACGACCAATCTCTCTAAATGAACCATTTTAACCCCATTGATTTCTCTCCCAGCCTCCACCTTCTTCTTTCTCAAACGCAAAGCTATTTCCAAGTCATCCAAGAGACCCGACGATGTAGCGTTTCTTCTCAATGAGGTTAGTCTGAGCTCTTTGAGCCTTGGACATTCATTTGCCAATGATTCAATCTGATTCATCCTAACCAGCCAGAGTGCCGAGACTGAAGGTAGTTGAAATAGGAGAACATTTTCTCTGGTGATTATGGTTGCAGAAGAGGGGATTATCATCCATGAAGGGAAGATGTGATTTCGGAGATACTCGATGTCTAGGACCTCGAGTTTTGGAAAGTTTAATTTCGAGATTTGAGCGGTTTGAGTTGAATGTGTTAATGAGAGATAGAGATGTTGAAGAGTTCGAGAAGGGAATTCCAAACCCCTTCTCCAACTTGCTTCGTCAAAAGCTCTCCCACTATAGCGGAATGATTTCAGATTGGTAAAAAGATGAAAATATGAAGTGTCTAGCATGTTTAAATTCCTGCTTCTGATCCACAAGACTTTGGGTGATGACTTCTTATTAGTTTGAATTTGCTCTTGATCTCTAGTTTCGACTTTCTTCTGCACGATTGAAACGTATGGAAGTCCACCATCATCCGTGACTCTGCAATCTATTAAATTAGGTAGCGTCCACAGTAATTCATCCAAAGTTCTAGATTTACCATTCGGAGTAGGTGCTTTCTCAAAAAGAGAGAGAACTCGAAGAGAATCCTTCGAATTTTCCAACGTTCCTACGAAAGAGTCAACCTCATCCGATCTCAGATTGACTTTCATGGAAACCTCTTGTAGACTTGAGTGACTTTTCGAATCGAATCTCTTCAAGATTTCGAGTTCTTTTCCTGAGCCTTCTCCAACAAGATTTATTTTGATCAATGATTTCTAACCAACTCTTGCTCGTTCTCTTGACCTTGATCATTTCTTCCGAATCTAGATTCTTGAAGACTGATAGTAATACCTCTGGGGAAAGATCCTGCATTGCGAGCCTGTTGACTGGATGAAAGAAGAAAGAGTCTGAGGGAAGAAACAAAAGAATCATCACACTCAGATGACTTTGCAGACGGAATTGGGCTTTATACTTATAAAGAAGAATCAGCACAGTGATTGTCGGGCTCCTACATCTTGGCTCAACTACTCACACTATGAATGATTGAGAAGAGATAAAGGTCCTGAAGTCGCTTGACGAGCGAAGCTTGAATGGAGCTCTGACCGAAAGCTCTGTGGCTTTCTGCTCTGTTTTCTGTTGAGTCTAACTTTTGGGTTATGAATTAACGTAAAATAGAAAGAAAGAGAAAGAAGAAGGATTTGATGAAGCGCTGAAAGATGCCAAGCGAGAGAAGGAAAGAGAGAAAGTGAGAAGTCGCAACTCGCAGTTGCATTGCAAACCACCACTACGACAATCGTCAATCAAGAACTGTAGATAAACTTGAATCAGAGCCAGTAGAGCCAAAGTCAAGACTGCCATCTCATCAACCAACTTGACAGTCGCAAGACGCATCAACGAAGGAGAACGAGCCAGGTTGAGCTGCAGCGACTATCGACCATCTCCCCTTATCCTACGCTGTTCTTCTCGTTCTACTCTACTCTACTCTTCACTCTGATCTGGATCAAGTTCTAATCTTGAAGTCTCAATTCTGATCCACTGTCGTCTACTCAAGATGAGTTACGCCTACGAAAGCAGCACCACTTACTCACCAGCATCTCAATCGCAGCAACAGCATCATCGATTGTCGCAGCAGCAGCAGCAGCAGATAGGCAGCAATGGCAATGGGAATGGGAATGGAAACGATTCTCACGTTGGAATCAACATGAATAATCATTCAAGCTCAGATTACAACAGCAACAATTACAATCGACACTCGAACTATTCCTCTACTTCGACTACTCTATCTCCCTCGTCCAACTCTAACTCTAATCTCCAATCCACTCCTACAAATAGACTCTCTCCTTCAATCGGCACAAAGAGCAGTAATCAGTCATTCTCTACATTCGATCAACATTCTCAACAAGTAGATCCTACAACAAATAGTCATCGATTGTCTGCCTACGTATCTCCAAGATTGTTGAACGCAGATCATCAATTACTACCAGGTGGGGCAAAGGAATTCAGAGATAGGGAATTCGGTGTAAACAATAACAATGCAAGTAATCTGGGAAGATCATTGTCATTGGGAGATCGTCATCATCATGCTGCCAGTGGGAATGTCATGAATCAGAGCTATCAACCCACAAATCTATCCCATTCAACCTCTAATGCTTCCAATCATCATAGATTATTAGCTTCTCCTTCACTCAATTCAACAAGTAGTAATCAAAATTACAACTCCTCTCCATCTTCTTCTGGTGGTTATTACAATCCATCTTCAACTCCTTCTAGGATAGGTACTGGTGCTGGTGATTTACCTCTGCCAGCTACTACTTCCTCATCTTCTTACAATCTATTACCAATAGCAAACACTCAATCATCCTCAAATTCTTACAATTCAGTCTCTTCTCCACAGCAACATTCAAGTCTAGGAATGGATTCCCTTTCCTCTCATTATTCTCCAAGATCTCCTACCACTTCTAATGCAAATGCCACTTCTAGACAACAGAGTACTAATCAGAGACCTCACAGTTATTATGATCCAAGTTATGCTTCTACTGGAAGTAACAATCTAGGAGGAGGAGGAGGAAGTAGTCATAGACAATCTATAGGACCTGGTTTCAATGATTCCGGTGGATTGGCTTCTCCTTCCCAATGCAAAGGCAATCCGAATTCTAATTCTAGACATGCTTCACCTTCGAATGCAAATGTGAGCGTTGGAATGGGAGATGAAACTAGTGGTAGTGGTAGTAGATTGAGTCAAAGGAATTCAAGAAGAGATCTAAAGAATCAAGATCTAGGTGGTGGTGGTGGTTTACCAACTCATAATAATCATGGGATTTACGATTTACTACCAAGCAATAGTAACAGTAGTAGTGGTAATAATAGACCTTCATCCTCTTCGGCTGGTTTGACAGATTCTTTACCTTATGCCTATAATTCAAGAGATTTGGTCAATGGTTCAATGTTACCTCCAAATTCCATTCCTCAAAATCCACCTTCTGCTCCTCCCCCTTCTTCTAATCAACGAAATAGTACCTTAGGAATCCATTCCTCTTATAATCATCATCAATCTTCAACTACAAGTCCAACTTCTAGTAATTCAACTGTTCATGGAAGTTATGATCCTAATTTATCCTTACCTCTTTCTTCCAGTTCAAATGCTCTTTATCAACAACAACATGGAGGAGGAGGTGGAGGAATGTTGGATTCCTCTTCTACTTCTTCTGTCAATCGAAGTAACAGTTTGAGAAATCAAAGTACGAGTGGGAGTGGATTTCATAGAGTTGATAATAGGAATTTGAGAGAACCGGCAAGAGAGGTGGAATTTAGAAGAGTTAGAGATTCAAATGATTTGAGACCTAGCTTGGAAGCGGCTGCTAGTGGGAAGGGTAGGAGAGCTGATCCCATGGGTGGATATGTTAGCGTGAGTAGCTTCTGAGAGTGATGAGATTGGAAGATTGGGAAAGGTGGAAGTGATTGGAGTGGTCGAATTGAGAAAAGATCTTGGAAAGAGGAGGAGGAGGAGGATGTATGCTGATGTTTCTACTCCATGAGAAGGCATTGGCTTGGAATTCAAGTCATTCTCGCTGCACGAAATAGGATAGAGAGATCGCATTTCTTCGATTCTCGACGATCTCTTGTCTCGCATTCTCACGAATCTTCTCTTTTCCTTCTCCTTTCCTCATCTTTCACAGCCTCTGAAAGCTTTGACAGCTTATCTTCATCACACCTATCATCTAGTCAACCCAGCTTTCTTCTACGAACTATCTTTCAATCCAAGAAGAGTCTTGACGAAACCGAGTCGACCTTGTCACAATGATGGACATGATAATGAAGATAGTGATTACATTCTCTACGTCAATGATTGGTTAGGAACCGAAGAAGGTAATCGATATTTAATCTTGGACGTTTTAGGTCAAGGAACTTTTGGTCAAGTAGTTAAATGTCAAAACATGAAGACTCATGAAATAGTGGCGGTCAAAGTCATCAAGAATAAACCTGCTTATTTCAATCAATCCATGATGGAAGTCACCATTTTGGAAATGTTGAATGGAACTTGGGATCCAAATGATAAACATCACATTTTGAGATTGAGAGATACTTTTATTCATGCTAAACATTTATGTTTGGTTTTCGAATTGTTATCTAGTAATCTTTATGAATTGATTAAACAGAATTCTTTTAGAGGTTTAAGTACTAGTTTGGTTAGAGTCTTCACTGCTCAACTTTTGGATGCTTTGACGGTTCTTAATGAAGCTAGGTTGATTCATTGCGATTTGAAACCTGAGAATATTCTTTTGAAGACGTGAGTTTCCCAATCTTTCTAATTTCGAACTTTTCTCCATCTGTTTTGTCGACTGACGCTGACTTCTACTTCTGACTTCGAATCCTTCGTTTTCTATCTTGACAAAACTCAGTCTTCAAGATCCGAGTATCAAATTGGTCGATTTTGGTTCAGCTTGTCATGAACGACAGACTGTCTATACCTACATTCAATCTCGATTCTATAGATCTCCAGAAGTCCTCTTGGGTCTACCCTACTCTTCAGCTATCGACATGTGGTCTCTAGGATGTATAGCTGTGGAGCTGTTCCTTGGTCTACCTCTTTTTCCTGGTACCTCGGAATACAATCAAGTTTGCAGGATCGTCGAGATGCTAGGGTGAGTCTTTTCGACCCTCTCTCGAGTGCAGAACCGGAAAGAAGTATCTTCATTTGCAAGAACTGACTTTGATTTCTTTCGATTTCTCCTTTCGGGCTTTCCAGTCTTCCTCCTTCGCACATGATGGAACAAGGAAAGCAGACGAACGACTTCTTCCACTGCTTCGTAGATCATACCGGAAGGAAGAGTTGGAGACTCAAATCTCTGGAGACTTATTCGAAAGAGCACAACGTGGAAGAGACTCCTAGCAAGAAGTACTTCACTGCTACCAAGCTTCCCGACATCGTCAAAGGTTACTCCCTCGGAAAGAAGGCTGGGAAACCTGCTGAAGTTCAGAAAGGTGAGTTGAGAAGACGAGAAGAAGATGATCCTGAACAAATTCAAATTCGAGATCTAACCATTTTTTATTCCTTTTTCCTTCGCTCTCTTCTCTCCTTCAGAGATGGCCAACCGAGCCTCGTTCATAGATTTCGTAGAGGGATTGCTGAACATGGATCCTGCAAAGCGATGGACTCCTCAACAAGCCAAACTTCATCCCTTCATTACCAACGAGAGATTCGTCAAACCTTTCGTGCCGCCTTCGGTATCTGGTGATCCTCCTCCTACCTCTCGACGAGGAGCCAGTGGTTCGGATTCCACCAAACATCCTTACGGAGGTCTTCCTCAGACGCAGCAGCGATCCTCCAGAGCTTATCACGACGCAGCTGCTTACAATCAACATCTAGCTCAACAGCAGACGTACAATTCCGTAGCAACCGCTCGACAGTCTCAACCTCCTCCAATCAACAATCCTTACGCTCAAGAATCGGCAGCGGCGGCAGCTGCAGCTGCAGCTGCATCAAGCTCGGGTTCGACTTCAGCTTCGGCTGGCAGCCAAGGCTATACGACTAGGAATCGAGCAAACACGATGACTAGAATGGATAATGCTCCTCCTTCTCTCTCCAAGATTGGGATCGATAGCTCTTTTGGTCTCAGCAATTCAAACGTTCCTGCTAGCGCTGGAGTCGCTCATTCCGCTCTCACTCCAGTCTCTAATAGAGAAGAATGGGAGAGGAGGCAGGGATCTGGAGGTTCCACAGCTTCGAATCAAGGTCTCGGCACGACGAGCAGCTCTACCACCAAGCAGCGGCCTGTCACTCATGGCTATCAAGGAATGGAACTTCTTCAAGGTCAATCGGAACTTCCGACTTCCAGTTCGGCTTCAGCAGGATGGGCACCTGGAAATTGGAGCAGTCCTTCTTCGAGCTCTATCAAACCAAATCAAGGATCTCCTTCCATGTACGCTCTACCTTCTTCAAGGAACTCGAATCATCTGAATCAAGCTTCTCAACATCCAGGTGCTTTTTCAGTAGTAGTGGATCGACAGGTTCATCCTCAAGATCAACATCATCAACAACAACAGCAGCAGCAACAGAGAGCTTCGATGATTTCTTCTCCTTCTGGAATGGGAGCAGGTATAGCGGCCCCTCCTCCTGCAGCTTACACTTCGAACTCTTCTTCGTCGACCAATCGATACGATCCTGGAATGAGACCTTCAAGTGGAGGAGCAGCGATGGGATTGACTTTGAGCACGAGTGGAACTCTAGGATCTGGAATGGGAGGAGGTGCTTATTCCAATGCTCTACCAATCGATACCTACGATTCTGGAATCTCTCAACTCATGCCAGCTCTCAAACCGACTCAATACTCTGCTGGTGGAGTCGGAGGATCGAGTTCTGGAAACAGTCATGATTCGAACATGATGAATCAAAGGCATTCCATTCTGATGTCTCCGAATAGCTCTCAACAGATGGGAATCGACCCTAGATCTTATTCTTCACCTTCAAATGCAAATGTTGGAGGTTATTCGAGTAACCCACCTTCTTCATCATCTTTCTCTCATGCCCAAGCTCATGCTCAAGCACACGCTAGAGCTCAAGCTGCTATTCCTTTGGGAATGAATCCTGGCAATAACGCTAGAGCTGGAACTCTAGGTCCTGAGGATGCTTTTGGTTTACAGGATTGGAATAGCTCAAATCAGAGACGACCTCCGAGTGCTGGGAATCAGAGTAGAGGCTATTGAGAGGGATGACTAGGAAGAACGATCAATGATATCAATTGTAGGAGCTCAGTGTAAGGAGGTCTCGATGTGAAGTGGAAAGAATGCTCAAGAATCTCGCTTTTAGGTGCGAATGAAGTGGATCCCAAACCTATTCTCAAATCAACCTTATTTTCACCTTCTCCCTTGTACATTTTCTGTCCTACCATCATTCTCTTTTACTACCATATACCAATCTTTGCCAATTCAAGCGTTTCTATCTGATCAATTCCTAACTTCATCTTGTGAGCAGGTTCTGGAGATAATGCTAGAAACGGAAGTGAACGAGAACACTTTGGAGAGACGGGCAGGAAAACAATCTAGAGCGTTTGATGACTGTTTGAGAGAACGAGGAAGAGAAAGACAATCTGAAGGGGAAAAAATAAAAAACTCTAGATCGAAGGTTCGAGAAGAGGAAGGGCAGGAAAGAAAATATAGAACGAATACTGAAAGATCGATGCTGGAAGCTCGATGGAAAAGGTGCGTTGTCGTCAAGTAAGAAGCCAGGACTTGAGCTCGACTTCAAATGAAGGAGCATATCAGAGAATTGAGACTAGGTAGAAGACGCTTACTGGACCTGTTTGGTGTTGCCATCTTCAGTTTCTTTCTATCTTGTGTGGGAAATCAATCAATCAATAGAGTCAAGCTGAGAAGAAATGCACACGGAAATCGCAAAGAGGCACAGAAGGTGTCATTTCGTGGATCATTGTTATGATTGGTTCATGATTGGTATATAAGGAATCGAATAGTCGAGCAAAGTGGGATATACATGGTTATAGACAAATCGAATGGCTGACGAGAAAGACTGATCATTTGAGCAGAAGAGTGGAGACGCGGCGAGGTCGAAAGGAACTGGAACGTGTCTGAAAGGGACGAAAAATATACCAAACGGAACAGCAAAGTCTTAGGTAGTACCTGAATTTGTATCACTTGATAAAGAACAAAGGAGGCTTCTGAGGAACGGACTTCTACAGAGCCGGAATGCCTTTGGCTTTTTCAACCTCTTTTAGTCTTTCTTCCAAATTCTTTTGTAGATTTTCAAATTCTATCTTCTCGGTTCTGGATACGTTTTTCAAGCAAAATCTAAAGATATATCTACCTTTGGCGTTCACAGCCCAATCCAGTAGCTTATGGGTAGCCTCGAAGAGATTGTGGAATTGAGTTTTCTCATCCTCCGTTAAGCGTTCTGATTCAGACGGAGCCTTTGCGTCCGCTTTTGGAGAGGCTGAAGACAAATGGAGAAATCAGCGATGAAGGACAAGCAAACTTCCAGATCAACAAGCCCTTTCTAACTCACCAAAGAGCTTTTCAAAGCAATCTCGCAACTTTGTCATCAGGGCTTTAGTCTCTTGCCCAATAGCTTCCACTGCTCAGCGGACGTTATCAAAGAGACGAAGGGGTTTTGGTAGATCAATCAGTAGCAGTATAGCAAAAATGAAATCTAGATTGAGGTCCCTCTATACTCACTGCGAGAGTCATTGTTGTTTTGGAGCCTACTGAATTTGTCCATGGAAACATATAGATTTCCCAAAACCTCCTGAAACCTCGAAAAGAAGTTCAAGATGGCGTTTGCGCGCTCTTCCCTCTTCTCTGTAGGTTGCCTTTCAGACCAAGTTTGTGTAAGGGCAAGGCCAAGATTTAAAACTCCGCATACTGCTTGAATGATCGGGGGAGCGACTGTGGTCCCAAAACCAACGGCCGAAGAAGCCAAATCCTTCAGAGACAGAGAAGTGCAGAAAAGACAAAAGTTCAGTATGTAAGCAACCTGCTGCAAGCTCCCTAGAGCTGGTGTCGCTCACCTGAATCTTCTTAATTGAGAGCATCGCTACTGCAACACTGGCCCCTCGCTTTAGCATGTCAGCAAACGTCTGCGACAGAGACGAGGAAGAGCAAAAGACGTCAATTTCAAACTCTAAGAGAAAAGGAAGCCAAAACCCCGAAGGAGAAAGGAAGACTTACCGTCTTACACTTGATGTAGGTTTCCTTGATTTTCTTCCCCGAGCAGGCTTCCTTGATTTTCTTTATCAACCAGGAAACTACCAATCTCAAGAGAGTTCCAATAACACTACCGGAAACTGTACTAGATGAATTCTCATAATCATCCATGGAGAGCAGGATCCTCTCCCCACTTTCAAAGTGAAGTCCCGAAAACTTTGACTGTCGATTGAACAGGATCTTCGTTCCAGCTGGGATCAGACAACCACCTTCCTTCAAGATTTCCGGACGGTTCTCCAAGTCTTCCCGTTGGAGATTCTCATACATGATTGCTCCATGCTGGTTACGTAGCTCAGCTCCTTCAGTAAAGGTGTGAAGAAATGCGTCTGAGCAAAGCGTCGTTCCGTATACCAGATCGTCTGGTTCAGCTGGCTTGGTTTCTTTGGATAGAACTGCCATTTTGAAGCTGGCTAGAAATCTTGGATGTTTTGGTCTACGGATCACTTGAAGCGTCGATGATGATTGTGGTGCACTTGATCTTTAAGGATGAGAAAAGAGAAAGAGAGAAAGACAGCGAGAGAGAGAGGCAAATGTACCGCTGAGAGATGAGATTTTCTTGCTCTTCTTTATACAAAATCATTAATAAATTGGTTGATTCTCGAATCTCGACCACATAAATCAAAAGACGACGGATAGAACTCGTGCAGATTCTCTACCACAAGATCACGCAGCGTGCCTGGTCCCTGTCCCGCGACGCGGGATCCATCAAATGAGAGGCAAATCCTCATCGCCTCATCGTCTTTGCCCTGGCCCGTGTAAGTGTGGCAGTGCAGAGCACAGCCTCAGAAAGCCTAGGCTTGCTTCGATACTCGCTCTGGACTTGTTCTTCCTTCAACCACGAGGTTCTCGATTGACTCTCTTCGCTCTGTCTTCGGTCTTCTCCACTTTTCTTCTCTCGAGTTTTGCCTTTGTTCCTTTGCATATCACTATAAAGTCTTTGTCCCAATCAACACAGCCCTCGTTGTTCTCAAATGCCGACCTCAGCTTAACTTGTATCGAACCACTTATAATCTTACTCTCGATTCTCATTCCTTTCTCCCTTTCAAATTTCAAACCTCACACATCAAGAAACTGTCTTAAGCAGAAAAGTACAATCGAAACTCCAAACACACCAAAGCAATGCCTTCCGTGACTGTCTCTGTCGACACTTTCATCGTTCACTCAGCTGCTACTCCACGACCAGGGGACGACACGTAAGTCTTGGAGAACCTCGCTTACTTTCTATCTCCAATAGCTAACCAACTTCTTCTCTGCTGGCTCTTTCGCTCTCGTTTTGATTTCGCTCTCGCAGTCTCCTGAGAAGAGTGGAGCTCAAGCAGAACGGAGTAGTAATCGGCTCTGAAACCCTGAGGTACGGTGGCGTAAGTGCAGAAGGAAGGCTCTACGTAGTTGACCTGATCTCTAACAGAAACAGAGCGAAGCTTGCTGATGTGTGACTCTTTTTTGATCCTTGCAGGTTCACCAAATGGCAAACCAGGCACCTTACACGACTCCAATCATGGTGACCGCGGATATCTTGAACAACGAACCAATTTTGGTCAGCTATCTTTTCATGAACATGAACCAGCCAAACGATGAAGCCATAGAAACGGCTTTGAACGAAAGGAATGCCACTCACGCAGCGACTGCTACCACTCTGGTTCCTAATACGCTTCAACAAGCTCTGGGTGAGTCGCTCTCCTCAACCTTGTCAAGTCTCAAACGCTGATCCAAACACTCCTGCGTTATTTTCTTCTCGTTTTAGCCATCAATCCTTCCGTAGCAGCTTTCATTCATTCGGCAGCCGCGACGATCGGCCAAGCTGCCGCGAACGCAGCTTTGACAGCCATTCAAAATCTTTTGGTGGGTCGTGATGGAGCTGTGGCTTACGACGTAGCTTGGATAGGAAATCCTCTCCCTTCAACCACCGCTGAATGGGCGTTCAACAAGCGCTGTACGGGAATGGCTCATGGCTCTGACTATGAAGTAAGAGGTAGAGTGATTTTGACACAATGAAAAGAACAATTTGGCTCTACCTTGGTCCGCGCTTCGGTCTTTAGACCAGCTTCTCTTTTGACTTCAACATTACGTGGTACTCCTTCTTTACTTCTTCTACTAGAACTATATTTTGGTCTGAATGTTTTGATGGAATTGGCTCTGGATCGAGGCAAGAGGTGGCGAGGCAGGGTGGCGATCTGGGCGGTGGAAGCGTGGAAGACTTTCGAATTTCTGCCTCGAGGGACGAACTGGATTCAATGTTTTGCGCCACGAGCTTTTTGGAATCTCGAAAGAACCTGATCTCTTCAGGTACAGTTCCTCGAAAAAGAGACGTTGATGTCAAGCTGATGTCTGAGGTGTGTGAACTGGACCTGACTAACACTTTCGAGAGACGAGCAGAAAGCGAGTCAGGACAAGGTGAGGGCTACTCGAGAGAATTGAAGTGAAGAGACGAAACAAGAATGGTTGGGAAAGAAGCTTTAAGCATAAGAGTTGAGAGGAGAAGGACTAGGAAAGAAGAGTCTTGAGAAATTGAAAGATCGACGAGAAAGTAGAAGCTCTCGATTGCCCAAGTATGAATGGATGGCCTTGCTAAAGATGAAACAGCTTTGAGAGCTATGTTCGATTGTCTAAGGAGGTGATAGCCAGGCAAGAGGCGACATGAAATCGATATCTGAGGATTCGCCAACTGCGAGAAAAGAAGAATGTGTCGACACGACGAGAGAGAGTCTGTAGATGAGCAGAGTTGGAGATGAAACGATAAGACTGAACAATGGAGCTGGAACACAGCTTTTGGAAAAGATATTGATTACTCACTAGATTCTCCCAATTCTAATTGTCTCAACTTGACTTTTCCACTCTGGAAAATCTCCGCCTTCTCCAGCTCTCTACGACCTTCGAGCCAGGGTTTCTTGAAATCGTCAGAGTCTGCTTGAGCACCATTCTTGAAGATTCGAGTAGAAGGGATGATGACGGCCTCTAGTTTAGGCAATGATCTCACTTTCAAGGCACGAGCCAATTCCATATCTTCCTGGACGGTCTGCGAGCCGTAATAGGGGAAGTAAAGGACCTTTAAACCATGAGGGAATTTGATATCTGTGATCCTTGCTAAGAGCACTAAGATCGTTGCATCTAAGAAAATCACCTTCAAATTCTGAAAAAGCGTAAACTTGGAATTGGCCTTGTACTCTTCTGGATCAACGTAATTGATACCTAACCCAAATAAGCGGATAGACTCGAGAGAAGGGAAAGAAGTTCGTAGAGCTGACAGACAGCTGGATTCGACGGCAGTCTCCTCGTCTGGACTGTATGGACTGGTATCTACAACGTTTATCTCTAAGCACTGAAGATTTTTTGTGACTTTGAGAAGATTGAAGAGCGCTTGAGTTTTTCGATTCCCACCGATCCATTGTTTCCCAACCTCTCTATCCCAGTATCTTTGAATCGATTCGTTGTCTGAAAAGTCAACGTCCAAAGATAGTTTCCAAATCTTTGACAAGCCTGAGATTGCGTCTGAGTGATCAGCGAGGTACTTGAAGTCGTTCTGGTCAAAGATGCAGCTCAGACATGCAGATACAGAAAACCAATATCCAGACTAAGTTTCGAGCTTTAAGGTTGATTGTGGTTTTGACACCTCTCCAAATAGGAATGTACAGCTTCTTGAGTGAATGAGTCAGGAATGGAAGAGGTGGTAGCCTTGCATTTGCCCATTTGGATTGAATAGGGATGTTGAACTCAGGTGTAAGGATTATAAGTGTCTGGATGTCACTTAAGACTCGATAGACTCCTTCCACAACGAACTCTACGGTGATTAATCCCTGGTTAATCTTGATTTCTTGAGATGTGAGAGCCTCGAAAACGTCGTTCAAATCCTCGTCCAAATCCTCTTCTGCTTCGTTCGACCTTTTTTGAGTAAGTTCATCATCTCGATGAGTGAAAGTGATCGAGGTCACGAACTTGCGAGCATCAGGCTTTCTTATCAGAAGCAAATAGAAATTGAACAAGCTTCTGAAGTTGAGGGTGACATCGAAAAGGAGTTCCCGTTGGTAGATAGACAGAAGAGTTCGACAGCTCAAAGCCACAGCTCTGAGAGCACTGTCTCTTGCTCTGAAAGAGTAGAACCAAAAGAGATTACTACTTCAGTTGAGATATCATTTGAAACACTATCTCATTCATGAGACTTTCGATATCCAGCTCACCTTTTCCCCTTTTCTCTTTCTTGCTCGGTTCCCTCTGATCTCTTCCAAGACTGGATGAACTTGATGATTGCTAGTTGGACGTCTTCTGGGATCTTGTCTAGAGTAGTAGGTGCTTTGACGACGTCTTGAGAAGAAGCGACTTGAATTTGATGCATTTGTGCAAGTTGGAGTGGATGGTGAAGGAGAAGAAGAAAGAAGAAGATTTTCCAAATCGAGATCTTGATCGGCGTGAGCTGATTCGAGAAAAGAGGATCGACACACTTTGTTCGAGTCAAGACGTTCTCCTCATCTTCACTTCAAACAGCTTCGAGGCAAGTATATTTCATCTTTCATAGCATCAAAAGATTTTAGAGATAGATCAGCAGAAATGCAGAGCGAATCGACCAAGAGAACGGCTTTCAGTTAGCGTTCGCGCAATCGAAGAGTAAAGGGTTCGAAATCTTCACTGCTTTGATCCGATTTTCTCTCAAACAACTTTCTCTTCCAGTCGCTTCTTCTCAGTCTATTCTTGAAGCAGCCTCACCTGAGATCCTTCTTATCTCGTTTCCCTATCTTGTACCTTCTTCTTTGTTTTTCTCAATCTTTCGAACTTCTGCCATTTAGAGCACCTTCCTTTCTTGTGTATTTCGTTGAGTCACAGTATTCACAAACTCTTATTGTTCCAATTTCAATACAGGACTTCTTAATTTCTCTGGAATTGTCGTGGTGAAGTTGTCATCAGAGATGCGCGAGAGTGAAAGCTGCGATCTCCTTCAAAGCACTGAAGGAGTCTGATCAGAGAAAGTCGAAATCAAGACCAGTCGGAGATTGTACGAACTTTGTTGGAAGATGGAAGAGAGAGAGAGACCAAGGAGAGTCTGAAGTGAGAACGAAGGTCGAAGAGTTATTTGAAGAAGAAGAGAAGAGAAGAGTCCCAGCCCTCGAGATCACTTGAAGAATCATTAATCAATTTTACTTCTCCATCTCCTCAGATCGCTCTTTTTAGATCGACGAGGGCAATCTCAAGGGAGGCGAAAGCCAGCTAAGAGTCGACATAAAGTCGGCTTCTGAAGATCCGCCGACTGCAAGAAAAAAGAGTGTCGACAGGAAGAGTCAATGGATGAGCTGCGTTGGAGAGAAACGACAAGACTGAAAAAAGAAGATGGAACCCCTCGATCTGATACTCACTGAGTTCTCCTGGTTCGTAGAGCCTCAATTTGACCTTCCCACTTGTGAATACCTCCGCCTTCTCGAGTTCTCTACGACCTTCAAGCCAGCGCTTCTTGTGATCGTCAGAGTCTGATACAGCTCCAATCCTCGTCAGTGGACTCAAAGGAACGAATACTGTTTCTAGACTAGGAAAAGATCTGACTTTAAAGGCATGGGCCCAGCTCCAGATCTTCCGAAACGGTGGAGTTGGGGTTGTAGTAGGGAATGCAGAGGACTTTTAAGCCAGGTGGGAATTCTATGTCTCGCATTTCCGACAAAAACAGTACTATATTTGCATCCAGAGATAGCATTTTCAGGTTCTTAAAAAGAGCAAAGTTGGCATTGGCCTTGTACTCTTCTACATCATCATAACTGATTCCGATTTCCAATAATCGGAAAGATTCGAGGGAATGGTAAGAGCCTTGTAGAGCTGATAGACAACTAGTGTCAATGCAGCTTCTTTCTTCGGAGCCTGAGCTTGAATTTAGTTCGATTTCGTGTATCTCTAGACACTGGAGATTCTTCGTGACTTTGAGAAGATTGGACATCGCTTGAATTTTTCTGTTCTTTTGATTCCCAACTGCTTTATTCCAGTAACTTTTGAAGGTCTCGCTTGATGAAAAATTTACGGCCAAAGCCAGTTTTTTGATCTCAGATAAACCCGAGAATGTATCTGAGAATTCAGATAAATACTTGAAGTCGATCTCATCGAAGACGCAACCAAGACTTGCTAATCTTAAACCAGTACAAAACACCACTATCCAGACTACATTTCTAGCTTTGAGATTGGTTTCCACTTCCTCCCACAGAGTTATGAACAGCTTCTTGAGTGAATGAGTCAGAAATGGAAGAGGTGCTAGTCTGTTATTCGCCACCTTGGATTGAAACGGGATATTGAAATCTGCGTCACGGATAATGAGTGTTTGGATATTAGGAAGAAGTCTATAAGTCCCTTCCACAACGCACTTTATGGCCGACGTTCCCTCGATTCTAATTTCTTGAGCTCTGAGTGCCTTGCGAGTCTCAGGCAAATCCTTTTGAACTTTACTCTTCTCCTCTGGCGTAAGACCGACAGCTGGATGAGTGAGACTGATTGAGCGTATCACTTTGCCAGAGCTAGGATTCTTTACCAATGCTAGATAGAAACTTAGTAGACTCTTGAAGTTGAGGGTAACATTGGCAAGAAGTTCAGCTCTGTATAGAGAGTGCAATTTTCGACAACTCAAAGCCACCGATCTGAGAGCGCTATCCCTTGCTCTGTAAAGAGTAGAAGGAAGAGAAAGTGAATTCTCAGTAAAGACAGCGCTTAAAGTGAGGTATCGTTCATGAGACCTTCGACGTCCAGCTCACCTTTTCCCCTTTTCTCTCTCCTGCTCGGTTCCCTCTGGCTTCTTCCAAGACTGAATGAACTTGATGATTGCTAGTTGGACGTCTTCTGGGATCTTGTCAAGAGTAGTAGGTGCTTTGATGATGTCTTGAGAAGAAGTGAATGATGATTGATTCATTTTGCAATTTGGAGTGAGTGGTAGAAGGAGAAGAAGTGAAGAGGAAGATTTTTCAAATCGAGTTCTTGATCGGCGTGAGCTGATTCGACAAAAGGGATCGACACACTTTGTTCGACTCAAGACGTTCTCTTCATCTTCGCTCCAAACAGATTCGAATCAAGTACAGTTCACCTTTTTTTTTTGTTTCATTTCGTCGAAGTTTTTCAACAGACCGATTCGTAGAAGTGGAGAGCGAATCGACCAAGAGAACGGCCTTCGATTAACGTTCGCGCAATCGAAGATGTTCGCGCAATCGAAGATTAAAAGGTTCTAAATTTTCACTGCTTTGATTCGATTTTCCCTCAAACTTCTTCTTCTTCCAGTCCCTTCTTCTTACTTTATTTCTTGAAGCAGCCTCACCTGAAGTTTTTCTTATTTCGTTTCCCTTTCTTGTGCCTTCTTCTTTGCTCTTCTCAGTCTTTCGCACTCCTGCCACTTAGAGCACCTTCTTTCCTGGTGTATTTTGTTCAGTAATAATATGTTAAACTTTCTTGATCCAATCTGGAAGCAGAGAAGCTGCTCGTTCTGGGATTCTCCAAAGATGCGCGCGAGTACGTTCTCGTTCTCTTTGAACGATCCATCGACAAGTGAAAGCCTCGTTTACCTTCCAAATCGTGAATCAATCGATCAGAGAAAGCCTACATCATTTTCAGTTGGAGAGAAAGGAGTATGTACATTTTCGGTAGAAGATGGAAGAAAGGGAGACCAAGAAGAATCTGAAGTGAGAACGAAGGTCAAGAGTCAGAAAAGAGAAGTTTCCCAGCCCGCGAGCTTCGCTGGAAGAATCGCTTTCACTTCTCGATCTTCTCGAACATGGAGCCTGTAAGATCGAAGAGAAAGTCTCTAAGGAGGTGACAGCCAGGTCAGAGTCGACATGAATTCGGTTTCTGAAGATTCGCCGACTGCGAGAAAAGATGGAGGTGTCAACAGGCGAGAGTCAGTAAATGAGCAGCACTAGAGAGGGAAAAGTCTCCGGATTGATGCCGAAATGTTTCAGAATTTTCTGAAACAAGGCTACTCACTGTATTCTCCTGGCTTGACGATTCTCGGTTTGACCTTGCTACTGCGAAAAATCTCTGCTTTTTTCAGCTCTCCACGACCTTCGAGCCAGCGTCTCTTGAAATCGCCAGAATTTGCCTGAGTTCCATCTCTCAGAACCGGAGTTGAAGGTACAATTACCGTCTCTAGAGCGGGAAAGGACCTCATTCTGAGGGAACGGGCTAATTCTATATCTTCTTGAATGGCCTGAGATTTGTAATAAGGAATGCAGAGGACTCTTAGACTAGGTGGGAATTTAACTTCTAAGAATCTCCCTAGGAGCAGTAATACCATTGTGTCCAAATGTAGCACTTTTAATCTTACAAAAAGGGAAAAGTTGGTCTTGGCCTTGTTCCCTTCCGGATCATCCTGATTGATTCCGAATCCGAGTAAGCGGAGAGACTCAAGAGAAAGGTGAGAAGCTCGTAGGGCTGGTAGGAAGTCAAAGTTGATGGTAATTTCTTCTTTTGGGATCGAAGGTAGACTGTTTATTTCTAGACCCTGGAGGTTCTTCGTGACTCTGAGAAGATTGAAGATCGCTTGAGTTTTCTTGTTTCCACCGATCCATTGTTTCCCAACTCCTCTATCCCAGTATCTTGTGATAGATTCGATTGATGTGAAGTTCACACCTAAAGATAGTTTCCGGACCTTTGATAGACCTGAGATTGCATCTGAGTGATCAGTGAGGTACTTGAAGTCGTTCTGATCAAAGACGCAGCTAAGACATGCAGAAGTTAATCCAGTACAAAATGTTAAGATCCAGGCTACGTTTCTAGCTTTAAGGTCGTATCTGAAATCATTCCACATAGAGATGAACAACTTTTTGAGTGAATGAGATAGAAAAGGAAGAGGAGCTTCTCTTGCCTTCGCCAACCTGGATTGGAAAGGAAACTTGAATTGAGGTTTTTGGACGATGAGTGCCTGAATGTTAGGCAATAGCTGATAAAGAGCTTCTACAAGTCTCTGGATGGGCTCGACCTCTCTTGAAATGATTCCATGGTCTTCTGTATCAACGACTCTGACCACGTAATTGCTGACTTCAGCGACCTCTTCTGGGGTAAGGTCAACGTCTCGACCAGCGAAAGTGATGGAGCGCACCAACTTGCCAGAATCAGGGTTGCTTTCCAGAGACAAATAGAAGTCTAAGAAACTTCTCACGTTGAGGGTCACGTCAAAAAGAAAATCTCGTTGGTAGATAGAGAGAAGAGTTCGACAACTCAAAGCCACAGCTCTGAGAGCGCTATCCCTTGCTCTGTAAAGAAAAGAATGAAGAGAAAGCGAATTCTCAGTAAAGTCAGCGCTTAAAGTGAGGTATCATTCACGAGACCTTCGAAGTTCAGCTCACCTTTTCCCCTTTTCTCTCTCCTGCTCGGTTCCCTCTGATCTCTTCCAAGATTGGATGGATTTGATGATTGCTAGCTGGACATCTTCTGGAATCTTGTCGAAAGTGGTAGGTGCTTTGACGACGTCTTGAGAAGAGATGACTTGTTGATTCATTTCTGTGATTTGGAGTGAGTGGTTGAAGGAGAAGAAGAAAGAAGAAGACTTTTCGAATCGAGAGCTTGATCGGCGTGAGCTGATTCGACAAAAGAGGATCGACTCCTTTGATTCGAGTTCAGTCGAGTTCATTCGATTCGACCTCTCGCTTCTCGAAGTCAGGATCTTCACTCTCACTTTTAAATCTTTCCATTGCCCTTCTGTCGTCTCATCGCAACACATACATACAAGTAGGTAAAGATCTACAAAAAACGAGCTTCTTAAACACGGAACCAGATACTCGCGGTCAAAAATGAACAGAAAGACGAGAATTACGTTTTGAGAGAGCGGAAAATAATTTCAAGTTAAGGTGGAGATTCTCTAGAACATTCCTGTGAAGGTTGGAAATACCAAAACAAGTGTCAGCCAGTTAGCCAGTCGGAGAGCACGAAGACTGAAGCCTTCTTCGTGATAGTCAAGATTAGACTCACCTCTCCACAGAACATCTCCCTTTCCCAAATTTTCACCTCGTTCTTCCCTTCTAACCTCATTCAAAGTCCCCTTGCAACCATTCTCAGATGGCTCTGCTTCACTCAAGGCGTCTGCTCTAGCGAGAAGAGACTTGACCGACCAGACTTCTATGGGAGCGTTTCGAACCACTTCTCTGCACCCTGGACACTTTTTCGTGTGATAGTTCGAGGAGCTATTGAAGTATCCTAGAAGACAAGCTGCACAGAAAAGGTGACCACAGTTGAGGCTGTGTGTGAAATGAGAGATAAGTAAAGAAAACGTTGCATCGATGATGATTCTTTCGTAGAGAAGACTGACCAGAAGCTACCCCAGATCCACTTGTTTCAGCTTTCACTTACACGAATGGTCGCCAACAGAGCTCCATACACACTCCACAGCTGAGGTCTTCCTTGAGCTGTTGTTTGAGAGCAATCAACTCGGTGCTAGGAGCAGCTTTGAGCTTGAGCTCCACCAATTCTGCGTTTCTACACCTGAGAGCTTCTCGACTCGTACTCAGATCTTTTTCTAGACTCCGTATGACGGCTTGTTTCTTCGAAACTTCTCTTTGCACCTCCGCTATCTTGAAGTCTCGCGTCTCTACCTCTTTCGCCAACTGCGTTCTCAGAGGCTTGACTTCTTTTTCTCTGAACTTGGCGATATCATCTTCCCTCTTTTGTACCATTCGATTCTTGAGGGACTTGATCTCGATCTCTTGCTCTCTGGACACCTTGCTTAAATCTTGAAAAGAAGTGCACTGGTCTTGTAGCTGTCTTTCGAGTTTCTTGATGATTGCAGTCTTCTGTTGTAGCTTGAACCCCAAGTCTTTATTTAAAACCTGCTCCTCTTTGAGACTTTGGCTGGCTTTCGAAAGCTCACGACTGATTTGGACGTCGTCCTTTTCGAGCTTTCTAGTTCCTTGAACCGATTTGCCGGTAGTAATCCAGCCTTGAGACGATCCGATTCGTTCCAGCTCCCTTTGCTTGTTTTCAAGATTGATCTTCACCTCATTCAACTTCATGCGTTGGTATTGAAGTTCGGCCTCTCTAAGCTTCGAAGCTTGGTCCCTGGAAGAGAGCTCGTCTCTCAACTGACTCAAAGCGTTGAAGAATTGACATTCCAGCTCACTCAGGTCCCCTTCGGGCTCTTCGAACTCGTCAACATGCTGAGACAGAGCTTGAGCATAAGAGCTGGAGCTAGTAGTGGTGAGGGACTGAGTTCGCGAAGATGAGACGAGGAGATGTAGCATTGAGAGAGAGGCTGAGAATCTGGTCAGGATGCGCAGGTTCGTCGCTCAAACTTCACCACCAGTCTTTTTTAAGATCTACTCCTCCGCTCGCAAACTTGAATCTGAGAGCTCTTAAATATCACAAGATCGCGATATCTATTTGATTTTGCTCTTCCCACTCATGGCTGACTCACTTCTGGCAGTTCAACTCACCAAGCGCGTCTGAGATGTCTTGCCTTTGCCTTTGTTTCGACCCATTCTTGATCTTCTCTATATTCTATCCTGCTTGTAAAGATTGGGTCGATAATAGAAGAGATATAGTTGACAAGAGAGATCTGATGACTCGAGAATTCTCAACTTCTTTTGAGTGTGGTGATGCGATGGGAACGTTTCAGAAGAAGATTCGCACAGGTCCAAAAAGGGTTTGGGAGACCAGAAGGACTCTCTCCTTGTACTCCTCTAGTTCCTGATCTACTGATCAACAATGGTCCAAGTGAAGAGAAAGACCCAGAGGGCAAGATTTTCTTGCATCGTTTCCGTCATGCTCAGACTTCAACAGAAGGAAATTGAAAGGTAACGCAGATTCGATTTGAGAGAATTAAAGTTAGGAGATGGAAGCAGATACATAAGCACACTAAGCAAAAGAAAGTAGAAGAGTACATACGAGATCGTGTGAGTTAGTGGTGAAGTAGGGACGAATAGTCAAAAGCATACCAAGAAACGAGATGGAAGCCCAAAGGTTCAATTCTTCCGAGAGCGGTTAATCGTAGCTCATAGTCAAAGCCGTCGAATTCTCAGCCTCTAGCTTACGAATGGCTTCTCCGAACAAACCATTGACCCAAGCGAACCTGTAAGCGAAGAGGAGAAAAGGTGAAGCGATGAGTGGCGGCGTGTGTCAGTGATTGAGATTCTGTGAATTCTTTAGCTACCACCAATCCACCAATCAACCAATCAAAGATTTTCAAAACTCACCAAGGTCTAGTAAAGTCTGTAGCGTTATTTACGTTGATACTTTCATGCATCAATCCTGTACCAGCAGTTGAATTCCTCAAGAAGCTGAGAGCTTCAACGTGTTCGGCAGTATCGTTCGAAGTCAAGATTTGCATGATCTTGCTCATTGGCCAAGCGTAGTTCCAACCTACGTGTGGACCACCAATTCCGTTGAACTGAGAACCAGAGAAGTGCCATTTGTTCGTGGTCGAAGAAAGAACCAATTTCCTAGTACGTTGATAAGTAGCATCGTCTTGTGGAACGTAACCTAGATAAGGTAATGATAGAAGAGATGGAATGTTGGCATCGTCCATATAGTAAACCGATCCGTACCCATCGACTTCATAAGCATAGACATCTCCAGCATCGATGACTCCCGAGACCTCCTTTCTTGGTTGAATCGCCCATTCAGTGATGGCGGATCTGATCTCATCAGAGAATGATGCGGCATTGGAAGCCACGTCTTCCATTCCAGTGACGTTTTTGAGGATCTCTGAGATTCCAGAAAGAGAGACTGCCAGTTGACTAGAAACATTCGGGAGATGGGGAATAGCAGGAGAGTAAGTCTCCCAGAACAACGAAAACGAGTCTAAGTTTGCTACTCACGCGTTGGAAGGAATCAAGTGAGGGAACATGGTAGCATCGTCTGATGGACGGAATGCGCTCTTGACGAGCCCAGTTCTAGCAGCAGGCTGAAACAGAGAAAGAGACGATTATTTAGTAACGAGATCAAGATGGCGATGTGAGAAATCCTCTCTCATTGCCGACTCACCTCTCCAAATCCACTATCACTTCTAGTCTCGGTGGAAGATCTAGCCAATCTTTCGAATCTATAGACTCCACCTCCATTTGATCCGAATCTCTGAGACCACTCTCCGTCCTTCTTGATCAATCCAGGTGGGACAGCAGTATCGTTCGTAGCATTTGCATCATGATCTTCTTGACTTGAACGTTGTTGAGCTCTCAAAGTATCAATGGCTAGTCTTACAGCTCTTTGCCAAGTCTCGTTGTTGACGAAATCCAATCTTCCAGTATTGTCATAGAGAGCTTTTGGTAATCTCAAAAAGTTGGCCAGAGAATCGACTTCCCATTTCGATTCCCAAAGGTAAACTCCGTCATTTCCTTTGACTGGTACTTTTCTTTGAGGAATGAAGTAACCTTTTTGATATGGAGGTGGAGGGAAAACCCAATCGTAATCTGGATTGGAAGAGTTCATGGCTGAATTCTTTGGTTTGGTGATGGTAGATGATTTTGGAGCTCCAAATGAATTGGCCAATGGATCAGTGATGACGAATTGACTCTGTTGATAGACTAAACCAAGAGCCAGACGATAAAGTTTGATCCAAGAAGCAGAAGTCTCGTTGTACTTTGAGGATCCATCTACTTTCAAAAGTGGCAGATAAGGATTCATTTGAGAAGTGGAGTCTCTCAACCAGGAAGCTTCGATGTCTCCAGTGATCAAGAAAGAACGTGGAAACGCTTTGGAATGATCTGGTTGCGATTCGATTTGAAGATCTGACCATCCCAAGGTTGTGTCTAGAGTGTTTGGATAGCAGCTGAAGAGCAGACAAAGCAAAAGAGAGAGAATGAGAAAGTCAGAAAGGAAGTCTGTAAACGCACTCTCAAAACTAACGCGAGCTTTTTTCTTGGAGTTTCTAAATCTGTTTTCAACTCAGCTTTCCAGATATTCTCCCAGGCTGAGAAAGAGGATGGTGAGCTCGACGCTTGCCAAACATGACTTTCATTCTGATCCACATTCCACCTCGTCCCTTCCACTCTGCTCTCGCCTCTCCCACTCATCGGCATGCTTTCTCACTCTTTTTTACTCACTTCATCCAAAGTCTCTTCAAAGCAGGATCAGTAATCTTAGCTGCGACTCTATCGATTTCATCGTCTACGATGTGACTGATGAACCTCCTATTCTTTTTCGATGGTCTTGAATCTGGCAGCTTGTCCAGTGGTAAAGTTGGATCTACTTTTGGCAAATGATCTCCATATCCTGGATCTCCATCTGCATCTGGAGTTGCTTTGCCCTGTTCTCTTGCTGCGAGGTCGATGTAGAGAGGTGATTCGATTGAGGGTAAGGCTTTGGTGGAGGTAAAGAGAGTGAAGAGTAAAAGACTGAATGTTTGAGTCAACTTCATGATTCTTGATGGAAGAAGGGGGATGAGGGAGAAGAAGATTTAAGCGGAAAAGATGAGTCCTTTTATATCTTTCAGGCCATGTGCATGAGAGTCCTTTGGGAGTGTGGGGAAGGTCAGAAGAGAACCTTTTAGCTTCTTTTCGGAAATCCTTCCTGCCCTGATCTTCCCTTCGGTTTCGGTCTGACTTTTTTTGCTATTTCGATCATGAGGTTGTAGAATTACAATTGCAAGGTTGGGAGAGAGAAGAGAGAAACATCTTGGAGGGAGAAAGAGGAGAGGAGAGAGGAGAGAGGGGAGACTGGGACGATGGGAGAGACGAGAGAGAAAGGTGGATTCGAGGAACCGAAGAGCAAAACTTGGACCGCTCCTACAGGGCAAAGGTACGAATCTATACAGCTGCAGAGGCCTTCCACTGCCGGGAGAGAGAGAGGAGAAATTGAAAGCAGAGTCAGCGTTGCTCGTTCGAGAAGTTCTGGGTAGGACAAATTCTACACTCACGCCAGGGAGTTCGTCTCTCAAGAACTTTTCCAGTCGATTCGCTGATTTGAAGTAACTCGAAGCTGGAGGATTGTATTGTCGGCAATTGTCGAAGACTGGAGAGGTGCAAGGCGAGAAGAGGAGAGGAGAGTTGAGAGTGAGACCCGCTCGAATGGAGGTCCAAGATCGCTTACTCTGTTCCTGGTTCAAATCTATACTCACTGAGCTGAGCGTCTGCTAATAGATTATCAACAGTGGCGTATTGGTTGTTCTCCAACTTTGACTCCATCGTAGAGAGATCTGAACAAAGAAGAAAGAGCGAGCAAAGAGATCTAAGGAACCATGTTGTCGAACAATATCTTTCCTCTTCAAACTCACCCATAGGATTCTTGATGACGTCGTAGTAGTCGCGAACCTGCGAGAGGCGATCGAAGAAAAGACAAATAGGTCAGAGAGACATCAACAATCGCAGTCCAACTCAATCTCTTCTCCTTCACGAGAGCACTCACTTCATTCCCATTGACTGGTTGAGTAAAAGGCCAACTAGAATTGTGATTTCCCAATTCCACCAAGATCTGTCTCATGAGATTATGATGAGGACCTCTCTTAGGTCTTCTACTGATCTCATCCATTTCGGGAGTCCAACCAGATTCCTTCAAACCTGGGATTTGACTTGGATCCAATTTCAATTCTTGACCTTCTTCCTTGTTCTCGAATTCCTTCAAACCAGGATGAACCACATGAGATTGAGAGATTACTCTGATCTTTGATAGTACCAAAGCCTTTTGTGAAGCGATTAAATCATGAACTTTGAGGTATTCGACTCTTGGAATCATTGTGCATTGCATCAAAGTACCACCTTCGTAATCTTTGATGTAACCTACCCAAATGGATCTATCTAGATTGATCTCTTTGGTGAAACCTTGCTTCTTGAAGTAACCGATTGCATAATTATCAGCATAGGTCAAGAAATGCATGACTGGAGAAGAAGCTTTGACGTGATCCTTGAGATGATTCATTAGATGAGACCCATAACCCTTCAAGATGAGATCGAACAAGATGGAGAACATGAAAAGGTGCAGGAAAAGGATCAGTAACAATCGAAGAGTCAACGGCTCTTTCTTCGATCCGTTTCACGAGTCCTTCCTTTCTGACACCTACCTTGACTTGTTCAGTACTAGAGATAGCACAGAACACGATCTCAGCAAACTTTCGATGATTGAAAGGTCTATAAGTGATTCCACCGACGACTTGAAGACCTCTTTTGACGATGGCCAAAGATTGATGATTTCTATCCATTACCAATCTAGTGATATACTCTCTAGGCATCTTTGGCAATTGCCTTTGAAAGATGTTCTTCAAACCTGTTAGTAGGATCATCGATTCCGGAGCACCATCATTTTCCACCACACGGAATCGAATGACTCCAGCTCTCTCTTCTGTGATCGCTGGCCTTTCTCTTCGAGGAGCTGTTCCCTGCGATACAAGAAGGAGAAGCGACAGGCAGAAGAAATGAAGTTCTAGTCAGTGGTGTCTAGGAAAAGGAACAATACAGCACGAAGACTTGACTCACCTCCAAGACATCTGAAGGAGGAGGGGGAGCATTCGAGCCCAAAGGAGGTAGACCAGATTCCAAAGTCGGATCCACCGACATTCCACCAGCAGCCTTCTCACTAGAAATCGTAGGTTCACTCGAGTTGTTTGCAGGTTTCTTCTCAGGTCTAATCCCATCCGGTCCCAAAGCCTGATCTTCCTCCTGTTGCTTTTCTTTCGATTCTGCAACTTCTCCAGCTTGACCTCCGACTGTCTTTGAAGAATGAGCTGGTTGTTTCCCATGACCTTGACCTGTGGAATCAGTAGTACTAGTCGAATTCGTAGTTGATTGATCTAATTTGCGATGTTTGGGAAGAGGTTTATCGTCTTCGTTTTCTCGAGCTGTCAAGAGAAAGAGGAAAATTCCAAAGTTGGGTCAGAATCGTTCAACCACCTTCTTCGCAATTGAGGTTCAAACACGCTTCTCACATCTTTCTGGAGATTGTTCAGGTTCTGGACTCGTAAGCTGAGAACTTGGAGAATCGAACTTGCGCTTGAGAGGATTTGAAGCGTTGAGAGGAGTGGAAGAGATTGGAGCCGAACCAAGAGGAGCGATCTGCCTGTTTTGAGAATGAAGAAATAAGATCGGGAAATATGACTAGATCATTAGAATGTGGTGATCTGAGTTTCAATCGAGAAGAGCTTCAATAGAGACTCACTTTCTTAAAGAAAGAAGGTCCTCATCCTCGAATTGGAAATCCAGGAGCTTTCCCTTGTCCTGTCGATATCGAATGAGAAACAGATGATGTCAGAACGATTCAACAAGTCTAACTCCACGATTGTCACGAACAAGACGGAGGATATGGAGGGCATACATTGCAATAGATAGCCAGTCAAGCTTGGCTCAGTCGTCTTGACACCTCTCTCTTTCGAAGCTCTCTCCCACCTCTGATCGAATGATCCGGTTTGGAAATAAGTGAAAACAGGCGTTCACGATCAACTCACGTTCAAGAGTTCATCCATTCTGATTGCTACCTTTATCCTCCTCCTTCTCTCTTCATCACCTTCCTCTGCGATTCTACCATGTTCCGATACTTCATGACCACAATCGCAAAGTTTCCAATCTTTACCATTCAAAGATTCATCGACGACCTTATTGATGGATTCCTCTCCTTCTTCCTCGTCTTCATCGTCATGGCTGAGTTGATCACCAATCTTTTTCAAGACTACCTTTTGATCTTTGCTAGGTTTGAGACCTTGACAATTGCAAGCCCCACTGTTTGGATCTGGAGTTGAGGATGGATCTTGATCTTCTTCATCTTCTCTTCCTGCCAAACAGATGGAATGTCTGGCTACTATCAACTCTTGCAAAGAAGTGGAAAGGTGTTCCACTTTGGTCGCTCCAGTTGGATAGATTAATGGCTTCGATTCAGTCGAAGATGACGATGAAGATGACGTTCCTAACGAACGAGCTGCATTTGTAGATCTTCCAAGAGCAGCCATTCTCGAGGAGAGCAAGATTATAGGCAGATTGATGGAGATGGTCAGAGTGAAAGCTGCAATCGACAAGTTCCTCTCTTCATCATGCTTCGCACAGTTCGTCACATCGCATCTATCTCGGAATAAAGTCTACTATTTCAAAAGTCTAAATATCGGAAAGTACAAAGAAAAGACTCAATCGTTCATTTCTTCTATTTTTGAGAGAGAGCAACATGGTCACTTGCAAACGCGACGCGAGAGGAATAGAGATTCGAGATATATGATTGCGAGTCTATTGCAAAGTGGATAGATGATTGAAGATCGATTAGATGAGACTGTCGCATGAAAGAGATAAGAGATTGGATAGGCAAAGAGGACGGAGTCAGCAACCGAACAAAGATCAGAGTCTCTACCCCTCCTCTAGATTTCCCATACTCACGCATTAGATTCAAGAAGTAAGATGATAGAGTGAGTAATCTCTGCAATAGTCATGGTTTCGACATTGACTACCAAATCAGCATCCTTTGGTTCCTCATAAACATCATCAACTCCAGTGAAACCTTTGATTTCTCCATTTCTAGCCTTCTTGTAATTTCCCTTTCTATCAGTCTTTTCACAATGTTCCAAACTAGTATTGACATGAACCAAGAAAAAGTTTCCAGATCCACCAGTCTTCTGAATGGTTTCTCTAGCAGATTTCCTAGATTCTTCATAAGGAGCAATTGGAGCTGCAATGACTCCAGCTCCAGCTCTAGACAATTCAGCAGCAACAAAGGCGATTCTTTGAATGTTCTTATGTCTATCTTCTCTAGTGAAACCCAATTCTGAAGATAATTCAGATCTAACAGTCTCTCCCAATAATAAGGAAACTGATCTACCACCTTGTTCATTCAATTTAACCTGTAAAGCTCTAGCGATTGAATCCTTACCAGAATTGTATAAACCAGTCAAAAAGATAGTGAAACCTTGTTTATTCTTTGGAGGATAAGATTCTCTCAAAGTTTTAACCACTGATTCATAAGAGAACCAATCCGGAATTGGAGTTCCATTCTTTAATCTCCTTCTCAATTCAGTTCCTGAAATGTCCATGGTTTGAGTTCCAGATGGAACCTCGTCAGCAGGTTGATATTCATCAGAAGAAGGTAAATAAGTCATTTGTTGGAATGGTACCATTTCAATTCCTAATTCAGAAGTGAATTTAGTAACCAAAGTTTGAGCATCGTATGGACCATAGAAATCTTTACCATTGGAATCTTTACCTGGTCCAGCATGATCTCTACCAACAATGAAATGAGTAACACCAAAGTTCTTTCTAATGATTGCATGCCATAGAGCTTCTCTTGGTCCACCCATTCTCATAGCTAGAGGAAGTAAAGCTAGATGAGCCATTCCGTTTGGATACCTTGGCATCAAAGAACTGTAAACTCTGACTCTGGTGTAATGATCCACATCTCCTGGCTTGGTCATTCCAACTACTGGATGAATCAAGACGTTGGCTTGTCTTTGTCTTGCTGCTCTGACAGTCAATTCTCTGTGAGCTCTGTGCATTGGATTACGAGTTTGGAAAGCTACCACCTTTCTCCAAGCTACTTTGGAGAAATGTTGACGGAGTTCTGCTGGAGTGAAACGAAGAGCTACATAATCGTAGTATTGAGGTTTAGAGATGGCTTGAACTGCTCCTCCGACGTAAAGCTCTTGAACGCTCTTTTGAAGATAGGTGATAGCTGGATGAGCCAAATCTTCGGTTCCAAAGACTTTTTGACTTTCCATTGATTTCTGAGCTGGGTGAAGATCAGAGACTGATTCGAGGTGAAGGAAGAGATGAGGAAGAAAAGGAACAAAAAAAGAAGATGTCAACGTCCGGAAGAGAGCAAAGAGATTTCAGACAGGAGGATGGAGAGAGAAGCTCCCTGTTCTCTCCTCGCACTCCTTCAGTCACTCACCAGTCAAGATGGCAAGAGCATTGTCATCTCTTGGATCTCTGAGAGCGACTCTGGAACCACTTTTGAGACCTAGCTGGGTAGCTTTGTCTTGAGTGATGTCGAGAGTGATTGGCATTGGCCAGAGAGAGCCATCAGCAAGACGCATGTCGTTGCAACAGCTGATGGAGAGAAGGCAAAGAAGAATAGCAAAGGGAAAAAGGATCAAAGAAGAGATTAAAAGTCAGTCGAAAGTCCATGCGGGCGAGATTGAGACGTTCTCGATTTGTGGAGTTCGAGAAGAAGTTCTTCTTTCTAGCTCTTCTTCCAGTCTCTCGAAAGCGATCAGGCACTCAAAAAGATCGTTCTTGAGTTTCCTTGGAACTGCAGCTGAAGATATGTCTGAGTGAAGACTCGGAAGAGTTGAACAGCCCGACAATCGAGCAGAAGATTTGTTTCTTTCTCTGGGATTCGGGCTGGGAGCTTCCTCTTGACCTCTCTCTGCTGCTCGATCTCTAGGCATTCTTCATCCGGTCTTTCTGAACCAATAGCAATGGCAGCCAACGCGAGCTCTCTCCCACGAAATTGCTGCTTTCCAAATTTGAAATTGCATCTTCGAATTTCTTCCTGTGTTTGGATTGCTTACACCCGAGCTCCCATAAATCCCTCGACTGTAGCCTTGACCATCCTCTTGATACCCTGAATACGATAGATAAACATTCAAAGCCCTGTCCAAGACGATTTGCTCACCTTTCGTAGTCAGCCTTTCCCATGAAACCTTCGAGTGGAGAGAAACCACCATTCATGATGAGCTCCAAGTCACATAGTTGACGCTGTTGGTAAGATGTGGTTGAGTGTTAGAGATGTAATAGCATATTGGTGTCAATAAGAATGAAAGTGGGAGCTGCAATAACCAAGAGCTGCCGAGGTAGGACCCATCCAGAATTCAAGAAGAAAGTTGTTCCCTCTGCTTTCGATGGCTTTGACAATGAGCTCTTCTCTCTTCTCTTCTTGTGGATTAGTAGCTGGAATATAGCAGAAGATCTGTAGCATTCTCCAACTCTGTCACTCTTCTCTCTTCTTGCCTGTTCTACTCACTTCTGTCAAAACAATGTCAGGTAGAGCATCGGCTTCCTGTCTCAACTTTTCAGAGATTGGAGCGTCTCTTACGAGAAGATCCTTCAAGACTCCTCCGTGTGGTGTGTTGGCCATGATTGATGTTAGATGTAGATGAGATGGAGGGGAGAAGGATGAGAGCACGGGGCGGTTGAAAGGAAGAAAGATTCAAGAAGAAAAGTCCAGAGTCAATTTCAGCCAAGGAACAAACTTCGATGACACAATTCTCAGGTCTCGAGTTTGCTATCTTCTTGCTTTTCTGACTTTCAATTTGATGATTGTGTTTCAAACTTCAAGATAGAAAGATGTAGTGCAGATTGGGTTGCGAACGGCAAGAGCCGAACAGCGTCTATGTCTCGAAACCTCCCTCGTCGATCTTCTCCTTTCTACCCACAACTCCATCGAAATCTTATTTCCTCTTTCGCAAAGAACTTTTCGCCAAATCCTCTCGAGCAGCCAAGCAGTCTCCAACGCTTTCATTGTCGTTCAAACATCGACTTTCAAGGGTCGAATCTCATCGTTCAGAGCCATCCAACGCTGAACCTCACTCTCAGCCTCTTTCTCTCTAAGAGTGAGTAGCAAAGTATCAAGACGTGCTCATAGCAAACTCAGATAGAGCCTACCATAGCCTTGGACTTAACGCAGAGTCTGGATATTTTGCTGAATCTCCCCTTTCCGTCTCCCCATTCTTCACTTTCTCTCACAGCTCTCCATTAACTCAGTCATGGACAACTTTCCATCAGAAGTTCTTCTGGCAATCTTTCAATCCCTCAATTCGAAGGACATGGTCAAAGTTATGAGGTGTTCCAAGACTTGGCTCGAGATCATCGACGAGAACAGGAGCTGTTGGAAACGGCTGATTCTGCCGAGCAAAAGCAAAGGATGGAACCTCTCAGTAGTGGAATTGTTCAATAGGAAAAGTCAAAGCACTCTCGTAGAAGTCTCAATGAACTGGTCATCGTGGCCAGTACCTGCTCTGATGGAAACGTTGCAAAAGTCGAAGGACACGCTTCGAATTCTTCACATCGAGGACAAACATGGGACTGTAGCAGCACATATGGACAACCATTTATCTAGATTTACAAAACTCATTGATTGCAGAGTAGTAGAAAACATATCTGGTCGAACCTCCTTGGTACACAGAGGAAATAAGATCAACATAGCTCAAGGCCTTCAAATTCTTTGGATTCCTCATTCCCTACGGCTTCTTAGATCCGAGCCGCGCCTGTTCAATCGTCTGGTATCTTTGAGATTGAATGGCGCGATCTCGCAAAAGGACTGCTTCTACATTCTGGAAAGGTCGAGCCAAACTTTGAAGCATGTCAAGTTTTCGATGTGGGATCAGGGATCAGGCTTCATCCCTCCAGATCTCATTCTTCCACAACTTGAAATGATAGACTTTCAAGGTCGCTTTTCAACTTGGTTGAAACCACCTCATACCTGCACTCTGGTAGTCTTTCTCATCCCAGACTCTTTACCCTCAATCTCCAGACTCTGGATCTACCTTTTCGCAGCTATCGTCGCTTTATCGAATAGCTGTCCGACTTTGGTGGAGCTTAGAATCGAGGAGCATAAATGCTTAAACTGTCAACAACATCATGACCTAATTTCCATGCTACGTCAGAGAAAAGCTAATGTGGAAGCTGGGATTAGAATCGATGGGGTCAAAATGATCCCACTCAAACGACTGGTTCTTTCATCTAGGATGCTGAGTACTACTCCTCAAGCTACGCTATCTCAAATCCGGGAGCTGGTAGAAGAAGTCGTTGATCTGCAGAGTGTATCAAGCATTGTCCAAGTCGAGATCTGAGCTGTTCTATCGGTCTGTCAAAGGTGAGTCGGGTTGCATCGTCAAGCTTTTCTTTACTGCTCCTGCTTCAAATCTGCTTCCGTGAATCTAAGGTTCCCTGGATCTAACCTTCGTTTGCTTTCTTCGCTTCAGATCGCTTAAAGCAGGATCTCTATCACGCTCTCTCTCTCTTCTACAGCACTTCTCGCCTCTCGCCGATTCACAAAGCCACATCTTCATCCAATACCCAAGGGAAATCACATTCTCAACAGATCTTGGATGGGATTTGGAATCAACGTCGACCTGTTCTCGTCTTCTTCCTTTTGGTATCTTGAAGCTCCCCTTCACTTCCACTGTCGTCGTTTCTTATCTTTGGCCCAAACGTTTGTTCAGCTTTCTATCTTACGTAAGGTTGAACTCACGAGCAGTGTTGGCTGCCAAACCTCCAGTAGAGAAACCTGGAGAGCGAGAAGAGAGAGAGAGACGGGGATGAGAAGCGAAAGTCAGCTCGAGGGCTCGGACCATCATGCAGTCATCGAAGAATGGATCCTTGAGGAGAGAATCGCTTCTGGAACTTATTCAAGACACTCTTCTGATCCACTCACCCCAAATCGCAACAGCAAAAGCGAGCCCAATCGTGTATGGAGCCGCCGACGGATTCGTGAAAGGGTTTTGAGGCGTCCAGCGACGACGTTGTTGCTGTTCAGTCAAACATCAGTGAAGCAGGCTATACTTTCAAACGGCCCTTTCATGCTTTCGTTTCGAAGTAGACACTCGAGACTTCCCTCGCAGTGCTCGCTTTCAATCCTTCAAAGTCAGACTTGCGCTCACTTCTTGCACCTCTGGCCATTCACCCAAGCATTCTCTTCGACGACGCTTCAGAATTCTTACGTCAAGCTAAAAGTACTGCAATTCCTCTCAAAATCTCGTTCAGAGATAGGACAGCGTCTGTCAATGCCAATTCGTCTTTGTCTTCTTTCTTTTGAAATGGACTCTCAAACAACTCCCTTTCCCTCGAGAGATTCATGTTGCATCGTTTTTATGAGTTTGTTCTGGTACACGAGTGTCTTGACTTCTATTCCTATCATGAACATTTTACAATATTCGTGTCGAGAACGCAAGGCAGAGGATTTCGATGACGCGAGAGCGACCAGAATATCTTCTCTTCTTTTTCATTGCTTGTTGACAGACAAAGTGAGCAGGCGTGAAAAGGTTTGAATGTTTGTCGTTTCATCTCGTGTTTGTTTACATGAATTGCTGCTAGAATGCCCAGAGAAAAAGAAAAATGAAAAGATGCGGGAAGGAAAGAGACAAGTCTCAAGAGGGGGAGACGTGTTGACAAGAAGAGAAAGAGAGAGAGATGGAACTTGGTAAAGCTACACGACAACAAAAGACCTCCTAATGAGACTGAAGAAGTAATAAAAGGTGACTAAAGGAGCAAAGACTTGAAACCCGAGATCATTTTTCTATCCTCATTGAGAATCCTTGTCGAAATCTGCCTTTGCAGGAGAAGCCACCGAAGTTCTAGTCTTTCTCAACATCAAACCTGAAGCATCTCCACCTTTTGATTGAACTTTGTTGATTCTATCGTCCAAGATGTCGTCGTGAAGCTTCATGTCAGCTTCGTGGATTGCCTTCTCGTGTTCTAGATGTTGAGATAGAGCGATGGCTTGAGGTGGTCTTCTAGTGTCGGAAAGGAAGTAAGTGTAGATTCCAGCTCCAACCAGAGTAGCGAAGACGTTGGTGAGAGCTGCTAGGGCAGAGTAACCAGCTGGGAAGCATCCTTTTCCGTAAAGAACTCCACAAGCCATTCTTCCACCGAGTTCACGAGCAGTGTTGGCTGCCAGACCTCCGGTAGAGAAACCTGAAGAGCGAGAAGAGAGAGACGAAGAGAGAAGCGAAAGTCAGCTCGAGGGCTCGGACCATCATGCATTCATCGAAGAATGGATCCTTGAGGAGAGAATCGCTTCTGAAACTTATTCAGACACTCTTCTGATCCACTCACCCCAAATGGCAACAGCGAAAGCGAGCCCAATCGTGTATGGAGCCGCCGACGGGTTCGTGAAAGGGTTTGAGGCGTCGAGCTGAGACCAGATAACGATTGCGATACCAATATCAGCAACTAATTCGTTGACGAAGGTTGTTCCAAGAGAGCGTCCGGCAGGGTTGAAGAGGGCGAAGAGTCCTCCAGGTCCAGTGTTGGTGAAGATTGCCGCTTCCAATCCAGCGGCACGTAGAGTGTTCTCGTAAAGATCGATTTCCGGCTTGTACATCACGTAGACTAGAAGTGAAGCCAAGAAACCTCCGAGTAATTGCCAGAAGATGTAGTATGGGACGTTGCGAGCAGGGAAACCTTTGTATAACCATTGAGCGATAGCCACACTAGAGAGGGAGAGAGTAGAAGAAAAACGAGAAGGGAAGATCAAAAGAGATTGAGAGAAGAAGGCAGAAGATAAGAGAAAAGACATGAAATGTCAGGTTCGGAACAAAATTTTCTCTCGAGTGTCGAGCCTCCTCTCCTTTTCTTCCTCTTCCCGAGGAGCATACTCACCCTGGATGGAAAATACCACCACTTGCTGCACCACAAGTGACGATAGCGAACTGAGATTGGGAAGAAAAAGGGGAAATGCGCGAAGGATTTTGTCAGTGAGATGAACGCCGAAGTTACTTCCCAATTTCTCGAGACTCAGAGCTGCAACTCACAGTAATACCGAAAGCGTAAGCGAATCCAATCATTGTCAAGTTACCCTGTGGTTCTTTGGCCACGGTAGTCAAGATTAAGGTGGCCTGAGCCATCTGTCCACAGATACAATAGAACATTACTCTGTGGAAGAGAAACAGAGAGAGAGAGAGACGGTGGCAGCAGAGGGCATAAGTAAGCACATCAAGCCCAGTTCAGAAAAGTTCAGTTGAATGAAGCTGAATTGAGCATCTTGATCTGACCAGGGGAGGCCTTGAGCAAGCAAGAAAGGCATTCTCGGAAGTCGAGTCTTCTCTTCTCGACTCTCTTCACATCTGCTCTTCTTCGAAGGTCAACTTACCCAAGCATTTCAGCGAGACCGGCCTGTAGCCACATTGGACGATGACTATCCCATACTCTACGATGATGCATGGCCTGAAGACCAGCAGAAGCAGCGACATTTCTTTGGGTTTCGGCAATCTCGGTAATACCTGGAAAGAGGGCGAGAAGGAGTAGAAGTTGAGATGAAGATGGATGATGTATCGTCAATAGTTGCTCAAAAGTCGGATCATGTCTTCAAGTAGTATCGAAGGAAGGAAGACGTCGATGAAGTGGGAAAACAGGTCTAAAACGCAGTGACCTTGAGGAGACGATCGACGACTGATCGTGCCTCACAAGAAGGTTCGAAGGTTGAAGAGAAAGCAGGATTCGATTCTCCATCTATCTACTCACCAAGTTCCAATTGGCCTTCTTGAAGACGAGCACGCTGGAATCCATGACTGGTGGATTCTGCGTTGACTGAGCGACGAGGCTCGTCAGCAGCGATATATTGAGGTTGTGAAGTAGACATCGTCGTGTGACGATAGAAGGAGTGGCAGAGAAGAGAGAGAAAGAGAGAGGGGAGGGAGAGGGAGAGGAGATCTAGGGGAAAGGAAGGAAGGTGAGGATGAAGAAGAAGAAGAAGAAGAAAGGGGGAAAGAAAAAAGGCGGTTTAAATAGTCGAGATTCGAGAGGTTCTCGTCTTATAACGGTGTGCCTGAAATTTCTGTGGGGTCATCGGAATCGGATCGGCGGCTCCATTAAAGTCGCCACTTGAAAACCATGCCTCTTCCTGCTTACATTCACTTTCTTCTGTGTTTTATGCTTCAAAAGCAGTCAGAACGAGTCCAAAAACTGGCTTTCTAGGTGCTCTTTGCTCTACAATCTTTGGCCTCTTACCCAGTTACCCCACACTCTGCTGCTCGAAATCTGTTGCCAGTATTTCCGAAGACCGATACCCACCCAGCCTCTCGGTCGACCTTCGAAAAACATCCCTGATTTTGACTTTTCGAAATTCAGGACAAGTCTGGATCTCAACCTGCTCCAATCCGAAGAGAGAGAGAGCCTTGCTCTGTTTCTGCAAGAGAACAAGATGATCGAGTTCTGCAGACCGATGTCCTTTCTTTCCTCTCTCTCTCTTTCTACCCAAGACTACTTACATACGACTTCTTTCAACCTCATCGAGGCTCAACAAGACCACTCCAAATCAAAGCAGGAACGAGTCGACTTTGTCCCCTTCGTCTCGCGTCGTGGCTCAGAATTCTGACTTCCAAACTCAAGCAAAGCCGTCGGTCTGACGCTCTGTGCCCAGACTCAGATTGAAAAATTCAAAACCCATTTTCGAAGCCCACAAGAAAACTCATTCAATTTCGGCAGCTCATTCCGAAGGGAATTGGTTCTTGACACAGCTTGTCCTCTCTCCGCGACTTTCGAGACTGATCACACGAGTGCTCGGTCTCAACTTCTATCTATTGCTCAAATCTAGATGGATGCATAAATGAAAAACACGATGATATGAGAGCAGGGTAGTAAGAAACATCTATAGTTGCTAATGACTGAACTAGAGAATAAACACAAAGTAGAGCTCCTTTACCTCAGACTTCAGAAACCAAGTCTTTCAGTGAACATCTGAGCGAACCAATCGATTCCAGGAGATTCAGTGACTACTTTGATAGGCTTAACTCTTATTTCAGATTGATTTCCATTGACTTCAGAACCATCATCTCCATTGGAAACTGATTTCTTTGCATCTTGTAAAGCTTCTTCCTTTTGGTTTTGTTCGGCTTTGTTCTTTGATGAGCCTGATTCCAATCCATGATTACGACGACTGTAAAAGATCGAAAGAAAGAATGAGAAAGTTTCGTGAAGTTTTTTTTCTTTCTTTTCGTCTGACCTGATCCTTTTGGTTACTCACTCGACGATACACATTCCTCTCGTCCTATCTCCCTGATATTCAATTTCAAACTCCCTCTCGACAACCTTCCAACCATTGAAATGAGCTTCATTTTCAGTCAAAGGTTTACGTTGCTCATCGTTCTGTAAACCGAAAATGGCATGAGCGACAGCTAATGGATCATGAGCTTGGAAGTTGTCGTGCAGTTTCGGGTCGAAGAGATGTTTGGGAACGTAAGAATTGGTCACTTTCCTAGGCCTTGTTAGAAGTGCCGAGATACTGAGTGACAAAATTCGGAGACAGAGGTCAAGAGAGAAAGGGGTAAGATGAGAGGGAAGCCAACGGAAAGAGTTCAGGAAGAGGACAAAGCAAACAAAGGCAGATGCTTCTACTTACAATTCACCTAGGACCCCACTTTTCTTCAATTCATCACCTTCCTTGACCATGTTTGAATAGGGGACCACATGTCTCTCTGTGATGTCCAAAGGTAAGACGAAGGATTTGAGACCTCTCTTTCCTTTACGTTCGTCGAAGACTGGATGATTCGGAGCGTCTTCCAAGATGATCTTGGCAGCAGTTGGATCTGCAAATGTATTGAACTCTGGAAAAAATGGAAGAAAGTATATAAAGAAGATGATCGAGTCAGTGAACGTTTGTACGAGTCCTGCAAGAGATTCAAGTTGTCGTGTTCTAGCGATTTAGTCTCTGTGGACCGAGCTGACGCGAATAAAGAGACTCGATTCGATTATTCTTCTACTTCGAACCGGATTCTTGAACTCACCAGCTACAGGAGTAGTATTCCCAGGTCCATCCAAACTACATCCCATTATGCTTAGACTTCCCAATCTACTAAAAGTTTCCGGATCCTTTTGAAAAGCCAAAGCAATGTTGGTAAGAGGACCAATAGCTGCAATTCTAACTGTATGAATCGGATTCTCTTTCAATAGCTTCAAAATCAAATCGCATGAAGTGAGATCAGTTGAGGTTAGAGGATGAGAAGTTGGGATTGAAGGATCCGAAGTTGGATATGGATTGTTTGGTAGAGTGGAGATTGATGATAAGCCATCTCTTCCATGGCTTTGAGAAGAGAAAGAAGAAGTTGATAATGAAAAGGAAGGATGAAGGTTGGGATGAGAAAAGATGATGGATAACGAAGAAACAATTTCACCTCTTCCAAGGGTAGATTTCATTCAATGGAACTCACAAATAACCAGCAGTGAACATTTTGCCACCCAAAGGACCTTTTGCACCGATTGCAACCTTGATCTCTTGACTTTGCAAACCGAAGTTCTGTTGAAAAGTCTCCTTGACCTTTTGACTGGTATTTGGATCGTTTAGATGTTTCCTTAGAACTGTCCCCATTCTGTAAATGTTTGAATGAGCGTGATCTAGAGTTGTGTTTCCGAAAGTCAAGGTGATGGCTTGAAGATCTACTTCTGGAGAAGCTAGGGCCTGAATGAGTTGTGAGAAGGAAGGAGAGAGTGAGTGGAGAGATGACGAAGAGGTTAGAGAACTGATAATGACCAGCACTTACTAGAAGGATTGCAAGGACGTCATCTACGCCTGGATCAGTGCTGAATGATGAAAAGTGAAAAGAAAAAGGAGAGAGGTTAGGAAGACTCGAGGGTTAGAAGGAAGAATAGAAGTCATTAAAGGGTGTTGTCAATTGACTGACTCTATGATGAGCGGGATTCTCTCTTGTTGAGTCATGTCTTTGTGTCTCTTTGGTAAATGAGTGTGGATGATAAAGGAAAGAGAAAAAGGAAAAGAAAGAAAAGAACTTGCTTTAAATAAAGGCAAAAGGGATGGTTAATGGTTGGTCACAAGGAAAGAAGAAAACGAAGACAGTTCTTCTCAACCCTATCCTCTCGCAACCAAACAGGCAGCTCGTCTGGAAGAAAGTTGAGATTTTTAGTCAAGAACTTCAATAGCAATGTCGAATCCACTGCTTGCCTTGCTCAACAGAAGCAGCTCAAGCAGTCACAGCAACCCTACCACTCCCCCAGCCAATCCTTCGACTTCTACTTCTCCTTCTACTTCCAATCAAGAAAGGAAGAACAACACTGTTGGCAATTTAACTGCGAGTCAATCTTTACTTTCCAGTCTCAATTCTCAATCTTCATCTTCAACTTCCAATCCAATCCCAATCTCTAACTCTCATTCTGTTGCATCTCCTCAACCTCAATCTACAAGTCAGGCTGAATCTCCTCCTCAATCCAAATCATTCTCCAATTCATCATCTTCAAAGAATATTCTGCATCTTTTAAATTCAGCTCCAAATCGGCTGACTTCTCCTCCTCAACCTCCAAATGCAGCAATCAATCCTTCATTCTCCACTCAGAACTCTTCATCAGCTCAATCTCAATCTGCACAACCATCCTCTCAACCTATACCTGCTCAATCTACTACTTTGGATCCATCTCAGCAGCTGTTGGCTCTGCTGGGTGGAATAGCGTCGAAGCCTGCCACTCAAGATACAGAGCCTGCAAGAGAGATTCATCCTTCTCAGTCTACACCGACTTCTCATCTTTCAGACACCAGACCGGACCTTCCTTCAGTGAGTATCTAGAGTTCAAGTTGAAAAAAAACGATCAAAGGTTCCTATTCGGTCAGGCTGCGAGTGAATCAAGTTGAAGCATGAGCAGATCACAGAGAAGACGATAAGAAAGTGAAAAAGGAAGAACACTGTTGTTGCAGAAGAGCGGTCTCTTTTCCCTGGAGCCTGGCTCAGAAATCTTTTGCTTGAGTCTGGAAGGTTGATGAAGATAGCTTTGAAGTCAGAAGGCACGACTAACGGAAGTTCTGATCTTCCGCTCTTCCTCTTCTTCTCTCACTCTCGTTTGCTCTCTCATCGCCTCAAGGTCTCCGATGCCTCAATTGCCAACGACGCAAGTGTCTCAAAAGACCCATCTTCAAAAGAAGCAGAGAAGGAGGAAGGTGCCGAATCTGACGATTCATCAGTCATTGTCATAGAATCAAAATCAGCTCCCGCTGCTTTTAAGAAACCCATTCACAATCATCTAGACACCCCAGTCAAGTTCTCAGATTCAAACAACAACAGTTCTAAACCAGTTCTATCAGCTCTTCATCATTTAAGTCAAACGATTTCCAATGAAACGATCGGAGATAATTCCGGTTGGTCAAGAACGAAAATGTCGAGCTCAAATCAAGACGAAGATGAGAAAGAGAATTCTTCAATCTCTTTGACTACTTTAGATCTCAGATTCCCGAATCCAGGAAACAAATCTATCTATCCAGCAAAGTTGGAAACTAAAGAGATTTCAATGATTTCAAATAACAATTCGACTTCTTCTAATGATCAATCATCACCATTTAGAAATGGTTCTTTCCCAATTCAGAAAGTTAACATTTTAGGAAAAGAAGATGAAATAAGTTGTTATTTGATGTCTAAAGGTAGGATTAGATTGATAGATTTGAACAATGGAAATAGAACTTTACTTTTGGTTCCTGGAAAGAAAGAAATCAAATCTCTATTTAGTAGGAATTTGAGAAGTGGTGGAATTTTAGTGATGGCTTTGATTGAAGAGAAGAATAAGGATGAAAATGATGAAGTTGTTGTCAATGGATCGGTTCTAATTTGGAAAGTTCCACTAAATTTCGGAAGTGAGGAAGTGGAAAATGGTGATTTCGATCATACCAAACCTATCGGAGGTGTTCGTCCATCAATTGAAAGTCAAGAGAATTCCAAGTCATCAAAGTCGAGATTCTCAACGATTCATTTTCATCCAACTGATGAGACGACTTTCTTCTTGGTTAGAAATGATGGAAAGGTTCTGAGAGTTAGAGTGGGAGATTGTCTTCTCCGAGGTCTCACGCCGAAGAATAGAGATGGTTCAGAATTGGAACTGGTGTCGGAAGATAAATTGACAGGGAATGTCAGAAATGTATTTGGAGATGAGGTGAGTCAGAATGAAGTCATACCTGTTAATTTAGCTGAGATCGATAGAGGTTCTGTTGTCTGACTTTCGTTGCTACCTCTCGTTCTGCTCCTATGACGTTGCTCTTTTGCATTACCAGAATCCGAAAGATTTCAATCTAGCTTCAACTACCATCTCTAGAGATGCTTCCATCATAGCTAGACTATTGATCCCTTCGGAAAACAATCAAGAACATTCTTACACTTTGAAGCTTCATTCCACTTCTACTTCATCTTTGGAAGTGGAGAATGAGATGCTCTGCAGAACTCTCAAGATCGGTTTCATCAGAACCTCAGAATCGAATCCTGATTCGAAAGACAGATTCCCAATCCCAAGCTCTTTGAACTTCGTTTATGAGTCAGATGATTTCGAGTTCCCAAATGCTCTCTTGGCGGGCTTCGATTCAAACACGATCTTTTCTCTAGTAGATCTCTCAGATGGAACGTCTAGGCATATCCTCAACTTTAAACCTAATCTTCAGGATTCTCCAGAGGTCAATCATTTCAATCTCGTCTCTTTGAACCAATCTACAAATCATCTTATGATCTTCAATCGTTTGAGATCTTCAGTCTTCTGTTCCAAATTACATTTCAAGAGATCAATCGATGAAGAAAAGAAAGATTTCAATCTGGAAAAGAAGAAAATGATTTCTTTATCTCAACTATCTTTCGATAATGAAGAAGGTCAATTACCTGATGAATCTCAAGAACTCTTTTCTAGATTGGATCTCATTTTGAATCAAAGTGTTAGTTTGAAAGATAAGGAAAGTCTGTTACCTTTCAAAATGGAAGACTTCGATCCGTTCGTTGAGTGTGGATTGAAAGAATCAGTGGTCTCAGTAATGGTCAATCAGGTGTCGAGGAAGAATTTCAATGATGATGGTTTCAAAGCCTTGATCATGAACCAGAAGGGAATCTCTCAGGTCATGATTCCCAAAGAAGTCTTCACCAATTTCGAGAAACAAGAAGTTGCAGAAGTTCAGGTAAAGAAAGAAGATGTTGAGGTCAAGGTTGAAGAGAAAGAAGAAGGGGAAATCGAAGATGATCAAACTCAAGCCAAAGATCAAGCTCCGATCAGTCCTACAATCAGAAACATGAAGCGAGAAAGTAGAACTCCTAGCCTTCTCTTTACCCCAGTCAAGGCTTCTACTTCTTCCATTCAAGCTTCTACTTCTTCAAATCCAATCGTGCCTTTGCACAAGGAATTGACAGGCCTAGATGACGAGGCCAAACTTTCCGAATCGGAACCTGGAACTCCCGCTCAGAAGAACACTCCCCTTCAATCCAAGGGGAAAAGGGGCAGAGGTAGGGGTAGAAGAGGAAAGGGAGGAAAGGGATCGGCCGTCGGAGAAGAAGAAGATGATGAAGATTCAAATCCAGCAGAGAATAACGTCTCAACATCTCTTTCCAACCAGAGCACCTCAAGGTCAACTCTTCAACATCAAGTGGAAGGTGCTGCTACTGAAGCTGAAGTGGAAGATGCTAAGAAAGCAATCTCTCACCTGCTTGGTGATCATCAAGATCAGACGAAAGATGAAGTCGACGAGGAAGCAGAAGCTGAAGCTGAGGCTGATGCTCAGAAGATGATGCAATTGGAAAGAAACGAAGCTTCGACTTCTCAAAAATTTCCTCCACCACAACCGAAACTTTCGAGGAAAGCAGCAAAAGAAGCTACCAAAGCAGCTCACGAACGTAAGGCTAGATCGGCTGTGGAAGACGTCAAAAGGTCTACTCATTCCAGAAACGGATCGAATTCTTCACCTGCTTTGGGTGCTCGTTCTCAACTACCAGGAGGAGACAATGCATCTCTGAACGCTGTTGACCCTTCAGGTATCGCTTCATCTCTGGCGGCTGACTTTTCGAATCAACTTAGAACCATGGAAGCAAGGATTTTAGGCTCGGTAGATCAGAAACATCATCAATTCATGCAACAGTACGTCACTCTGAACCAATCTAAGTTCAATCAAGTTGGTCCTTCGAATGCTATGCATCAGCGTACTCCTTCTCAACCTCAAAATTCGATGCCTTTAGATCCATTGATGTTCCAATCTCTAGTACAACAGATGAGTTCGAATCTGATCCCTCACGTTCATTCTGCAATCAGAGAAACTCTGCATTCAAGAATTGCAGAAGGAATAGCTGATTCTCTGAGTCGATCTCTACCATTTGAGTTGAGTCAATTATTACAAAGACCAGACATCTCAATCATCATGCAACAGAACATTTCGAAATCGTTCTTCCATTCAGTTCTACCCTCCATTCAGAAAACATCGGTTGAGATTGTAGAGAAAGTTTTGGAACCGCATTTCGAACAAGAATTAAAGAACCTCACTGTTAGAATCGAAAGAAAGATTCAGTCGGAAATGCTGGAATTTAGAAAAGGTTTGGAATTCGAACAATCTGAAACTTTGAAGGAATTGGAAAGGAATTTCGAAAATGTTCATGCTGGTTTCAATAGTTTCGGTGAAAGAGTTAGGATTTTGAGTGATAAGAATGCTAAATTGGAAAAGACTATCGGAAGTTTGAGGAAAGAATTGGGAGATATGAGATTGGAATTGAATAAGAGAAATGAAACTTCGTTGGGAGGAAATGGCAATGTCATTCCGGAGACTCCAAGCAGGAACTATCACGTAAATGGAAATTCGATTGGAAATCACAGAGATTTGAGTTCTACACCTGTCAATTCTTCTCCTTGGACGAATAGCATCAACGTCTCTGAGCAGGTCTATCATCAACAACATCCACAACAACAAGCAATCGGTCAAGGTCAAGGAGCTCAGGCTCAACCTCATATGGGCGATCCTGCTAGCTTTTTCTCTTCTTCTTCATCTGTTCATGCAGTTTCTAGTCCAATCTCTCATTCTCATATCAATCATCATCAGCAACAACAACAGCAACAGCTTCAAAACCAACACTTACAAAGTCTCCAAGCTTCTCAATCTCAACCTTTGATCAACAACAATTATAGATCTCAGATTCCGAATCCAATCTCGATTCCATCTTCTGCGTCAAATCCAAACATCTCCATTGTTCAAGACGAAAGTAGGAACGCAATCGACTTGTCAGATTTAGAAGATTGCTTCCTATCTGCTTTATCTGCTCAACCAAGTTCGAAATCCAACGAAATGTTGAAGTCGGTAGTTCAAGGTCTCTATTCAGAAGCCGTTCAAGTCAATTCAAATGCAAAGAGAAATGGTCAGAACTCTTCCATGACAGCATTGAAACATTTGGATTATAGGATTCAATCTTTATCTCAACCTGTCATTTTGACTTTGATTCATAGGTTATCGACTCTCTTGAATCCGACTTCTTCTTCAAACGAAGCTTTTGTTCAGCCGATTCCATTGGGTTTATCTTTACCTATCATTGAATCCTGTTCGAAGGCTTTGAATAGGAACGATGAAATGATTTCGAATCATTTGTTACATGTTGGACCAATCATTCGAAATTCTTTGAGATTGGCTGGGAGAAGAGTCAACTCGATCGGTGGCAATTCTGGGGGAAAGATTTGGTTGGAAGACAAGAAATTGGATGAGATTTGTGCTAGGTTGCCATGAAGGAATGTAATGCGAAGGAAAGGTGAATCGATCGGATGGGGCTGAGGTTAGATGGAGCTGAATTTTTCTTCTTGTTTCTTTGCTTTTTTGTTCTTTGCTTTTCATTTGTACCTTATTGAATCAAGAATGTGCTGCAATTAACGTCTGCTCTTAAGATGAAGTCATGAGGAGCTGAGAAAGTGTCGATCCTTTTTGTCGAAAGCTCACGTTTGGAAAGTTTTCTTGCTTCTTCTTCTCCTTCTACCACTCACTCCAAATTGACAATGGATCCATCATCAATCACCTCTTCTCAACTCGTCGTCAAAGCACCTACTACTTTGGACAAGGTCCCAGAAGACGTCCAGCTAGCAATCATCAAGGTCATTCAGTCTTGGAAGAGATCAGAGGGGACCGAGCAGGAGAGAGAAAAAGGGAAAAGGTGAGCTGGTTGCGGAATCTTCTTCAAAATATGTTCTGTGATATCTCAAACGCTGATAACTGAAACCTAATTGATCTCTTCATTTTGTTGTTCCAGAGCTAGAGATAGCTCTCTCAGAGCCGTCGCTTTGAGCTGTCGAAACTTGCTCGCTATTTACCAAAGAGAACTCCTTCTCGATGTCACCCTCAACTTCAAGAGCTTGTTCACTTTCTATTTGCTTTTGGTCAGGAATCGTGATGCTCGCAAGTTTGTGACCTCGATCACTATCGCTCGTCGAGATAGCAAACTTACTCAAGAAAAGAGGAATGAAGCAGAAGAGCATTTGGAGGAAGATTTGAAGGAAGTTCTCGAGGCCCTCACGTCTCAAGCAGTCATTATCGGTGGGGGATCAATTACCGTAGAGTGCGTTGTGGAAGGAGCCTATCGGTTTTTAAGTAACATCCAGACACTCGTAATCCATATACCTGAGTTCAACATCCCTTTTCAATCCAGATGGGCAAGTGCAAGGCTACCACCTCTTCCATTCCTAACTCATCCACTCAAGAAGCTGTACATTCCTCTGTGGGGAGGTGTCAAAACCACGACCAACCTCAAAGCTAGAAACGTAGTCTGGATACTGATGTTTTGTACTGGCTTAAGATCAGCAAGTCTGTGCTGCATCTTCGACCAGAACGACTTCAAGTACTTAGTCGAATTCTCAGATACCTTTTCGGGTTTATCAGAGGTTAGGAAATTGTCATTGGGTGCTAGATTCTCAGAAAATGATTGGATTCAGAAATATTGGGATAGAGAGGTTGGGAACCAATGGATCGGTGGTAACAAGAAAACTCAAGCGATCTTCAATCTTCTCAAAATCACGAAGAACCTCCAGTGTCTAGAGATAAACAAACTGCCTTCCGTCTCCAAGGAGGAAACCAACATCAACTCCAGCTGTCTGTCAGCCCTACGAACTTCTTACTCTTCTCTCGAGTCTATCCGCTTATTTGGGTTAGGTATCAATTACATTGATCCAGAAGAGTACAAGGCTAATTCCAACTTTACCCTTTTTCAGAATTTGAAGGTGATTTTCTTAGATGCAACGTTGTTAGTGCTCTTAGCAAGGATCACAGATATCGAATTCCCTCATGGTTTAAAGGTCCTTTGCTGCCCCTATTACAGCTCGCCGACCATCCAGGAAGATCTGGAACTGGCTCGTGCCTTGAAAGTGAGATCATTGCCTAAATTAGAGGTGGTCATCATCCCTTCTACTCGAATCTTCAAAAACGGTACTCAAGCAGACTCTGAAGATTTCAAGAAACACTGGCTTGGAAGTCGTAGAGAGCTTGAGAAGGCGGAAATCTTTCAGAGTGGAAAGGTCAAATTGAGACTCATAGAACCAGGTGAACTCAGTGAGTATTGTTTCAGAAAACTTGAGGTTTCAAGGTTCAGATTCCCGTCATACTAGTTCTCTCTAGCGGAGCTCAGTCACCGACTCTTCCCTCCCCTGTCGACACACCTTCTTTTCTTGCAGTCGGCGAATCTTCAGAAACCGACTTCATGTCGACTCTGACCTGGCTGTCACCTCCTTAGAGACTCTCGCTTCGATATTACAGGCTCGATCTTCTAGAGGATCGAGAAGTGAAAGCGATTCTTCCAGCGAAGCTCGCGGGCTGGGGAACTTCTCTTTTTTGACTAGTGACCTTCCTTCTCACTTCAGATTCTTCTTGGTCTCCCTTTCTTCCATCTTCTACCGAAAATGTACATACTCCTTTCTCTCCAACTGAAGATGATGTAGGCTTTCTCTGATCGATTGCTTCACTATTTTGAAGGTAAACGAGGCTTTCACCTGTCGACTGATTGTTCAGATCTCAGAGAGACCGAGAACGTACTCTCGCGCATTTTTGGAAAATCTCAGAACGAGCAGACTCTCTATTTTGAGATTTTATCAGAGAAAGTTTTCATGTACTGTGACTAAGCGAAATACACCAGAAAAGAAGGTGCCCTAAATGGCAGAAGTACGAAAGATTGAAACGGGCAAGGACGAAGGACGAAGAAAGAAAATGAAATGAAAAGAACCTCAGGTGAAGCTCTTTCAAGAAGAAAAGTGAGAGAAAGTGGTCGAAAGAGAAAGTTGTTGGAGAGAAAATTGAATGAAACAGTGAAGATTCCGAGCCCGTTATCCTTCACTTGCGAGCGCCGATTGTGAAAGCGGTTCTCTTGGTCGATTCGCTCTCCAATTCTGCTGATTTGTCTGTTGAGAGATTTGACGATGTTAAAAGAGAAAAAAGGAATCCCTTGATTCGAAGCTGTTCGGAGTGAAAATGAAGAGAACGCCTTCACTCGAACTAATATCAAGCGTAGCTCACGCCGATTCAAGATCTCGATTCGAAAAGTCTTCTTCTTCACTTCTTCTCCTTCTACCACTCACTCCAAATTGGAAAGAATCATCTTTCAGTCATGCCTTCTCAGGAGATCATCAAAGCACCACCTACCTTGGACAAGATCCCAGAGGACGTCCAGCTAGCAATCATCAAGTTCATCCAGTCTTGGAAGAAGTCAGAGGGAACGAAGCTAGAAAGGGAAGAGGGCAAAAGGTGAGCTGGATGTTGCAGTCTCATATTTGAGATATAGCTTTCAGAATGCCTTCTTTGCGAAAACCTCAACTTATCTTCTTTCTGCTCGTACAGGGCAAGAGACAGCGCTCTCCGAGCCGTCGCTTTGAGCTGTCGAAACCTTCTCCCTATCTACCAGCGTGAGCTCCTTTTCGATGTCACCCTCGACTTCAGAACCTCGGTCAGAATCTATTTGCTCCTGGCAAAGAACAGTGAGGCTCGCAAGTTCGTACGCTCAGGCGGAGATCTTCCAGAGTGGGAAGGTCAAGTTGAGACTTGTTGAGCCAGGAGAATTCAGTGAGTATTGTTTTGAGGTGCTACAAAGTAGTTCAGCACCGCTTGTAACGCTGCTCAGGGACTGACTTTTCCCTGTTGACGCGTCCTTCTTTTCTCGCAGTTGGCGAATCCTCAGAGACCGATTTTATGTCGATTCTCCTCTGGCTCTCGCTTCCCTAGAGGCCTAGTCATCAACAATGAGAATCAATGATTTCTAGGACTTCATGCATGAAACGGTCATTCCTTCAGCCATCTGAGGGTTGGGAAACCTCTGTTCTCTTCTTCTGCGATTGATTCTTTGACCTTCGTTCCCACTTCTGCGTCTCTCTTCCGTTTGACCTTCCCATCGAGAGCATCGTGCTTCCTTTTCTTTAAAGTTGGCCCTTCCTTTTCTCTGATCGGTCTCCTTCGCTGCTTTGAAGCAAACCGGAACTTTCACTAGTCGCGAGCTGCTCCTTTTTGCATTCTTCTACAATACCGATATTTACAATCTTCGTCGAAGGTCACCATCATTTTAAAAATGCCTTTTCAGTCGGTAACGAGGCTGACAAAGGTGGCGAAGGGCGACGATGAGGGATGATGATAGACCAAGACACCTACCTACCTCTACAAGCAATTTTCGAGCTTGAAAATCAACTCAAAAGCAACTGGGCCAAAATTTTGAGAACGCTTCAACTCCTGTCCCATCTCTCGCAAAGTCATTGACTCTTTTCCGACCATTTTAGCAAATACTTCGACATCCATAACATCTGCCAAAAACATTCAAACGAGAAGGAGAGCCGTGAAAAGCTCTACAGAGCTCGAAAACTGCTCTTAAAACTCCTTAGCCGTGAGTTAAGAAACGAGTCAACTCAACTCAAACTCAACTCACAACTCAACTCACAAAGTAAAGTTCATCGTTCATCTCAAACTCGAGGGCTTCGACTCAGATGGTCTAGAATCACATCTGATTTCATTTGGAACTTATTTCTGAGGAAATTGAACAAGCTAAGGCTGCTTCGAGTTGGACTGAGATCAGACCAAAGAAGTCGTGTGGGAGACTCGAGACTCGCCATCGACTCTTTCTGACCTCTCTCTCTTCATCAAAAGGACTCATTACGATCCTATCTCATCTGACATACCATGTCTCGGATAGAGACCAAGAGAAGATTCTACGATGGAGATCTAAATTTACATTTTGAATGATTATGTTTGATTGTACATTGTTTTCTATTTGTTTCTATTACGTCAACAAGTCTTTGGTCAATTCAAAAGCAGTAAAAGTAGCAGCAGCAGCTGGTATAGCTCTCAAAAGCGTTGGAGATAGTCCTCTGAAGTAAGCTGAAGTTCCACCTTCTCTTCTGACTGTAGCGAACTCTTGAAGAATGTATCCTGGACCTAATCGATGGGACGTCAATTGCACGTGCGACTTTACGACGTCTGGGAAGGTTGCATATGAGGAGAAGAACATTCGGAATGAAGGATAAAGAATGGATCAGCAGAGAAAGCGGGCTAAGTTAAAGAGACTCGATAGAAGAACAATTGCACCTCGATGCTCACCGATAGGATAACAAGCCAACCAATTGCAGATTCCGCCGACACTCCCACTAGCCATCAGAGCCCAGACGGGTAGATTCTGATCTTTAGGAAGATCTGGGAACAGCCTGGTTCGGAAAGTTCGTTTGGTAGTCTCGAAGCCCGCGTAGAATCCTGCATAAGCTGGGGCTTCTCGTAGAGCTGTGATCTGAAAAAGAGAAAGAGGAAAAATTGGCAAAAATTGAAAGGACGATATCAAGAGAGTCAGCAATGCTTCTTGAAAGGGAGACAGATGACAAGCTTTCGAAATCTGAACTCGTCGAGAAGAACTTTCTTACTCACCCAGAATCCTCGCATCACACCTCTTCGGAAACCAGCTTCTTTCCAGACTGCATGAAAGAGAATCGATCCAAAGAGTGAATCGGAGATGAAGAACCAATCAGTAGACAGACAAGCGGTGTTGGAAGCAACACTTCGTATATCTTTTCTCGATTCTTATGACTCACGATCAGCTGCCACCTGCGTGAGCTTCTTGTCCGACGCAGATCCATACTACAAATACGCGTGAGAGTAGATGACCACACGAGACAGGAAGATTATAGAGGGACATAAGGTGAGAATCGTAATCAGATCTCTGGACTTTCATCTCTCGAAGAAAAGCTCCATCTTCTGATTCGCTCTCGAAAGCTCACCTGCGCCTGCATTCTGATCTTGAAGAGCTCCACCGGACTAGCTACCAGAGAGTTGACAGCTCCAGCCAAGGCTCCAGCCGCTGCTATCTGAGGGATAGAGAGATCTGGAGTGGAAGAAACGACTCTTTTGGAGAGAGCAAAGGCTGTGAAGAGTAGAGAGTTCTGAGCTGCGATACCGAGCAGAGGCGAAGCCATGCCTTTGGAGTAGACATGAAGTTCAGCATGAAGAATTAAGTGAGAGAGAAATCAGAGATCAGAGGTGAGATAAGGTCTGAGAAGAAGTGGAGTGAGGAGAAGATAAGAAAGACATTGTGCTCTGTTTCGACATCTTCTTATGAGATGCTAGATGCAAGCAGCTGAATGAATGAATCGCATGCATTAATGTTGAGTAGAATGAGAGCCAATCCAAGTTGGAAGGAGCTGCTGCTTGCTCTGCTCTTTGCCTGCCTCTGTATCAAATTTAATCTTCTCTCTCGCCCTGTCGTATCTGTATTCTACTGACCTTTATACAAAGCCAGCACGCCTTCCTTCTTTACGGTAGTCTTGAAGATATCCCAAGGACCATTGAACATCCCCCTTGGAGCCAATTGAGCTCTGACTCGAATTGTATCCAATGGTTGGCCCACAAAGACCTGAGCTGCTCCTGCCACTGATCCAGCTGCCAAATCTGTGAACGGCAATTCTAGAGGAGGCCACGTGTTTGACATCTTGAATTGATTTCGACGATCAGGTCGTTTCTCGATGAGACTCAAGAGTTTCAATTAAGTGTGTGTTGGTCTGTGGGAAGAAATCTCATCCACTTTTCTTCTTGCACCATCGCTCTTCGAGAACCGACCTCTGACCTCGACATCGACATCAAACGGTTTCATTGTCAATCAGAGTGATCATCCAAATCTTATCCGAGTGGCGTACTGGGTGGGTCATTGTCAAGATTTGGGATGGAGGACAAGAAGTTTGCGATGCATCAAGAATCGAGAAGAACAGTCTATGAATTGAGATTATGCACGATGATTACATTGGAATTGATTTGAATGTTGGCATGAACTAAAAACAGAAGTTGTAGCCACCCTTTAGAGGCTCTACTCTTCACTCTCGATCCTTTCGGTCGGATTTCTCAACCTTCCACTAGCCACGATGCCTCTTCAATGGCTTGATACGTTCCTTCCTATCCCTAAAGAAGTAAAGAGCAGAGAAAGCGAAGAGGTAAAGATGAAAAATCAGCGATTAGTCTCTGCGCTTTCAGATCTACACAGAGCCAACAATAAAGTACTCACGCAAAAGCTGAATTCTTTCTCTTCCTACTGGCGTGCTTAGCATCGTTCTTGTAAGCCTTTCTCTTAGCAGCAGCTTCAGGATTCGTGATTCCTTGCATCAATCTAGCAGTCTTTCTCTCTCTACGCTTCTCTTGAGTGCGTTTTCTGACGGCCTGGAAAGCGGTGGCGAATTTGGTCGTTCCGACTCTTTCTTGAACTAGCTCTTGAACCTCGGTAGCCAGACTCTTCAGTTCCTCTAGAGATTTGTTTGAAAAAGAGAGAAGCGAAAGGAATGATTATGTTAGCGAATGGGAAGTAAACAACGCGAAGGATTGTCACTCTTTCTCAACGAACAATCGATTCTTCTAATTCGCTGAACTCACCCATTTGAGGATTCTTGATAGATTCGTCATCGAGGATCCGATGAATAGGAGTGATGATATGAGGCAAGAATGTCTCTACTCGAGAAGGATCGAGATGAGCAGACATGGCAGCGAACCAACGAAGAATCGATGAAGGTTGAATGGACCATTGAACCTGTTTGAAGTAGAGAGGAAAGAGATGTGCGAGTTTCTTAATGCAAGAGTCTCGAAGCGCAGAAGAAGAAGGCAACGTCAAGCTTCTTGATTACTCACCTCTGGTCCAGAAGGTTTCCTAGACAGCTGAGAAGATCTAGCTTGATGAGACAACTTGGAGAACAACCAAGCCAAAGGATTCTCGACTATGCCAGCTGAATTGTCGATTTTAGCAGCAGTGACTTCGGCTTGTTCCTCTTCAGCCTCAGAATCTTCATCGTCGTCTTCTTCATCTTGAGCCTCGTCTTGATTTCCATCTTCATCAACTTCGATAGATGCAAAACCATTCTCTGATTTCTTGGATTCCACCTTGACCAAAGCAAGGGATTTCCCAATGAACAGCAGATTCTTGACTACTTGAAGACTCAGAGTATCATCTAAAACGGAACTTCTCAGTTGGAGAGATAGCTTCTTTGCAGAATCGGTCAGAGCTTCGAAACTTAGAGGATCCTTGATGTCAGCTTCCATATCGGGAGCGGCTAGAGTCGAAGTGGCATAGAGAGACCCTAGCAGCCTCGAAGAAGCAATTCTCACCCACTTGTGAGGGAAGAGAAGCAATCTACGAACCGAATCCCAAGTGTCTTGAGAGATCAGAGTCGGATCTACCTTGTGAACCTTCGTCAAGACTTGGAGAGCTTGATAAGGTAGCTGCCAATCCAGATCGATTTCCATTTGATCCTCGAAACCTCCAGAAGTTTCCAAAGTCTCCAAATCTTCAGCGCAATCCTTGAGAGCAGATCCAATGTTTTGAGATGCCTTCGATAACCATTTGGAAGAGAAGTCTGGAGCTCCTTCGAGTAAAATTCCATAGACTTGCATTCCAACTTTGGCCAGTTCTTGACGATCGGTCTGACCAGCCCAAGCGTGAGTCATTTGGATGGACTTGTTGAGTTGATCTTCTTCCAATAAACCGATCAAAGTCCTGAGAAGCTTGGCTCCATTCTCTCTGCACTTCGAAGATTCGTCATTTGCCAAAACCATGACCAAGGCAACGAAAAAGAGATCCGAATTCTCTCTTAGAACGTCGTCACTGAACTTCGAAAAGATTGCAGAGATCAGATCCATGACACTCAGTCTACCGCTCTCGTAGACGTAAGAGAGATTCTTAGCCAGGAAGGACATTTGATTCTTGAGACGACCTTTTCCTTGAGGATAATCTAGAAGGAATTGAAGGAAAGTTGCTCTACAGAGTTCTCTGACTTGACCACTTTGATTCGTCACTAGCATTTCAGCTACTTTGTCCATCACATCGTAGACTTCTGGAACGACGAACTTCCTAGAGACGATTGCTCTGAGAAGACCAAAGAGAGTAGATTGAGCAGAAGGTTCTTCGAGATCTGGAAGAATCAAAGCTAGAAGTTCCGTCAGTTGCTTCTCCTTGATGTCTGCATCTTTGCATTCTCTGAGGATCGAGGTCAGAGTCTTGAGAGCCGTTTGAGTGATGTCAGATTGAGCAGTTCCACTTCGATGAATGATGACGAAGATCTGCTTGATGAAGACTGGAAGAGAAGGAGATAGAGATGGGACCGGACATTTGAGAAGACCTCCAGTAGCTTTCAATCCTAGATTCAAGACTCCGAACTCTGTTGCATAGAGAGTATTTCCAACCACTGAGACCATTGGATCGATCTTTGCCAGCACTTCTGCATCGGCGAAATCGAAACGAGCTCTTCTCAACGCAGTGACCAGGAGATCCAGACCGAAAGCCACGAACCGATGAGCGTTTCTGACATAGTGATCTCTTCCAGATCCCATAGCTGCTTCTACATCTTTCCTCTTGAGGAGAACAGCGAACTTGTAGCCTGCTAGAGGGCCTCCTTTGCTTCCGGCTTTGGCTCCAGTCTGTTTCCTAGGTTGAAGGAAAGCAGCGTTACGACTGATCAGAGTATGACAGAGGACCAATAGAGAAGAAGAATCGAAGTGTTGATTTGAGTTGATTCCAGCTGCGACTCTCTTGAGAACGTCATCGATGCTCTTCATAGCTTTGGGAATCTCCGTTTGCTGCATGATGTCTCTCAAAGGAAGAAGAACGCTACTCATACGATGAGGAACCACCACCTTTGCTAATTGCTCGAAAGTATCCAGACTCTTGCTCTGACGAACTTCTCTCATCTTTGACTTGTAACCTGGATCGTCTCGATCTTCGGCAGTGTGACCAAAGATGTCTTCAGTGGCGACGTGGACGACATCCTCTATTCCTTGATCCAAAGCTTCCAGAGCGTTTTCAGCAGAGCTCATCATGTGGACCAACAGAGCATGAACAGTGAAAGCCAAGACAGCTAGTTGAGGGCCGCGAGTGAGAGATCGACGAAGTTCTTTGACCATGACCGGAAAGTAAGAAGGACCAAGATTGAGAGAAACTTTCCAGAGAGTCTCTCTAGCGAGATCTCTAGTGTCTTGGGCTTTGCTCTTGAGGACGTTCGAGAGAGTGTTGAGAAGCTTGTGGATGTGAGCTTCCCTCTTGGCTGGAGGAAGACATTTGGCTACCTTGATGACTCCTACTGCGATCGGAAGTCTGACAGCGTCATCGGTGTCGTCTTTTTGAGAAAGATAGTTCATCAGAGATGGAAGTAGCTTGCCAGTGACTGCATCCAAGACCTTGACGCTACGAGCTCTAGCCTCTTCTGCAGCTGCGAGTTGGGCTGCCGTCTCGATATCGTCAGGAGCTTCGACTTCGACCTCATCTCCTTCTTCTCCTTCTTCCTTTTCCTCTTCGGTCTTCTTTGGTTGATCGGTCTCTTCTTCCATAGAGAAATGGAATCCATCCAGAATTGACATTGAAGCTCTGACGAAGACCTTCTCGTTTGTTGACTTTTCGTTTGCTAATCTGAGATATTTCCAGAGTAAAGCGTTGTAGTTGCTCCAACTCAACTGCCTAGACAGCTTGCCTAGACAAGCGATGGTCTCATTGATCAGATTAGGATCGTGAAGCTCCACATTGTCTGGATTGAGGAAATGTCCGATCAATGGAGCTAGAACGTCCGAGATAGTCTTGCTCTTCAAAACACCTTTCGAAGCTTCGTCTCCTAATCTACGTAGAGCTCTAGCTCTTCGATGAACTTGGATGTGATGGATGTTGTTGAAGAAACTTGCTTCTGCATCTCCATCTGCTAGTAGACCCCTCATTTCATCCAACGCTCCAACGTCTCCTAGACTTTCGACTGACAGAGCCAAGACACCTAGAACTTCTCTTCTGACCAATTCAAATTTGGACTTGAGAGACTTCTTCGAACCAGGATAGACGACTTTCATGAACAGTTCTCTCTTGTTGAGATTCTCTTCGGTTCCGACTTGTGATTTAGATAGAGATTCCACAAATCTCTTCAAAGTAGTTCCAGCATTCGATCTGATGGCTAGCTCTTGCTCATCTAAAACGAAATGGATCATATTGTGAAGTAGAGGTAACCATTCTCTTGCTGTCAGCTTCAGATGGATGTTCTCAATTTCCGAGTTGATTTCGTCGAAAGCATCCAAGCGTCTATCGAAATCAGGTTCGTCTAATCTCTTTTGACTGAAAGCGTTCAAGTTCTTGACCCAATCAGCAACTTTCGTCAACGATGGATCTATTTCTTTGAATTGACTGAAGGCTTCCACCAATGTGACTCTAGCGTTTCTGGATCTCAAAGTAGCGAATAGACTTGAGAAGAGGTCGTAGTGGACTTTGAACGTCTCGCTTTCTGGATCTTTGAATTCTGGAGTGAGAAGAAGTAGATCTCTGAAAATTCCCAACAGATCGATCTTCGTTCTCTCGTTTACCACCTTGTTACCTTTCTTGACCATTGGAGTCAAGATGCTTAGGAGTGAAGAAGCATCAGAAGATGAAGTAACGAAGGGAGAGATCGAAGAGAGGATTGAAATTTCTCTTTTCATCAACTCGTCCTTGTTTGAAGAAGTAGCGGCTGCACCAGATAGACTGCTAGTCTTTTGAAGTAGAGGTCCGACGTTTGATAAGAACGAAGTGACGTAAGGTTTGATGATGGTATTAGTGACGTTTTGATTCTCCTCGTTGCCACTTTCCTTCTCTTCATCGGCTACTATCAAAGCTCTTTCGACGACATCCAAAATCCTGTTGATGACTAAAGGTTTGACTGAATTGGCAGAAAGACATTCAAACAGACTAGGCAGAAGCTTTGGATCTTGAGAAGAGAGAAGACTGATCGTATCAGTCTTTGACGACCAAACGTGAATCAGTTCCATCAAAGATGAAGGACTCTGAATGCTTTCTATCTTTAACAATTCCAATCTTGGCGAAACTATGTCGTTGAAGATGACTGGTAAGAATGGTTTCCAATCGAAAGCGACAGGCTTACGGAAGAAGTCTGTCAATCTTCTCAATCCCAAAGCTCTGAGGTTTCTGAAAGATTGAGTAGAAGAGCCCTTTCCAGTTGATGCCTTCTTCGAATTGTGATTGGTGAGATTGAGAACGACTCCGATTAGCTTTGGCCAGTAACCGATCAATTTCAAGCCCAAATGCTTGAGTACGTCTTCCATTAAAGAAAGTAAACCGTTCTGTCTTCTAACCGAAGCTTTCGGTGGTTCTTGACTGAGAATGAAGTCGTTGCCTTTGGATGCATCGAAATTTGGAAGTTGATTCGAGAAAGGTTCCAGCATCAAATCTAGCAAGGTTTCCAATTCTGAAGGAGGACATCCGGCTAGTGAGATTAAAATTGCAGTCTTTCTAGCAGATTGTCCAGAACCAGAGGTGTTTTTACCTTTTCTAGATATCATTTGACCAAACAGCAATCTCAAGAGTAAAGGCATCAAAGCTTTCCTATCATTTTCTTGGATTCTGATTTCTTTGTTGGACTCTTTGAAAGCTTTTCCTTTCCCTTTACTCGATGCAGAAGGTTGATCTACCAATCCAGGAATCTCGGAATCGGAAGAGCTACTGGACAAAGAGAAGTTGGTCAACTCGTCTCTGAATTTACTGGAATCTAAGAGATTCTTCATTCTTTCTCCGTATGGAACTTGACTTGGGTTCTTCCATGTCAGAACGCAATCCAGTGCTAGGTTCTGAATCTTTGCGTCCCCCAAAGAACAGAGTTCGTAGAGGTAAGAATGTAACTCAGAAGAGCGAGAGAGAGCTTTGGGATTGCCGAACTTGGAGAAGACCGAGAGATAAGAACAAAGACGAGTTCTTCTTTGAAGTAGAGAAAGCTTTGGAGTAGAAGTTGCAGTTGAAGCTGGTTGAGTTGGTGCTTCTGTTTCTTGATCCTCCTCTTCTTCGTCTTCTACCTCTTCAGGCCTGAATGGAACTCTCTCAAAAAAGACGTCCAAGAATTCTTTGTTCTTCTTCTCCACCAGCTTTGGGATCTTCTCATAGAGTAGAAGAATTTGAGCTTCGTAGTTGATGGTATCCAGTCTCTCGACAAGTCTCTGTCTGTCCATGACCTCCTTGAAAGATGAAAGTTTGTTGGAAGACGTTGAAGAGAGATGAGATTTGATGACGTTTCTGCGATTTGTGAGTTGTGGATCGATGAATTGCTTCGTAGAATCTTCATCAACCTCCTCTTCTGAATCCTCTTCTTCAGTTTCGAAATCAGTGAAGTCTTCTAGATCTTCATCATTTTCTGGCTCCAATGCCTTCTGAGACGAAGTGTTGTTCTCTTTTCTCTTCATCTGATCCAGTAGTTCATTCCATTCGTCTTCTGGAATGTCGATCTTCTCCAAATCTCCACCCGATTTCTTCATTTCATTGAACGAAATCTCCCAAATCTCATCTTCGAATTTGATCGATAAATCTATCAAAGTCTTCCTACTTTCTTCCCAAATCGGTTTGAAGTTCAATTTGAAACTCGAAACCAAATACTTGATGGTAGAAGTCAAAGCTGATTTGAAGTCTGAAGTGTAAGAAGGGTTTGAGGATGAATTCGAATCTGTCGTTAGGTTATGGGATAGATTAGATAACCTGAGAAGTTCTCTACCTAGATTTCTCATTCTGACATTTCTATCTCTAATACCTTCGACTGTAATTCCGACTCTCTCTACCTCGAACATCTTTCTGTAGATCCCATTGATTTGGTCATCTTCATCTAAATCCATTTCATCTGCTCGAGGAGTCTTCTTCTGCTTCTCGTGATAACCTTCACAATGCATCAAAATAGAGATTGAACTAGATCGTAAAGCATCATCTCCAGACATTAAACCGGTTTCTAGATATTCGATGATTTCGGCTGGTTTGGATAGTTGAACCAGGAAGTTCTTGAAAGACAAAGTTTCTAACAAGTTGGATAGACTTTGGATGCAGATCTTAGACTTCCAAGTCAGCTTGATGATTCTGTAAACCAAATCTTGAGAGATGGAATCTTTCTTTGACCAGAACAGGTCACTTGATTTTGAAGGTGATCTAGAAATGATAGAATTCAGCGAATCAAAGAGACAGCTTAACAAATAGAAGGAATTCAAACTTCCTTGGGATTTGTAGGAATTGTCTGAGAAGAGTTCTTGATGATCTTCGGAGATCAAAGCTTGGATTGAGGATCTCAAAGAATCAGCAAAGTAATTCTTGCTCTCTTTTGAATTGCTGTTATGATAAATGAATAGAGGAGAAAGTTGGATAAGGTTGATATCATTCGATTCGACTTTTGAGGAAGAATTCTGATCCTTGATCTTCTTTTCCAAATCCTTTAGACCTTTCAAAACATAGTCTCCGATGACTTTAATCCATCTTGAATTGACTGGATTGATTCTGCCTTCTTCGGTCAAGAGCTGATCGAATTTGTCATTCTTATTCAATTGATTGAGGAATTCTAAGACTTTCTCTCCTTTGACATCAAGAGATGAAGAATTACCTGCAGCTGAGATTGACTTCATCGTTGAGTTGATTACCACAGGAAGAGCGAATTGATTGAAAGAAGCCCAATTCAGTTCAGGATCAGATAGAGAAACCATCAGAGTTGTGAAAGGTTTCGATAACCCATCGTGTTCTGTTTCATCGATTGAGCTTGAGATTTCTAGGGATTTCATTCCATTTCCTACCAGATCTTGAATCCTTCCAATCGGTATCAACAAAGCTATGAAGGTCGTGATTGACTTTGATAAAGATCCAAAGGAAGAAGATGAAGAAGTGATGGTTTTCTGAAGGTTTGATACTTTGATCAGAAGAGCGAACAGTTGAGGTTTTACCGAGTCTGTTCGAGAGTGAATGAGAAGAAGGATGATTAGTTGACCATCATCGTAGAGAGGTTAAAGATCATAAAAAGACTCAATAGAACTCACCATCTACTCTGTTACCTTTCCTCACTCCAATCAGAGTGCTCAACCAATCCAAAGAATCCTTCAAATCATTCCCCTGCTCTTCTGTCTGGTCTTCTGTTGCTTCCAAACCTTTTCCAAATTCGTTCAGTCTCTTGGAAGTCATTTCTACGAAATGAGAAATGAGGAATCCAAGATGTTGTCTCGATGTATGATGAACTATCGAGATCAAAGTCAAGACTATGACTTCGGATTTCGAGGTGAGAAACTCGTCGGAATCCGAGCTTGTTGAATTTGAAGAGAAAAAGAGAGAATCTAGAAGATCTGGAGTTTTGGAATGAAGTCTATGATCCACAGACTGAAAGGGGAACGAGATAAAGAGAGGAGGGGTCAGAAAAAAGTATTCGAACTTTCGAAATCTTCCTCTAAAGCTCTAAAGCTTTTCGGTCGCCTTTGATTCCTTCTTGAGACTACAGAGCCTAATTTAGCCCCAAATTTTCTCACGAGACCCAATGTAACACAAAACAGCACTCGACTCACCTTTACGACCTCCAACCAGACTCCCGCCACACCTCTTTTGAACCTATTGAATTTCTTCTTTATCCCTTCATTCCCCTCCTCCTCCATTACCAACTTCTTCATCTTTTCGACGTCTCTGAGCATGATGAAAGCTATTGATTTCAATTTCTTTGGAGAAGATTTCCTTACTAGATGAGCCAAAGCTTCGGAAGAGAATCTCAAAGTATGAGAAGAAAGTCTAGGTGGTCTTGAATGGATGATCTTGTCAGAATGAACTTCATGAGGAATGAAGTTGAGGTTGATTTCAGGTTCGATATTATCTGACTCTGAGTTATGGTTTAGATCTACATCCATTGCATCATCATCCCTCTCTAACCTAATCTTCTCCTTTCCTTCATTGAAACCCAAATAAGGTCTGAATATCCTCCAAGTTTCCTCCAAGTAATCCGAGTTTACCTTTTCATTCTGATTCTGATCCTCCTCTGAACCTTTGGTGTCTCTTAGGATTTCATTACTCAACTCTCTAAAGATTCTAGCCAAAGATTCGAAAGATTTCTCGACTATCCTAGCTGCATCCAATTCATTCCCATCGCAATGATTCTTGTTGATTTCAGTGATCCTAAGGATTGATTTGAGTAATTCAGGATAGATGGGTAAGAATTCGGTATTGAGATCTGAAGCCAGACGTGGGATTAGATCGAGAATAGGTTCCAGAGCCAAATGAGAAGAAGAAGAGGAGGAAGGATTGGAAGTGACTGGATTGTTTAAGATGATTAACATTTGATGTTTGATTTCATCCAAATGATGTAGAATCATTGGTAGACTTGAGGAAAGTTTCATTACATTGTTGATAAAGGATTGGAATTGGATTGAGAGATTCAATTCCTTCCAGACTAGAAGAGAAGAACCAAAGTTTGTCTGAGACAGTGAAGAATATAATTCCCTTTCTTCCAAAGATAATTCTGATGATTCTTGATCCAATTCATAGTCTTGAGATGCGATTGGATTCGATTCCAATCCAGAAATGGAACTCGTTTTTGAAGATCTTGAAATGTCAATGTGGATCGAAGAGAGCAAGTCATTGAAGGACTTGTATCGATGTCGATGTTTGGGAATCGCTAGTTGCTTCGTCTTCTTTGTCTTTGCATTGGATCTTGAAGAAGAGGAAGAGGAAGATGAGTTTGCAGCAGCTGCTCTTCTTTCTCTTTCCTTTCTTGCTGCATCCTCGGCTCGGGTGAATTGCGTCTCTCTGCTGATCTTTCTCTTCTTTGATGGCTTCGATTGAGAAGAATTGGCCATCGTTGCAGAAGGGAGGATTGTAGGAAGATGCGGTTTGGCAAGAAGAAATAAGAAATGTCGGCAACTTTTTTCTCATTTCCTTCGATCACTTCGGCGCTGCCTCGGCGTTGGCTCAGAGGTGCTCTTTTTGTCTTCTCTTCGCCTTTTGCATTTCGCAGACTGGATTTTGGGTTTATTTTCATTAGATGTGAATCAAAGATCAAGAGTTGGGTCAGGAGCTACATCTTGATGTCACTGCTCTACGCCACTGCCTCTCAAAGAGAATTTGGACAGAATGGTCCGAAGTTGACCACTTCCTGCTTTTTCTTCCTCGCTCCGACTCAAATACAACTCTGTCTTATAGTACAATGAGGAAATGACATGGGTAGGAGACATCATAGGTTCCGGGTATGAGCTGAAGAGCAGTCATTCTAACATCACCTTTGGCTCTTAGCAAGGTTTCCTTCACGACTTGAGCTAAGCTTCCCATCTCTTCATTTTCAAAAACGATTCTCAAAATTGCTAGAACTTCTCCTTCTCCTTTCACATGAATGGTTCTGTGATCTTGATCTTGTTCAATATGCTCAGTAAGGTAGATGTGAGCCTCCACCCTTTTCTCTTTCAGATATATAGTTTGGTGTAGTTGATGAAGGTAAGCTTTGAAATCTTCCAAGTTGTTAAGGATTTCTCTGTGGCAATAAGTGAATTCAGGTTGGACTTCACTGGCAATCAGTGTTACTTCTTCTCCTTTTACTTTCATCATGACTGTGGAGATTGAGAAGAGAGAAGATCGTTTCTGAGTGACAAAGAGGGGAGTGTAAGCTTTTGACAAATCGATTTTCTGGCTCACGAGTCCTCCAGTAAAGTTTTTGAGCGAGTTTTGGAAAGTTTCGATAGTGAGGGTACTCAAAAGACCTCGCTGTGCGCAGCCTACAAAAGCCTGAGTCAGGAGGTGAAGGCAAGGACCTCACTTGATATCCTGGAAAAGTTGAGTAAAAGGCAGAAACGATACTGTAGACCCGTGGGAGCAAAAAGAAGAAGGAATCGTGATGAAACACGAGGACCAAAAAGATGTTCCCTGTCCGGGAATCGAACCCGGATCGCCCGCGCTTTTCAATTGCTGCGTTTAATCGTGTTATTGAAAAGCGGATATACTGACCATTGTACTAACAAGGACCTAGAATGAAGCTTATATTCGACGCCCCACTTTACCGGTCTACTAAGCTGAGCAAAACATTTTGAGATTTTGAAAGCTGCCTCTTTTGTAGACTCGTCTCGCCGCTGGACGCGCGCGAATGGGGCGTAAAGAGTCGATTTGATACTCCATAATGCTTCTCATGATCTTCTACGATGGTCAAAACAGTCTATCAGGAGATTGAGTAAGGAATCTCTTGGGAAAAGGCACTGAACTCACTCACATCCAGCGGGTAGCGGCTCTAGAATTTCACAGGGAGCTCCAGCTTGCTCCAAATTGGAGGAAAATCTTTGCTAGCGATACTATGTATCCCAAAAGATTGCTCTCTTTGAGGATAGGCCAACAGGAAAAGAGATCACCCAGTCAGTATAGCTGTTGGAAGGGAAGATTGTAAAAAGCGTTATTCTTTACTTTTCGGCAGGCTGAGATTCGATTATATTACGAAATTCAAAGCTCGAATCTATCATGATATAACAGTGTCGGAGGCGACAAGCAAAACAGTGTCAAAAACAAGGTCGATCGAGAGAGCTTGCTGACTCTCGTTCTAATGACTCTTGGCGAGTCCTAGCTCTCGGTTTTGAAGCATAAAATTCATTAAGGTACTGAAAGAAAGTGAGTGACTGGTGTTCTGGGATGCACAAGAGTGTCAGGAAGGTGTGGCGTTCGAGAAATACCCTCATCGAAATTACGAACCTAAAGAAGTTGCAAGGACTCCAAGATCAAAGCAATCTTTCAACAGAAAGATTTAAATACACTGAAAGTTTCATTCTTCAAGCCGGCGTGGTCAGTCAGTTAAGTATCAAAGGCATTTCAGAGATCGTAAAGAGCCTCCCGTCTGGCGCTCTTCTTCTGGGTCGAGAGCTTCGCCAAAGACAGTCGCCTGTACTTGCTCCCAGAAGTTGGACTTGCACTTCGTGGTTTTCTTTGAACTCTGTGGAAGTCTGTAAATCTAATCGGAGAGTTCCCTGCCCTCTAAAGAGTGAGAACTCTGTCCGAACTGCCACCTACTTCATCGGAAGCGATAGTGAGAGAGGGAGTCGAGAGATCGTTCTGAACTCATACCAGAATGTTGTCTGAAAGCTCCCAACAAATCGAGCGAATTGAGTGCACACAGCGTTCAGATCTTTCAGCTGAAGTACGGCTACTCGTCCTCCCACTGTACTCGAGAAGTGTCGTCGATTTCCAAAGGATTTGTACTCCGTCTAAGCTGATATAGAATTAGGGGTTCTGCAGCTCGTACACCATTCGTAATGGTTCACATATCACAAGAGGAAGACAGAAAAATGTGTTGTATTGAAAAGTAAAGAGAGGGAGACATTTTAAAGCTACAGATTCTCGAGGAATTTTGTGCACGAAGATGAAAGAGAAGACTATCTTTTTGGAATTAATTTTTGAGACAAGGATCGTACATGACTAAGCGACAGAGTACTAGAACTGATTTCATATTGGATTTCATTATTGCATGTTCAAAGCAGAGATTGATTCTTATGAATGTTGTATTGTGTTGTGTTGATGATTATGGAGATCGTGATTGATGAGGTAGAGAAAGCCAGGAAAGGGTCGATTCGTTTGATTTGAGCTAATTTCAATTCGGAAACTAAAGTTAGAAAGAGAAGAAGTGAATTCGAGAATCGATTCAAGAGGAAATTGATGTTGAGGGAGACTGGCGCTTGATTGAAGAAGAATGAATGCTATCGAAGAAGAATAATGACTATCGAAGAAGAACAATGATCATTAAAGAAACGACTTTAGGAGAAAATTATTGAAGAATACTGAAGAAGAATCATGAAGGAGGCTATCGATGTTGTTGAACTTGACCTTGTTTCTTCAAATCCTGACTCATGAACCTGAACTAATCCCTACTTGATGCTACGTTCCCAATTTCAGCTTCACCTCCTCCAAGATCGACCTTTCCGACTCCTCTTCTTCACCACCTTGTGACCCTATCGACTAGTTCTCTTCCATTTCTTCATCTTCTCCAGCGTCGTTCAAGGCTTGAGCGATCCTAGCTTGCTTCTGGACTCTGTTGTAATAATGACCTCTATCTAAATCTTCGTGAATTCTGTTGTACTCTTCCGATAGCTCTTTGTAAAAAGGTTCCAAGCGATTCAGAATCTGTTCAGAGTTTTGAGTTCCTGGAGTCAGAGCTGCTGGAAGACCTGCCTCGAGCTTCGAGTCTAGCTAGAGTTGCAACTTCCATCTTTCCACCTGCCTTGGAATACTTTCTACAAGGCTTGCAAAGGAAGCGCTTCAGCTATTCAATAAGAAGCAGTAGCTTCTAGCACGCTTTCCAGTGAGCTTTGAATGCTGCTGTTTGCTAGACGGAGATGGCGAGTGGCTAATGTTTCTTGATGTGATTTACCGAGAGACTTGATTGTTGAAGAGGAAATGAGAAGATCGAAAACCAAGTGGAAAGTTAGAAGAAGGTACAGAGTGTTGAAAGAAAGAAAGTTGCGGATTGTGAAAAGGTTAAGAGTGAGAATGCAATGCGAAGAAATGATTAATGAAGCTTGAAGGTCAAGGCTCGCGCCGATCGAAGATTGCTTTCTTCGCAGCATTTTGCAGCCTCTTTTAACTAAAGCTCTAAATCTCGAGGATCAGCTGCCAATCTTGGAACAGACTTCTACCAGTAGCGCTTAGACTCCCTTATTGGAGGCCCTTATTGGAGGCCAAAAACGGTGAAGACGAGAAAGAGTTGCTGGTCGTTTGAGAAGATCGAAGCACCTTCCAGAGAAGTGATCTCTCTCTTTCTCGATTTCTCAGAGATAGCTGATCGTTTTTCTTTCACTGACACCAGTAAATGATGGGTCGAAGTTCGAAAAGAACACCTCCAAGACGAGATATAGATGAGACAACAAACCGTAAGCAGAGGTCAGTCTGACTCTGCTAGAGAGATTGCTTTCGTTAAGAACACTCTTTTGAGAGGTTTAAAAAACCTCGTTCATTGTCAAGACTGGAGCTGTGAGCGAACCAAAAATCTTGCCTAGACCACTCAGGGAAGCATTTAGATCACACTTTTACCTGCTTGCAATTTTGCCTCGTCTGCTTCAACAAGGGAAAAGAAAGATAGTTTCACAAGAATTTGAAGAAGCCAAAAAACCAAAAATGTTGTTGATTTATAGCATTCTGCGCGTTTTTCGGGCGAAGGCGTCCAGCGGCGAGACGAGTCTACAAAAGAGGCAGCTTTCAAAATCTCAAAATTTTTTGCTCAGCTGACTACGCCGGTAAAGTGGGACGTCGAATATAAGCTTCGATCTAAGTCCTTGTTAGTACAATGGTCAGTAAGGAGCTTTCCTCGAGGCAAAAGAAGAGTTCGTCAGAGTACTCTCCCCGAATGTCTTTATAGCGAGAACTTTGACGGAAGAAGTGCAGCCATAGGACTGCTCTCTAACGTCTTGGTCCAAAAGCTTCTTTGTTCATCAGTCAGCAGCCAACTTGACAGCTTGACATTTAGCTGATGATTCTGCGTCCTCTTCTGCGGCTCAGTCAGCTGGGGTAAAAATTCCAGGTCTCGCTTTTGTCAACCTCCATCTCCCCTTCTCGGGAGCTTTAACGCGCGAGATCCACGGCTTCTCCCGGTCAGTTCTGCCCTCCGAGACACATCAAGTCGAGTTGCCATTCAAAGTGAGTCTTTCGAGGTGAGGGCGAGTCGGAAAGAGTCGGTGTCGAGCTTTCTTCTCCCATGACTTCTTTGGTGTCTTCTTTTTCCAAACTCGAAGCAGCCTCTGCCTGTCCCATCTTCGTACATACTCAGAAAAGAGTTCAAATGAAGGAAGATGTAATTCTAGACCGTCTGACTCGGTTGAGACGCACTTTGATTTGTGAGTTGAGATTGAGTTGTGAGTTGAGTTTGAGTTGAGTTTGAGTTGACTCGACTCATTTCTCAACTCACGGGCCAGGAGTTTTGAGAGTGGTTTTCGAGCTCTGTAGAGCTTTTCACGGCTCTCCTTCTCTTTTTAATGGTTTTTACAGATATTGTAGATGTTCAACTTCTTGCTAAAATGGTCGGGAAAGAGTCAATGGCCTGGCGAGAGATGGGACAGGAGTTGAAGCCTCCTCAAACTTTTGGCCCAGTTGCTTCTGAGTTGATTTTCAGGCTCGAAAATTGCTTGTAAAGGTGTGGTGCTCTTTCACCATCTTTCGTCGTATCCTTCGCCACCTTCTCACCCTCATTTCCGACTATAAAGATGTTTCGAAAGCATAGTAAGCTTCGAAAATTACCTGGTATTGTAGAAGAACGCAGAAAGAAGCTTGTCGCGAATACTACTCTCAAGTCGAATCAAAACTTTGACCAGCCGAGCCGCATCGGGAGCTAACAAACCACGAATGAGTTGAGACGACCTAAATATTCGAGTAGCGACGAGGAAAAGACAAGATCGAGTTTGGAAGAAGGGAGAGCCGAAATAGAAGATCTCGAGGTCAGGCACTCTCCCTGAGAAGAAACGTAAATGGACGCCTTTTGGCCTCTGCGAGGACTATGCAGAGAGTGAGGCTCCATCCGAGTTTTCTTTTCAGGTTCATGATATCATTAAAAATCCAGACAAGGTAACGAAGGAACTCGAGAGTGATTTCAAAAGATGAAAGATCTCGAAAAGGACGTCGGGACAGAGACCTCTTCTCTTCTCATTCTTTGTGAGATGAATCACGATCTTCCCCTAGAACTGCGACAGCCTGTGAATGCATTGACTAGAATCTTTGAAACGAGGTGATGGGAATGAAGAGTAAAAGTACAAATGAGACTGAAGAAGGGAAAACCCAAGAAGAAAGCGAGAGCCATGAGACAGAGAAGAAATCGAAGGACCTAGCGAGAGAAGCCGAGAGACGGATGGAATCGAGGATAAGATATGCTGAATAAAAAGGACGCAGAAATGAAAAGAGGAGATGAGAAAACTTTTCCGAAGCATGGAGTGGTCGGCCTACTGAGCTGAATGAATGACCTCGAGGACATCTCTCTCCTTGTCGACGAGGATGAAGCCCTTTCGCTTCTGCCTTATCGATGAAGCAGAGACTAAAGAGATCACAAAGAAGCCTGGAATGCCAACTCGAAGGATCAAAGGATGCCACGAGATGAAGCAATCGCAGCAGCGTCAAGAGTACCCACTCTTATCTCTCAGTCTATTCTCCTAACTCCGTTCTAAGCATTGCTCTGAGACCAAGACAATGGATTGATAATCATCTAATCTAAACTCACAACAAGAAAGTGAACCGAATCACATAGGTTTTGCGCCACAGCAACCATTTGCACTTCCACCAGCTGCGTTGAAAGTTGGCCCACCTCCATTCAATCTTCCGGTTCTCCTCTGGTTCCCACCGTTCCCTCCACCACGGTTTGAGGGTCCTAGGTTGACTCTTTCTCCGGATGCTACTCTTCTGTTTTCTTCACCCGAGACGAGAGTGTTGAGGAAGAGGAGGATGCCGTACCAGATTGTCCACAAGATTCTTTTGATCATGAATAGATGAGAAGGCTTCTCCACGAGATTTCCATTTGAATCATAGAATTGAAATCCTGACATTCTAGACTTGAACTTCAGCGTCGATATCAGCAATTTCGAGTGGAATTGATGGGATTTTGAGGATGCTTGTGTTGTTCCAGAGTGACTTTGAAATTTTTGGATTTCTGATTCTTTGCCTCGAACTTTTCAGTCTTTAGAAGCAAGAAGCTGACTCTTCTACAACTGGCTTTCATATCGAGGTAGAATCATTCCATTCCAATCAACAGTCAAATTCAACAGCTGGAACCACAAGTACAACTTTCAAGATGGATCTGTTTCAAGACGATGAGGGTCCATCCACTTCTTCTTCTTCTTCTGCTCCATCCTTCTCAGTCAACAAAGCATACGCAAACAAGTTCGAGCACAATAAAGCAAGAGCAGAACTACAACGTCTAGACGAGAAATACTCTGGAAAGGGCGCAGACGATGAGGATAGCAGTAGTGACGATGAGACTGAAGATGAAGAAGGTGAACAAATCACTCCAGAAGTAGACGCTGCTATCCTAAGAACCATCGCTAGGATAAGAGCAAAGGATACCGCAATCTATCAGGACGGCAAAAAGGTATTCGATGGTGAGTCAAAGCTTAGAGAGAGGAGGCAGGCTACAGCTCATCATGTGCAAGGTTGCACTTTTGAAAAAGTTCAGATGCAACAGCTGCACCTCTTCGAGCCTGAGCGACGAGGATTTCAGAATCTAAATGTAGTTTCTTTGGTTGAATCTACTCATCGAAACAATGAAAAGTACCTCTTTGTGCTAGAGAAGGAAGTCTCTTGCTTGCTCAAAAATTCTAACTTTCCACTCTCCTTTCCAAATTTTCCACTTTCTCTATTCAGACGAGAGAGCTCTCGCCTCTTCATCTTCCCTTCGACCCAAATCTTCATCATCCAAACCACCATCCAGAAAGGAGAAGAAAATGAATCTAGCATCCTATCAAAGATCCAGAATGGAAGAATTGATCAAGACCTCTTCAGATCCAGCAAAGGCCTTCGCAGACGCCACTTCTTTTTCTGCAGGTAACGAGTTCGGTTATGGATCTAATCAAGATCAAGGTTATGGTAATAGAAACGATGATGAGGGAGGGGAGGAATTGGTAGCTCCAGCTCAAGAACAAGAGAAATTGAAAAGAGAAGTCAGAGATGCTTTTAACAATTTCAATAATGATGACGATGATGAAGATGAAGATGGAGGATTCTTTGTAAAGAGAGATTTGGATCAAGAAGCTTTGGAAGGAGATGATTATAGGAAATATCTGCTTTCGGTATTGGAAGAAAGTGGTGGAGGAGAGAAAGCTGTTAGAGAAGCTTTGAAAAGTCAAATTGAAGAAGCAGAGAGAGGTGATGATGGTTTGAGGAGAAAGGTTAGAGTTGGAGAAGATGAAAATTTAGGAGATGATACTGCTGCTACTGATGATGAGAATCGAGACGAAAGCGAGAAGAAGAAGAAAGAGAAGAAGGAGAAAAAGAAAGGGAAAGAGAAGATAAAGGAGAAGAGTAAAGAAGAGAAGGATGAGGATTTCTTAATGAAGTGAGTAGCTATCGTTTTCAATTACTCGGGGTATTGTCCACATGATGCTGAGCTGGACCTTGACTTCTTTTCCCTTGCTTTTTGCAGCTACATCCTGAATCGTGGGTGGATGGACGATTCAGCTCCTTCAGGTCCATCAAAACCATCTCTGAAATCCCTCAAATCCAAAAGAAATGCAGCCAAACAATCAACATCCGATTCAGATTCAGATTCATCACCAGAAGATCTAGCTCCCTCAACTTCAGGAAAAGGTGCCTATGGTAGAGATTGGGAAGCAGAAGCTGCAGATTTGGAATCAGAGGCTTCTTTTGATTCCAAAGCTGAAGCTTTTGAAACTGCCTACAATTTCAGATATGAACAAATGGAATCTGGTGAAACTGGTTCAAACATTGCAAGTTTCGCAAGAGATCCAAAAGGTAGTGTTAGGAGAAAGGATGAAAAGAGGAAATTGGAAAGAGAGAATAAAAAGGAAAGAAAGGAGAAAGCAAAGAAGGAGAAATTGGGAGAATTGAATAGATATGCTGAATTGAAGAGAAAGGATATCTTGGAAAGAGTTAAGAAATTGAGAGAAGCTACTGGCAGTCAAGGTGAGTCTACGAGATGCGAATCTTGAAAATCGGATTTGAAATCCTCAACATGCTCATGAGCTGACTCTCTTTCGACATTCTCTTTGCTTTTTGAATTTAGCAATCGGATTCGAGGATTTGGATCTTGATGCTGATTTCGATCCTGATGCTCATGATAGAGCTATGAACGGAGCATTCAATGATGAATATTATCAAGAAGGTGAAGAGGGAGATTTTGCTGGAGAAGGTGATTACGATGAGAATGTCAAGTACGATGCAGATGGAAAACCAATCTGGGATGATGATATTGACATTGGAGATATCCTGGAAGAAGATGAAGAAGAAGAAGAAGAACCTTCCAGCAAGAAATCAAAGAAAGGTAAAGGAAAGAAGAAATCAAATGATTATGACGAAGAAGAGGATGGTCCAATTGAAATGGATGCTGATTTCGTAGATGGAACTTTCAATTCAAATGGAAAGAGTGAGAAAGAAATGTCGAAGAAAGAAAAGAAGAAATTGAAGAAGAAATTGAAAGCTGCAGAAGAAAAGAAAGCTAAAACTTTGGCTAGAAATCAGGATGAAGATGAAGCTGTCAACGAAGATGAAATGGACGCTGATAAATTGGAAATGAAGATGAAGTTGAACCTCCCAAAGAGAGAATCTAAGGAAGAAGATGAACCTAGAACTGAAGAGGAGAGAAGAAGTAGATTGGAAAGTTTGAAGGAAGAATATGATGCTTTGGATTATGAAGATGTCGTGAGTACATAGATTCCTTTCGTCTACCCCAAAGCTTGCTTTGAACTCTCAGCTGATCTCATCTCCAATTCGACTTCTATCCCTTCTCTAGGTCGGAGATCAACCCACAAGATTCAAATACACCAAAGTCCCTTCAAGTTCTTATGGTCTGACACCTGTCGAAATCCTACTAGCAGATGATTCTCAGCTCAACTCTTTAATCGGTCTGAAGAATCTTCAACCTTACAAGAAAGGAGGAAACAAGAGACCTGCAGATATGGGAGCTAGATTGAGAGAATTCAGATCCGGTTTGAGCAAGAATTCAAGTTTCAAGAAGAACGCTGAAGAGATGGAAAAGAGAGGTTGGAAAGTTGAGGGAGTCAACGCTCCGAACTCGAAAGATGGTAAAAAGAAGAAAAGAGCTGGAAAGAGTGAGAGAGAGAAGAGAAAGAGAGAACAGGCAGAGGAGGGAGAGGGCGAGAAAGTTGAGGTTGAGAATGGAGTGAAGGTGGATGGAGAAGTAAAGGAGAGCAAGGAAGAGAAGGAGAAGAGAAAGAAGGAAAAGAAGGAAAAGAAAGAGAGAAAGGAAAAGAATGGTGATGAAAGTGGAGAGCCGAAGAAGAAGAAAAGTAAAAAGGAATAGAGAGATTCTTTCTTCCCACCTGCGTCCCACATTGTTCATCCGGTTTATTGTCTCATCAATTACGTTGTTGCGTTTCTGTTCAAGTTACATTTGCATCTCATTCAAGAGAATCGATTTTCTTCCGTTTAGAGACCACTAGGCGAGACAACATCATTGAAACGAGGAACTATTTCCAAAACCTATTCTCTATCAATCTATTGAGATATCTGTTTGAATACAAAGCATAAGGAACAACTCCAAGTCTCGAGACTCCGATTAGATTTTAATCCTCCCATTTCTCCTCCAAAAGCTTCTTCATCAAATCGATCAACTGTTTATTCTCTCCTTCAGTTCCGACAGTGATTCTCAAACAACCTTTACAACCCAATTCACCACTTCTATTCCTAACCACCACACCAAAGCTTTCAGCCATCTTTTTGTATAAATACTGAGCTCTTTCCGAATTTGGTTCTCCATTTGGTTTATCCAAGATCTGAACAAGGACGAAGTTGGAGTGATTTGCACCTAGAATCTCACCACAGCTTGGCATTGACTTCAATTCAGTGATGAGATTTGATCGGTTGATGATTAGAGTCTTGATGTTTTCTTTCATGATTTCCAAGCCTTTTGGAGAAAGTGCTTGAGAAGAAAGGAAAGCTGTTGGAGATGAAATGTTGTAAGGTGCTTTGGTATTGTTCATGATTTGGATTAGATCTCGTTGAGAAAAAGCCATTCCTAATCTGTGAGTGGGAAGGGAAGGAAGATGTCAAGTCGGTCAGAGATAAGACAAGAAGGATCGAAAGATCAAGATTCTAGGATCTTACTGCTTCGACGAAGCTTGCAAATAAACGAGGCCTTTCTCCTCCGCTTTTGGGATGCTATAAAGATGAATATGGGACTTCTTCTGGAACATTCTCGAACACTTTCACTCACCTAATTCCAGCCAATCCAAAAGCCTTACTCAAAGTCTGTGTGACTATCAGATTGGAGTACTTGCCGACCAATCCGACAGCGCTGACCTGACCACCTTGTACATCTCTAGTTCCCTGCAATCCATCCTTGTTCAAGTGACATTCTTCGATTGCAAAGTCGATGTATGCCTCATCTACCACGACCAAACCTTTGAAGTTTGGATTCTCTAGAACTTGAATGATTTGTTGCAGGGGTATGAGAGTACCAGTTGGGTTTCCTGGAGAACATAAGAAAAGAATCTTGATAGATGAATCTGTTGAAAGTGTTTGATTTAGCTAAAAGAGAGGGAGGATGGGAGAGAGAAGGTAGAGGTTGGGAAGTGAGTCATAGGCAGATAAGAAGTGGCTTGTCCTCTCTCTTTCTCTAGAAAGCAGTAGGAAATTCATCTTTCTGCTTATTCAAACTTCTCAACAATCCAAATTGGTTTCATTATCCTGTTTTAATCTCTTATCGTCGAAAGCACTCACCTTTTCTACGTCCAAGCTGAAATCTCCACCTTGAACTTTCAAAGGAACTTTGACTACGTTCAAAGCATTGACAGCAGCCCCTACGCTATACATTCCATAAGTAGGAGGACAGATACAAATGCTATCCTTTCCAGGGTTTGCAGCGATTCTCTGAATGAGATCCAATACTTCATCACTTCCGACTCCCAAGAAGATTTGATCGACATGTACGTTTCTCAACTTTGATAGACTATCCTTGACGTTGAAGAGAGATGGATCTGGATAACGGTGCAAGGACAAGGAATCAGTTTGAGCTGGAGTTAAAGAAGAAGGATTAGAAGCAGAAGTAGAAGCTTGAGGAATGGAATGTCCAATCGAGTTTTCATTTGCATCTAGAAGAATTCCAGATTGATAATCATCTCGAGCACATCGATAAGGAGCTAGCGATAAAATGTTGGGTCGGATTAGAGAGGATAGTGAAAAGTGATCTGGATAACTTGAACTTCCATTCGTCTTGGAGGAACTCATTTTGAGAATGATGATGGTGGGAGGAGAGAAGAAGTGCTCGAAGAGTCATTTTCCCTTTTCACTTTCAACTCATCACTATCATTCTTATTTCTTTCTTTCTTCCTTCTTCTTTGATTCTTTCTCTTCATTCATCTTCAATCCTTTCATTAATCATCTCAACTCTACAAGTACACTCATCACGAACAAGCTCATCAGTCATGCCTTCTCCTTCAACTCCTCTGAACTTCAACGATCTATTAGATGAGATCCTTCATCTCGTCTTCAGCTTTCTCACTCCAGAAGAAAGAGCTCTAGTTTCTTCAACATGTAAGGAATGGCACGGCATCATCATGGGCACAAAGTCCTACTGGAGAGAGGTAAAAGTGGGAAAAGATGCGTCAGTGGAAAAGATGCAAACGAAGCTTCGAGTCTTCAACCAGAGATCCTCCTTTTCACTCAGAGTGGTCGTGATAGATAGGAAGATCAACAACCAACCGCGATAGAGTCTTTTACATTATCGCACCATCAGCGAGGACAATCAGAGAGGTGCTCCTACGTCAAGCTCCAACACTCAATCTTTACACCAGAATCCTCTCTAGATTGAGCTTCCCCGCCCTTCAAGTCCTTTGCACTCAAGCGGAGATCCAGATGGGAAAGGTATTCAAGATGAGGGATCCAGAGGAAACGTGGAATGGTCTGGAAGTCTATCTCACTGATCTCTTGGTGGAACTTCACGATGAAGATGAATTGGAATGGTTATCTCGTTTACAGTGTCTAGAGGTTGAGATTTCAGACTCTCCAAGGGCGATCCGTTCGATTTTAGAATCTTGTAAGGGATTGGTAACATTGTCCGTCAACGGAATCTTTCATAATACAGAGCCCAATTCACATGACTCAATTATCATTGTCGATTTCTTGAAAGTTCTCCATCTTCCAGTATCTCCCCCCTCTCGACCTCCAATACGAGTCGATCTTACAGCACCAAATCTGAAGGCACTCGTTTGCAGGATTGACCAGTTGGAAAGCGTTCAAGCATCATCTCTTCAACAACTATTTTTAGTCCTGGAAGATCCAGGAGATGAAGAATGGGACGAACAAAAACTCCAGGATTACTCCCGAAAATGCAATAGATGCTTCTCCAGCAAGCCTCGCATTTTGGAGTTGATAATTTTGGGAGACATCCCTGGCGGGGCGAGGAAGGTTCAAGGTCAACTTCAAGGTTTGATCAAAACACTCGCTTGTTCTGCAGACAAGGTTCCAATCTGTCCAAATCTCAAACAACTGACCATCAATCCTATTCAAGATGCAAACTTGGAAGCTTTAGTCAGAACTGTCATTAGTAGAGAGATTCACTCAACGAAGACTTCAGGGCGCAATAGATTTCGAGTCTCACTTCAGAAGCACGACACTCAAATCTTCAAAAAGTTCAAGCGGATCAAACAAAAGATATAAAACGAGGAAAGAGCTTCGTTTGAGAAAATGTGAGTCTTGGAAAGCAGCAGAATCTCAAGACAACAAGCTCTCCTTTTACTGACTCTTTGCTTTGTTCTCTCCCTTCTATCGTCGTTTTGATCGAACGCCAGAATGGTCGACCTCAATTTCTGGATGATGCAAAGCAAGACTAGAACCATTTTGAACGCATTATCGACAATCTAGGTCTCCCTCATCTCCCCTTCACCTTCACTAAGCAAAGTTCTCATCGTATTTAACTTATTCTGTATTCGCTATATGCGCTTCTTGTCTTCATCGATTGAACTTTCTGTCCTGATGTGGACAATTCTTTTGCGCGAGATAAAGGCATTGAGAACAGAAGTGTAATGTGAGATTGAAAGAGAGCGAGTGTAATATATTGTAATGAAGATGCCTTTCAACTTTCGCTTCTTCGATCAAAATTTCTTCTTTCCCTTCGTCTCCATCCATCCACTCTTCCCAAAGTCACTTCCGCAACAGTCTTTGACATCATGAAGACTCTAATCCCAGAAGATGTCTATTCAGAGATTGCCAAGGCAGTCATGGGCTATGCTAGAGGAACTCAAGGTGAAGAGAGAGAATCGCTCAGAAAGTAAGTCATCCTGAGATGGTGGAGAAATCTACTCGTGCTGCTCGCCTCATTTTGGAATCCAGTCGATTTGAAAGAAAGAAGTATTGAGTATTCTTATCAACAACGTGTTCCATCTCCCACTTTCACCCTTCCTCCAATGCAGGGTGAGAGATTTGACTCTACTCAACCTCTCCCTGAGTTCCAAGGACATTTCTTCAGCTTCACTTCCCATCCTTCGTTGAAACGTGACGGTTTCGTTTCTCACCGCCGATACTTTTCTTCCATTTACAATGACCACTCCAAATCCTTTCCTCAACACTCGTTCCTTGAAATCGAACCTGCCTCATACAAAAGACTCGGTGAAGAAAAGAAGGATGAGAGCCATCAGAGGCAAAGACTCCAAAGATCTCCATCCTTTTGTTGATCTCATTCAAAAAGAGCAACCTAGGGTGGAAGAAGAGAGGGCTAGACCTGCTAACCAAGAAAAAATCCAACTAAAGGAAAGAGCGAATTACCTGGCACTTTCTAAACTGGCATCTATCCATTCAGTGATAATCGAAAGTATGCCTAACCTAAAGTATCTCGAAGTGGAGGACGGAGTAGATTTTCAATTTGTCAAAAGTGATTTCTCAGAACTAAGAGGAGCTACTTTCAGTCGTCCACTCTTTGGTCTTTTAAGTTTGAAAGTCCTCAAGACAGGAGAACACCTCAAGGCTAAGAATGTTTTAGGCGGACTCTCCGCAACTAATTGCGTTTGGTTGATGGTGTTCTTGCCTTCTTTGACTCATCTTCAATGTATTGTAGATTTCTACTCTGCAGACGAGAGGTTCCTTCTGAATCACGAGGAGGCGCTGGTTGGAAGATCCAAAATCACTCATCTGGATGTGGCTTTCAGCATTATCAAGGATGAGAAGAGAGGCTGGCCTGGACCAATGAAGGTTGAAGTGGAAGTCTTGGAACAATTTCTCAGCCTTACCAAAGGTTTGGTGGAGCTCAAACTTCATAACAGAGTGCCTCCGATCCACAAAGGTTTTATGGTTTCTTCACTTGTTTTTCTCAAATGTCTCAAATCCTCCTTTAAGAGTCTCAAGTATCTATCTCTAATTGGAGAGTTTACAGAGAACCTGATGGGATCAGCATCAGATGATTGGAAATACAAGACCTTAATTCCACTCAGGTTTGACTCCTTAAAGGCAATCTCTTTCGATCGTTTGTCTGTATCAGAGATCAGTAGATTTGATATAACTTCAGCTTTCAAGGTCAAGTTACAGATTCCTTCTTTATCTTCTCTTCAGCTGCTTTCAGAATCAAAACCGGACGAAACTGCTCATGGATATCCAGAAAATAAAGTCGTGGATTGGATTGACAGCGAATTCTTCCCATCAACAATCAAGACCATCTTCCTCGACGAATATCCAGTCGGAGCTGATGGAAGACTCTTCGTTCTACGCGTGGAAGTAGAAGAAGAGTGGAGAAAATCCAGAAACGAGTTGGTGGAACTTTGCGGAAAGAAAGGTTTGAAAGTAAAGATTCTAAGATACGGCGAGCAATGTGAGTTTGACGTCTGACGAGAGCAAATAGCGAACTTGAGACTTCTTTTTCTTCCACTTTTGCTGACCTCTTTCTTATTCCTTCACTGGCAGTACCTTTCGGAGTGATGCCAGAACCGGAGGATCTACTGATCTACTCTGAGGCTGGTTATGCCACTGAGAGTAGAACAGATCACAGGTCGGGAAGTATTGAGAAACGGGACAGAAGATAGAGCTCGAACTTTGAAGTTCAAGATACTTTCGACAACAACTTCGTACTTTTCTCTCTGATGTGGATATTTCTTTCGCGCGAGAGTAAAGCAGTGGGAACACAGAAGTACAAAGTGAGATTGAAAGAGCGAGAGCGTTGAGAATTGAAAAGCAGAAGACACAAACAACAAATTAAAAAAAAGTGGGAAGAAAAGAAGGCAAGAGAGAGAAGCTTCGATTGCCCTTCCCACGACAAAGCATCAAAAACCGAACCCATCTCATCTCGAAACATCCCAAAGGAACCTTCCCACTACTCCTCAATCCTTTCACCATGAATCTCCTTTCTCTCCTTCCAACTCTTCCTACTCCAATGAACCGGAACCTTTACATAATCCCCACTATCTCTGAACACTTTATCGTTCGAGAAGTCAGTCTCAGAGTTCTTCATCACCGAATCAGTTCTTAACAAAGAGACTATCGACTGAGAAGGTTTCTTGACCGAGCTTATTCTCAACCGACTGGGAATTTGAGACTTGAACGCAGAGTTTGAAGGCTTGACAGCTGACGAGGATGACGATGAAGAAGCAGAAGAAAGACTTGAGTTTGAAGATTTCTTGGGAACAGACTTCATGGAACTGACACTCTTTCTTGATGTCGTCAGAATCGGAGAGGGAAATCTCAATACTATCTGGTTCAATTCGTCATCTGAATCTCTATCATTTTCTTCCTGAGTGTAACTCTTCCCATTTCGATCTTCATCAGAAGAAGATTCAGACCCAGAATCTTGACTGAAATCATCACCACTTGAACTATCTTGACTCGATTCTAGCTCTTCTCTCAATTTCTTCTGTTTGGACAAAGTGATGTCGACTTTTTCCAACTCGAGTTCTGCCTCTGCAAAAGCTTTTGCTAGATTCTTAGCTCCCAAATCCAAATCGTCATCGAATTCCAGACCTAGATGTTTGGGAGTTTGAAAAGTTGAGATTGAAATTCCACCTCTTCTCGGAGACAGAATGAGACTTGGTGTTGAAACAGCATCTTGTTCATCAATGACTTTGGAAGATTTCGATCTGATTTCCTTTAGTTGACACGGAAGTACGAAGATTTCCTCTTCTTCCTTTGGTCTCTTGATGACTTTCTTGATCTCTTTCTCTTTTGAGAGGTTAGATCTCAAAGAAGAAGTAGAGCTCGATTTGGAATTTGATCTAGACATTTGAACAGAAGATGGAGCAGAGACTTGCATCTTCGAAGTGCCGGTTTGAATCCTCTTGATTGGCCTTGGAATTCTGCTTGGCGGAAGATTCTTCTTGGAGCCAATAGAACTTGATGAAGTAGAAGTCGAGGCTGCAGCAGACATGGGGATGGAAGAGAAGGTCTTCTTTGGAAGCCCGGCAGATTGAGGGACTGGACCTTTGAGAATCTCATTGTGTTTCTCTACGGTCTTGGTCTTGAGAAGTGGAGCTGACTTGGGTGGTTCGGAGATGGACTTCTTCGTCTTCGAGCTTTCTGCGTGAGGATTGATGACTTCGATAGGTTTAGGAACATTGACTACTTTCCTTCTGTTGGCCAAAGCAGAAGTTGAAGGAGAGGGAGAAGGAGTTTTCGAATCGCTGACGACCTTCTTCGTTGGAACAACCTTCTTGATAGGAGAAGGAGAATGGATCACTGGCTTTGGGGTCTCTTTCTTTGTAGGTCCACAATCCAAATTGGTTCCCAATTTCTTCTCCAAGGATCTCCACAGTTTCCCAGCTTCATCTTCTGATCTTTCTCCTTCATCTATCTCTCCTTCGACCAACTTTCTCATTCCCTTGTCTCTTGCACTCGTTGGATCTTGAAGTTTTGAAGATGAAGAGACTATTCGAGTCGAAGATTGAGATGAAAGTAGAGGGGTAGCTCTTGGTGTTGACGCTGCAGAGCTCATTCTGGGAGTACTTTCAGATGTGACTGATGGATTTATTGAACTTCCGACTCGAACAGAACCAACATTTGAGCTCTTGTTTCCAGCAGAGATGATATTTGAAGGAATCAAATTGGAACGAGGTCTGACTGTTGAAGAGCTCATCGGACTACTAGGAACCGAACTAGAGATTGAGATTGGAGAAGAAGTGAACTGAGAAGCCATCATGAGTTGAGAGTTCTGATTCGGTCTCCCTTGAGACTTTTGACTGGAAGGTGGACCTGATCTTCTCTGATTTTGAGCTTGAACTGACGAAAGAGATGAAGCACCTGAAGAACTTGAAGCTTTGTTGGTGAATCCTTGAGATTGAGCTTGAGCTCTGTTCTGAATCGAAAGCTGAGGTGAAGGTATGGAACTGAGCTGAACAGGTGACTGAAAGTGAGAAGGCATCGAAATTGGCTGATGTGCATAGTAGATTCTTTGACCGTTACTCTGATTCACTGGTCTTTGCTGATTCGTCATTGGATGAGCTGTTTGGATTCTTTGAGAATTTTGAGGTTGCTGAAGTTGATGAGCACCAGGATGAACAGGCCTGCTCTGAGGTTGAAAGGGAATGATTTGATTCGAGTTCCTGCTTCCACTTGCACTTCGATTCCCAACTTCAGCTTTCTTTGGATCAGGAAACTTGTAATCGACCTTCTCCTTCATCCCAGTTCTATTACTATACTCGACTTGAGAGACCACATGAAGCTTCTTTCCATCTCTCCCATTATTGCTGTCATTTGAAGATTGAGAGAGAGATCCATGCATTGGAAAGGATCTATCGACCAAGTTTGGATTCTTCGGTTGTTTCAAGAATGAAGTTGAAGAATTGGAAGCGACCGTCAAAGAAGGTGAAGAAGGCATGAGAGATTGAGGTAGAAGCCTGACAGGAGGTATTGAAGAACTGTGAGGATTTGGGATTGGATTTGGATTCATTCTGGAAGGACTTGAATGTTGAGGTTGAATTCTACTTTGACTAGAGATCTGCTGATTGATTGCCTGACTTGGATTGAAGGCCTGATTTGGAAATCGATGAGCGTTGGGATTGGCAATCGGTGCAGCTCGATTTTGGAGATTCCAAGAAGAGACATTCTGGTTCGGATTTGGAGCTTGTTGATGTTGATCTCTATCAGAAGCTAGTCTAGCAATTGCTGCATAACTAAACTTCTTCTCTTCAATTTTACCAAGAGATTGATTTCTATGTTGCAGCTGTAATTGGTTCAAAGCTTGGACTCTCAATTCATGAGAACCATTCCCATTCCAAATCTGACCGACTTTCAAACTTTTGACGCTTCCAGTTTCACCTCCTCCAATTCTACTTTGATTGAAACTTCTTCCACTTCCAACACTACTTCCATCTTCGATCTCTCTTAGACAGATGCTATAAGGACTATCTTCCAAAGTGAAAGGAGCCCCCAATTCGTTCTCTGAAAAAGAATCTCTACTTCCATCTAAGTTGGTATCGTACATATGAACCAAAGTAGTTGCTCTTGCAAGTTGACTTGGAGTTTTCGAATAATGAGAAGATGACTTTGAATAGACTGAATTTGAAAGAGTCGAAGTCGAAACATTTCTAGCACGCTTGTGAGAAGATAGGGTTGGATTGAATTTCTGACTTGAAGAAATGATTGAAGAAGAGAAAGAACCTTGAGATCTGACTTGAGATCCACCAAAAGATGAAGTGGAGGAAGGCTTCCTCGGAAAATGAAAGTTTTGAGGTGGTGAATTGAATTGACCTTTTGACATTTGAAATCCGAATCCAAAAGGTGAAACTTTGGTTCCGATGATTGTTCCACCACCACCGACAGTATTCATACTGTTTGTACCAGATTGTTGAATCAAATTTGTTTGACCAATTAGGGATCCAGAAAGATTTCGAACTTGACCGACTGAAAAACTCGTCGACTTCGTCTTTGGACTCAGATGACATTTCTCCACCATCTTGTTAAAGGAATTGGTCAACATGGGTAGAGAGTTCCTGGAAATCTGCTTCAATGACTTCGAATGATTGATCTTTTTCGAATCTAGAGGATTCTGATTGATGACTTGGCTCTGATTTGGACTTGTCAGAAATTGGCCTGGAGTCAAGGAGAGATGGTTTGTCTTCGTGATCACTTGTTGAGATCGATTGGGATGGAGCTGAGGTTGGGGTTGAGTTCGATTCTGATCTCGGACAGTTGAACTTGAAGAGTTTCTCTGATTTGAAAGATTTCCATTCGTTCCGTTGACTTGTTGCTGTTTGGGTAGAATGGCATTGATGTGTTGACTTCTCTTCTTTCTCCCCGATCCAACGACTTTCCAATCGCCACCTTCAACGTCATCATTTCCTTTTGATTTGAAATTGGGATTTGAATTTAGATCTTTGGCCTTTCCATTATCCAAAATGAAGCCACCAAAGCCGTCTGGGATTCGTTTCTCTGACGTCATGTTGATTGATCTTGGAGAGTCACTACTAGCATTTCTCGGATCGAATTTTGCAGGATTCGGATTGAAAGTCGAAGTTGAAGGTGTTGATGGAGGTTGAGATTGAGACTGGATTTGATTCGTAACCATGGGATTGAAATTGGAAGCTCTGAAAGCAAACCTTCCCCAAGCTTCATCTTGACTCAGATCTTGACATCTGACGATTCCTTGCTTCGCTAGAGATTGGATTGGATTCGAATAGATTCCACTAGGATCTCCTCTTTGATTCTTGATTCCATTTCCATTGTTGAGTCTGGAACCATTTCCAACCATGCTCCGATTTTGAATGCTCAGTTTTTGTTTCTCTCTCTCTCTAACTTCTCCCCTACTCTTGTACGACTTGTTTGTTGTGATGAATAGCTCTTCAAGAGCTTTATGAAATGAAAGTGGATGAACTTGGTTTAGCGCCAGGCCAAAGAAAGTACTTTGGTATTAAGAATGTTGAAAAATATCAGGTGAGGTTTTGAACGAAGAGACAAGTTATGCTAAAGGACTAAGATGCTAAGAGCATAGTTTCCTTCTTCCTTTCGAATTTGAAAGTCTTGCTGTTCTACCGACCTTGTTGAGCCAGCTCGTGATAGTGAAGAAGAGAAGTAGAAAGAGAGAGTGAAGGGTTTGAAGTTTGTTTGTTCGCTCTACTTTAGACGGGCTAAGTGGTGTTTGGTCTGCTGTTTCCGTCGATGAGGTAATCAAGGAGTAGAATCATGATCCAACGCTTGCAGCAGGATCCAAAGGAAGATGGAAGGCTCGAAGGGAGGGGAGAGCCTGTCAAAACTGAGACCTTGACGAATCTCCCTTCTTTTTTCGGCTTGATTCTTTCTCTGACCTTCTCTGTTGGTTTCGAATGATTCTTTCATTTTGGTTCTTGTCGATTATTGGCTGACGATTCTTCGATGAAGAAAGAGAAAGGAAAGATCTTTGGGAGCTCCTTCGTCCTTGAGTCTTCTGTGGGTCGATAGTCACGTGCCACTCGTAACTCGCTGAAATCTTCGTGTGACGCCAGTTTTGAGATAATCCGAATGGCTGTTATCTAAAAAAGAATGAAAACACGAGTAAACAATGAGGGTCTGAGGATTGAGGAGATGTAAGGAACCCCAGGCTTGGAGTGAGCCGATAGACAATGTCTCTGATTTGCTTTGTCCTGCTTCCTCATCTATCCTTCTTACTTTATTCTCGATATTGCTTCAGTCTATCCATTCTACTCATCAAAAGGGCTACAGCAGTCTCATAGAGTCAACAAAGCAGTCGAAAGAAGATTCAAAGCACCTCAAACATTGAAGCACTCGATCTCATCTCATCTTCTCTCCACAACAACACATCCACACACCTTCTCTACTACTCGATTCTCATCTAACTTCTATCCTGCTATCAACACAAGATGGCAACTACAGCCACTTCACCGCCATCCCAACGAGCCAAACCAAACCTGCTCTCTTCTCCCGATGCATCCACCTCTGCCATCTTGGGAGCTTCTTCTTCAGGATGGAACCATTCTCCTCGCAAACCAATCTCGATGGCTTCTCCTCCTTCTTCATCCGAATTGAATCAAAGTCCAAGTGGAATCAACAATCCCAATTCCATGTCTCATCATCAATCTCAATCTCCTCGAAAGATTTCAAACTCTTTTACTCAATTGAAAAGAAACGGTTTGGTTTCAAACTCCATCTTTACTCAATCAAACGATAACAACAACAACAATAGTCCAGTCAATTCAAGTTCACCAGGTAGAGTCCTTAATCGTAAACCGCAAACTGGACTTGGATTGGGGATTGGAGTTGGTTCTACTACTCCCAACAACAACCATTCACCAATTAGTCAACGTCAAACTTCATCCGAAAGACCTTCTCCTAACAATCCAAATCACTTGTATCATACTCGTCAAAGATCGGATGCTGAGAATCATCCAAATGTTGGTGGTGGTGGTGGAGGGACAGGTATGTTGAAATACAATCATACTGGGGAATCAAACATTGGAAATGGAAAGGTCGGTGGTGTTTTACCAAGGAAGAGCAAAGGGGTGGACATCTTACATAAAGGTTCTTATGTTTCAAACTCACCTTTTAAAGGTGGAAATCCAACCTCGATGAACTCTTCAAACTCAAACTCTGACTTTGGTGGAAGTAGTGCAGGTGGATCTCCAATCAGAAGATCGTCACCCAACAAACCTTCTCCATCTACTTCTCAAGATGGTTTCCTTCCAACAACTCCAACAAAGTCCAAATCCACCAATTCTGCATCTTCATCTCCAACCAAATCGACAAACTCTCCCACTCAAAGTTTGTTGGTTTCAAACCGTCTAAGAGGTCCAAGAGAGATCCCATCTTCTCCAACCATCAATGATGAAGCTGAAAATGGAAACGGAAATGGTGTCAATGGTAATACTGGAGTCAAGAGAGAAAGAAGAAAAACTGTCACCTTCGATGAAGTTTTAGAAGTTCAAGAATTTGATAAGGAATCTAGTTTTGACAATGGAAGTTTGAGATCTGATTTAAGTAACAGTGGTTTAGAAATCGAATCTCAATTATTCAATGGGAATCAAAACCAAGATGAAGAAGAAGAAGAAGGAGAAGAAAGGGTATGGAGATCAGATGTAGATGGAATTGATGTTTTCGAATCCTCACCTATCAGCAAGAACAAGTTAAGAATCAAGAATGGTTCTCCATTGATCTCGGATGGGGATGAAAATTCACCTTATTTGAATCAGAATCAAGGAGATCAATTGGAATTGACTCCATCAATTTCTTCTTCTTCTTCCACTACTTCATCTTCCAATTATTCTTCTGAACCTGAATCTCAATTGGTCACTCCAGAAATCAACGCTCCAGCTTTAGCAGAATTCGATATTTCAAAAGAATTGGGAGAAAACAGTTTCAATGATGGAGAGAAAAGTTTCAATACTGCTGCTAATTATGAGACTGATGCCGAGAGAAGTTTCAAATCTTTTAGAAATCAAGCAGAAGATGATGGAGAAGAAGGATTTGATAATGAAGATTCATTCGGTCAACCTGGTTTAGGTGGGATTCATAGAGTTGATAGTATGGTAGATGAATTGTTGAAGGAAGATCTTCTAGCTAGTCCTTCTGCTCATAAGAAGGAAATGGAAAACGCTACCAATTCTAATCGTAAACCTTTACCTTCTTTACCACCTCCAACTTCAACCGCTGAAACTCAAGTTCAGAAGGCAAATGGACAATCCAGTAAAGATGGTTCCTTGAACAAAACGGTTTCTGGATCTGAATTACCTTCTTTACCAAACTGGAGTCCATTGATTTTCGATGATACTCCTTTACCTGAAGTGGAAGATTTACCTCCTCCTTCAAACCACGTCAGAAGAGAAAATAGCTCGAGTTCAATTTCTGATGAGGAAAGAATCGAAAGAGAATTGGAATTGGAAGTTGCAGCTGAAGTTCCGGTTAGAAGAGGTGGTTCCAAACCTTCCAACAGAATAGTCAATTCAAATGCAAATGCAAATGGTCAAACTTCTGCTTCTGTAGTAGGAGGAAACGAATCTCCTCGTAGGAACGGATCAGTCAGATCAAGGCCTCATATCTCTAGAGACAAGATTCTGGAAAGAGTGGCTCAAGAAAAGAGAAACGCTTCTAGTAAAATGGAATCTTCTTCTGCTTCTCCAGAAAGTCATGGAAATAGAGGATCTAGACCTTCTGAACCTTCTGTAACTTCTGCCAACGATTCGAAAGCAACTGTTCAGACTTCACATACAACTTCTGATTTCTCTGCAAGAAACCAAGTTGGTACTTCTCCAAACAAAACTGCTGCAAGACCTAGAAATTCCGAACCTCAATCTATACAGACCAACAGAACCGAATCGATTCCAAAGAGACCTGGAATGCCATCCAATTCAGCTTCTTTCCCAAAAGCTGCCACTCTTCCAAGTCCAGTGAAGGAGACTGATTTGGAAAGAGGTTTGGGTTTATCTGGAACTGCTGCTGCTGCGTCTTCTCAACAGAGTGATGCCAATGCTGTCGGTGGTGGTAGAAGAGGTTCGAACTTGGAATCTCCATTGGAGAGATTATCTTCAGAAGTCGAAGCTCAACAAATGATGGGAATGAATTCTGCAATTCAAGATGAGGAAGCAGGTTTGTTATCTACCAAAAGAGAAGTCAAACTTTCAAATGCAAGTAACCTTTCTGAAGTTGAAGCTAGAAAGAGAGAACAAGGCTGGTTTGATGAGAACAACACCAGTTTGGTCAGAGAGACTTCTGTCGAACCTGAATCTTCCTTGCCAGTACCACCACCCAAGAATGATTATCTGTCTGCCCCCGAAGCTTCTTCAAATTCAACTACTTCTCCTGTACTCGGAAATGGTAGACTTTCACCTTCTTTATTGGGTGCACCACCTAAACCTTTGACTCCATCTCAAGCAGCTGAACAAATCATTGCAAGACGTAGATCGAAGAAAGAGTTAAAAGGTGAAGGTAGACCTACTAGACGTAGATCCAATTCTACTCCTGGAAGACCAATCACTTCCAGTGGTCTGTTGGAATCTTCGAACGATTTCGATTCTACAAAGGCTGAGAATGGATCTTCTACTCATCATGGGAATGGAACGGATTCCAATGCCAGTAGTTTGAATTCTAGAGAAAGTATTGGAAAGGATTTGGCTAGATCTAAAGAGGAATTGGACAGGAATTTGAACAAAGCTATCGAGATTGGCTTTGGTAGAGGTATTGAAAGAGAGATTAGTAGGATCTATAGAGAAGGTGACGTGAGTAGCTTACATGTCAGAAGTCGTTTGGACATACTCGAATTTCGGAAGATTGAGACTGACTTTCAACTATTTCGCTTTCTTTCTTCTTTCTTGAATAGCAAAAGTACAAGGTCAACGATCGTGGTACTTTCACCGGAGTCGAAAATAAGATCGCTCATTCCAGTCAAGCTGGAGATGTCGATAGTGGTAAAGCTTGGAGAAAGTTGAGAAGACCAAGTGACATCGTGAGTATACATTTGTCAAATGCCATGCTTACATCATTCATTCTGACCCGAATCTCTTGTTCCGTCCGCTTTCTCCTTCAACAGAACGAATACGCCAAAGAGATGAGAGAATATCGAGAATCCGAGAATCCAAAGAAAGCTCTAGGAAAAGTCTTTGTCATGGTAGATTCCTTCACTCCAGAGAACCTTCCGATTCCAAACAAGACTACCAAGTTCTATGCAGTTCTAGATAATGGACTACACATGGTTAAGACTGGAACTTCGACTTTAAGATCTGGTCAACCAAGTAAAATTGGACAAGAATTCGAATTGATTCAACATAAGAATTTACAATTCAGTTTGACTTTGGTAGTGGTTAGAGATTCACATTTGATCGAACCAAATCCAAATCTAATGACTCCAAGTTCACCGAAGAAGGACAAACATTCCCCTTCTTTGACGAGCGGTTTCAGTAGATTCTTTACAAGTCCAAAAAAACAAGCTGCGAAATTGAGAGAAAGAGAAATGGACAATGTTCAAAATCAATTCTCGATGAGATCGGAACCGATTTTGAATTATATCAATAGAGAAGGTGCATTCGGTAGATCCAATGTAGTCTTCGATCAAGTCGCTTCAAATTGTTTGGCTAGATGTTTGGTTTTGGAATTGCCAGTCTCTGGTGTTTCGGATCCATCATTGAGTTTGAATGGTCCTTCTTCTAATTCAATCTCTTCGGTTAATAGAAATGACTTCAATAGACATTTGAACAAGGTGAGAGGAACTTTGAGATTGAAATTGTTCTATTTACCTCCAATGCCTTCTGTTCCAAAGAAACTTTTGCCGGAGAATTTGGCGGATTGTATCAATGGAATGAATGCTGCTGCTGCTACTGAGAACGAACCTAGGTTGGAAGGAGTCTTAACTCAACTAGGTGGAGATTGTGTGGTGAGTAAACGCAATAAGCTTGGATATGTCTTTTTGCTTCGAATCTTAGTCTCGCCCTTTCTAATCGAATTCATTCTTGCACTCCTTTCATCTCGACCCTTCACAGAGCTGGCGTCGTCGTCCGGTCAAAGCACAAGGAGCTCACTTGATCTGTTTCAATGAGATCACAAAGAAACCCACTGTCAAGATCGATCTATCCAAAGCCATCGCAGTTGAAGATAACAATGATCCATTGACTCCTTCTCCAATCACTTCTCACGTCAACACTCCAAGTGATACTGGAACCTCTGCTTCTTCCTCGACTTATCGCTCAGCCACGATCAAGAAGGGATTCCGTTTACCTCAAGAAGAAGAATTGGACGAGTCTTACAACGTCGAGAGATCTTTCAGAATCACTTTTGCAGATGGTGAAAGAATTAGTTTCTTTGCTGATACGGATGAAGAAAAGACTAGATGGTTAGATTGCTTCAAGAAGGTTTTGCAGAATGAAGTTTCAAACGTTCCTGTTTGGGCTGGTTTGGCTTATGATTTGTTAAAGAATAGGAACTTGGAGAAGAGACAGTTATTGAATTCGAGTTCTAATGCTCAAGTTCAATCTAGAAATCCTCAACAACAGGTCCAACAACAACAATCACAATCTTTGAACAGTACAGCAACTCCATTACGTAACAGTGTTTCTAAAAGAATTCAACCTCAATTGACTCCAGTTTCTGAAATTCAATCGACACCAAACCAGAATCAACGAAGACCAGTGTCAATCGCCTTTGCTCCAACTCCAACTCCACCGAGTTCTTTGGCTTCTCAAAATCCAGCCTCTAATAAGAGATCTTCGGTTTCCACTCGTCCAATCTACGGTCAACATCAAAGTTCGATCCCAACACCCACTAGGAAACCGGTCCCTGGTTCTTCTTCTACTGTTGGTTCTAGACCTCAGAGCATGTTTGGAGCTACTCCTACTCGTACCTCTAAGCCTTAAGTTGGAATTAGTTCTCGACTTCTGGCAAGATGAACTTTCAGCAATCTCTCAAAACCTCTATCGCAGTTCTTCTCTTCTGGCCTCTTCTCTTACTCTTTCTTCCGTCGACTCTTCTTGGACATGGAACTTCCAAAGCAATTTCTCCGTGTTGTAATCCTTTCTCTACGTTCACCATTGCATGCAAGTCGGTTTCAACCCTCACCTTGGCCTCTCAAAACAAAACACGAAAACCAAACGCTCAAAGAGCATCGCCTCCCTCTCTAAACATCAAGTGCAAATATGCCTCCACTCCAAGTCTTCGTCTCTAGCATCTCTCTTTTTTCCCTTTTTCGACTAACTACACATTTGTGAATACTTCCTCATCGAACTCTATCTTTCGCCATTTCGATTTTCCATCTTTGCTCTTCTTCTTTATTTGCTCTATAAGCGGTTCCCTCTCTTATCTCTCTCTCGCATAAGGTTCTCTTTTCTATATGATTTCGATGATAATATGACTCCTTTCTCCTTCGCAAAGTTTCTTTTATCTTTCTCAAATACTTCTGAACAAACGCTTTTGACAAGTGGTCTTTTCTCTATCCTTCTTGCTCTTTTCTCGATCTCTTGTTGTCATTCTCTGTCGCTTTTTTCGTTGTGCCTTTGCTTTTCGATCCCGAATTTGATTTTACATAGTTCTGATTGTGCTTGCGAGTCAGTTTTCGAGATAAAAGTTGAACGAAGTCATAGTCAAAGGCGTCAACGCGTCAACGGTGTGAGCTCGAGCCACAGACTCGACAATTTCTCAATTCTCTCAAGTGGGGAACTTGTCTGCCTCTTCCCATTCAATCCACTCAATCATCATCCATCCACAATATCATGACATCCACATCGAATGGACAATCAGCAAGCAAACAAGCAGCACCAATAGATTACTCCAAGGCGACTGATGGAACAAAGGTAATCTCTCTAGATCCATGGCTAGAACCTTTTGCTGGATCACTACGTGAAAGATATTCAGTCTACAAGAAATGGTCAGATTCAATCCAGAAATCAGAAGGTGGTTTGGATCAATTCTCAAAAGGTTATCAAAACATGGGTTTGATTGTCGATGAAAAGACTCAGGATGTAACTTATAGAGAATGGGCTCCAGGCGTGGTGGAAGCAAGTCTCTTTGGTGACTTCAACAATTGGAATAGAGATCAATGCAAAATGCAAAAGGATGATTTCGGTGTTTGGCAAATCACTATTAAAGGAGAGAATGGGAAATGTAGGATCCCTCATGAATCGAAGATCAAGTTCGCTGCTACAACTACAAGTGGTGAAAAGATTGATAGAATTCCTACTTGGATCAAGTTAGTATCTGTCTTTCATTTCCATAAATTTCGAGTTGATCAGATTCGTTGATTCAAAAGTGGCACTATCAATGGCTTTTGAGCTGACATTCGTTCTCTTACCTTCCATTCAAATCTTATCTTACCTCCACTCACTCAGACGAGTAACTCAAGACCTCTCAATCTCTCCCATATATGATGCCGTCTTCTGGAACCCTCCAAAGAATGAGAGATATGTGGTAAAGAACCAGAAACCTCCAAAACCAGAGGCTGTCAAGGTCTACGAAGCCCATGGTGAGTTCGCAGGAAGCAATGGGAAGAAGAAGGTTCGAGCGGTGAGATAGATGAGGGAGTATTCGCTGGCTGTGACTTGGATTTTGAAACTATTTCCAAGAATTCCATGAAGATTGATCAACGAAGCGTTCGATTGGGAGGAAAGAAGAGAGAGAGCTTCTCACAGAAGAGTCTCTGGAGGACAAAAGCTTCTTGATCTACTTTTGCTCTTTCAAGCTCCCTCTTTGCAGCAATTACTTTCAAACGAAAAGAGTCAATACTTTACTGTTCTTATGTCTCTCCAAGAGAAAGTCTTTACGAATAACAAGCTCACAATGACCTCACAGCTCTGACCTCGATCTTCTTCTATTCCCCCGCTTTCCTTTCCAGTCGGTATCGCAAGTCCAGAACAGAGAGTGGCTACCTTCAAAGAATTCAGTAGGTATCAGAATAGATTCTATTGCACCCTTCGCGAAGACATCGTATCAGCAGGAGAGCTGAATCTCCCCGCTTCCCTCTTTCTTCATTTCAGCTCGTAATGTCCTACCTCGTATCAAGGAGCTCGGTTACAATACTATTCAACTGATGGCTATCCAAGAGCATGCTTACTATGCAAGTTTCGGCTATCAAGTCACTAACTTCTTTGCTGCCAGTAGTAGATATGGTGAGTGAATGGCAAGAAGTTCTCGCCTCGCTTTCTCGTCGAAGCTCATTTGATAGTTAGAAGTTCATGCCTAATCCTTTCTTCACTGCTTCCCCTTCTCTCATCTCTCTAGGAAACCCCGAAGATCTCAAAGAGTTGATTGACGTAGCTCACGGTTTAGGAATCACAGTCCTTCTAGACATTGTTCACTCCCACGCTTGCAAGAACGTCTTGGATGGAATGAACTACTTCGATGGGACTGATCATCTCTATTTCCATGAAGGTGGGAAAGGTAGACATGAACTTTGGGATTCTAGATTGTTCAATTATGGAAGTCACGAAGTCTTGAGATTTCTTTTGAGTAATTGTAGATTCTGGATGGAAGAATACGGCTTCGACGGATTCAGGTTCGATGGTGTCACCTCTATGATCTATACGTGAGTAGACTTGAGGTTCTGCATTGCAATTCAGAGAGAATGAGAGAGCCATTTAATTTCTTCTGAACTCTCCTTACCTTCCCCTATCTCTCTTATGACATGCAACTTCCAGTCATCACGGTATTGGAACAGGATTTTCGGGTGGCTACCATGAATACTTTGGTCCAAACGTTGACATCGAAGGTATTGTCTACCTAATGTTAGCAAATGAAATGATTCATTCAGTCTTCCCAAATGCAATCACTATCGCTGAAGATGTCAGTGGAATGCCTGCTCTTTGCAGACCAGTCTCTGAAGGTGGAGTTGGGTTCGACTACAGACTCAGCATGGCTGTTCCAGGTGAGTGAAGAGAGCATTATCATCTTCGAGGAAGACACGAATAGGGCTGACATTGACTTTTGCCTTGCTCTTCCCTCTCTCTCAGACATGTGGATCAAACTTCTCAAGGAAACAAGAGACGAGGATTGGGATTTCGCCAACATTTGTCATACTTTGACCAATAGAAGACATTTGGAAAAGAGTATTGCTTATGCCGAAAGTCACGATCAAGCTTTAGTTGGAGATAAGACTCTGGCTTTCTGGTTGATGGACAAGGAAATGTACACCAAGTGAGTTGGCAATTGACGAATCACCTCAGCAACCCAAGTCGGCTTTCCAAATAGCTGATTCATTCTCCTCTCCTGTTTTGAATTTGTCCTCCAACACAGCATGTCAGACTTGACTGAGCGTACACCAATCATCGACAGAGGTCTTGGAATGCACAAACAGATTCGTTTCTTGACTCATGCTTTAGGTGGTGAAGGATATCTATCTTTCATTGGAAATGAATTCGGTCATCCTGAATGGTTGGATTTCCCAAGAGAAGGTAATGGAAATAGTTTCCAACATGCTAGAAGACAGTTCAACTTGATCGATGATGAACTATTAAGATACAAGTATCTCTACAAATTCGATGCTGCTATGAACAATTTGGAAACTCAATTCAATTGGTTATCTGCACCTCAAGCCTATATCTCGTGAGTTCCGCGAGAGTAGTGTGGAATTTGTCTAGCTCTTTTTACTTATTGACGATCTTCCTTCTTCGAACTCTCCTTCTCACAACTTCATAGACTCAAGAACGAAGCTGACAGAGTGGTAGTTTTCGAACGTGGAAACCTTCTCTTCATTTTCAACTTCCATGGAGAGAATTCCTACACTGATTATAGAGTTGGAACTGAATGGGCTGGAGAGTATTCAATCGTTCTAGATAGTGATTCCAAAGAGTTTGGCGGTCATGGTAGAGTTGATCCCAATACCAAATTCTTCACCACTCCTATGGAATGGAACGGTAGAAAGAACTTCTTACAGGTGAGTTCAGTAGAAAAGCTAGCGTTTCAAAGTGCCAGAAGTTGTCTTACTGATGGTCTGCTTCTCCATTCTCGTTCTCGTTTTGCACATCAGGTCTACCTACCAACTCGTACCACCTTGGTCCTCAAACACTAAATTACATTTATCTCAACAAGTAAATAAATCAATTGGGTTGTAAATACTCAAGGCTGTTCATCTTTACGATCTAGACAAGCAAAAAAACCTCTTCCCCCCAAAAAATCTTGTCTCTCGCTCTGTCTATAACAATGACAATCACGACCCTTGAATATTGATCGGCTGAAATGAGAATTTGTGACGAATTACGAGGGTGGATGACATTAAAAAGGTGTGCGACATGAGAGAAAATAGACAGAATTACGAACGAAGAGAGAAAGAATGAAGTCGATAACATTGCGAGAGAAAGACAAATAAAACCTTGAAACAGCTAGACTAAAAACTCAAAGATCTTTCCACCATTCACCTTGATCTTGTTTCTTGACTTTTTTCCTTTCAGAATTTCCATTAATCGAATCATTAAGATTGATTTTACTAGATTTCTTTTCAATTTTCCCATCTCCATCATCTCCTTCAACTTCTAATTTCCTCTTTATCTTTTCTTTTTCCCTTTTTCCATTGATTCTACCTTTTCCCGATTTCCTAACTTCCATTTCCCAATCCTTCATTTGAGTTTTATAAACCTCCATTGTAACTCTAGCGTCCATTACACTATTATGTTCCTCTCCATCTTTTTGAACTTCTATTCCTAAAGTCAATTTAGCCAAATTCTTCAAACTTGGAAATTTGGTTTTAGCTTTTGATCTTAATTCTTTATTCTTACTTGTATCTCTAATTAACCAACTTGGATGATCTAAGAGTAGAGCTTTTAAATCATTATGAATTGCATGTCCTATTAAGATTTTGTCTTTGATGATGGAGGCTACTTCTCTTTGAACTGTAGAGAATATTGGTGCATTTTTTAGGTTTTGAGGTCTAACTCCTGATACCCAGGTTCGATAATCTGTTACTTTTTCTTGAGGTTTCACGAAAGTGTCAAGAATGACATGACCATAGAAATTCGTTAGAGAAACTCTGGCGAGGATCGATTCTGAACCTAGAGGTCCAACTCCTACCATCTCACAATCAATCGCAAGATATTGACCAGGTCTGACGAAAGGAGAAGTGAGCCACAAGAGTTCGGAAAAGAGAAGGTTTGAGGAATAGAAATGTTGAAATTAGACGTCGAAGAATTGAAAGGAGCTCGTGTCGAAACCTCACAATCAAGCAGAACAGGACTCTGAATTTGAAACCTCAACTTTTGAAGAGACTAAAACTCACTCTTTCTTCTCCTTACTAGCCTCATTTCCCGCCGGACCATTCCTAATGAAATCCGTTCTCCTCTCCAACTCTTTCTCCCATTGATTCTCCATCCCCATCTTTTGAAAGTACTCGAAATCCAACCATTGGCCCACTCCATTTCTAGAAGATGATTTACTAGATCCAACATTATTAGTCGTCGATGTCGATGTTGAAGAAGAAGAAGCTCCCATTTCATTCTTTACCAAGTTCAAATCTTCTGGGGACAGATCTTCAAAGAACCAAGGTAAAGTTGTTGGAGCTGGAGATCCAATAGGTGAAGAAGTTGAAGAAATGTCGTTTGGAGGTTGAGCTTTGGATTTACCCTTGAATGATGAGGAAGAAGAGAGGTTGGGTTTGGAGGTTGAAGAAGAGAGTTGAGAGGTTGAGGTTGAGGCTGAGGCTGGATTTGAATGGGAGAATCTGGGTTTGTGATTTGAGCTTGTTGGAAGAGTCTGGTGAAGAAAGAAAAGTGAAATAAAAGGTAATAGAAGAGATGGAATCAGAATCAAGGTTTGATGGACAGGGTTGGAAGCCAGAGCAGTATGCAGCCAGGAAAAGGCTGCTCAAGGAAGACAGAGCGAAGGACGATGTCTTGAAAGAGATCATCTGGAGAATGATTGCACTCATCTATGAAATCACCAAGCTTTGCGTCAGAGAAGGAGCAATCCTCTCGACTGTGCACCTTGTGAAGGGGACACTCACTTTTTTCAAAGCTTGCCAATTGCTGCCTGGCTTTACGGATTTGCCATCCTTAGCCTTTCCCTTTCCTTTGTCTAATCCCTTTCCAATCATCTTTGGTTTTGATTTGCCATTAATCACTGAAGTAGCTCCATTGGGAGAAGACATTGGATTCTAACTTTTGGCTTTGTGTGAGAAGTTTCTATTGCTTCTTCTTCTTTGAGACTTGCCCAGTCGCTGGCTCGATTGGTTTGGATTTGACCTTGTGTTTGCAGAAGAAACTGCCCCGATTTCAGCAAGAGAGATCGCAGATGTTGTAAATTGAGATGTCGATGTCGATGTTGATGGGAGAAGATGAAAATCATTTTCCTTCCTGTGTCCATCTCGACTCGATTCTGCCACTTTGCATCTTTCAAAATGAAGCTGCGAATATCCACAATCAGCCGAAATGCAAAGTCAGTCACTTCAAACTTCTCAGCCAAGAACAGCTCACCATCACTAATCAGACAGCAGCGCAACTCTTCTTCTGGTCCATCTTCAACATCTTCTCATAACTCCACTACAACCTCATCCACCTCTCGACCTTTCTTCAAGCTTAGCAACGTCAGATTGTCTACCGAACCTTCTTCTGGAGCGACTCAGAAGCCTACCACGAGCTCAGATAGCAGTCGAGATGCAGAGATAGAGATCAATTGGGTCATAGAAGATCTGGGAGAGCATCAGTGTTGGGCTATCGTAGGCCCAGCAAGCGAGAAGGCTGCAATGGTAAAGAAGGAACTTGTTCGGGTGAGTGTTGGAAATGCTTCAGTGATGCTGCTTCAAGCGAGCCCTGAAAGAGAAATGGAGGTGCAAGACTACTTTATTCATGACTCGATGGAGAGATTACAAGATTAGAAGACCTTCAAGCCTGATCTCCTTCCCAATCTGGGGCTCTTGTTTTAGCTTGGAAAGGAGGGCTCATTTTTATTCAGACCCTCCTACTTAGAGATCAGAATGAAGGAGACCGACGATCTTGAGACTTTGATCTGACCTTCCCACTTCTTATCACCTCTCTCTCTCTCTATCTTCTAGCTCCTAGGTGGTCAGACTAGACCCAGAACAAATGCCTCTACAACTCAATCTCAACATCCTCCAGCTCATCCTTTCCTATCTCACACTTCAACTCATCCATCTCAAGTCATTCAACACGTCTCTTTCGGTACAAGACTTTCAAACTCCAATTCAACTTCAACTGGATTTCAAGACTATTCAGTTCGATATGGAGCAATCAGAGAAGACGAAGATAAAGTGACACTCTTCGAATCTTTAATGAACAATTTAGGATGTAAAGTAGGTAACATTGCAAAGAAAGCTTTAGTTCCAGATCCACTTTCTGAAAAACTTCCAACGAGTTTCTTAAATTCTACAAATGATTCTAGTTCTAGTTCATCAAGGTTCAAATGGGAATCGAAAGAACACTTTGAAAAAGAAAGGGAAAAAGCTTTAATTATCAAAGAGAAAGTTCTTAATGTTGGTAGAATGTTAGATTTAGGATCAGAATTGATGAATAGACCTTTGATAGCTTTATCAAATGGTCAAACTAGAAGAGCTAGGATTTCAAATGCTTTACTAAGTAGTGGAGTTAAAGATTGTCAAGCTTTGATTTTAACTGAACCTTATACTGGTTTGGATCCAAAGACTAGGAAATCAATCAGTTCTTTATTGGAAAGATTACATTCTGAGAAGAATCCAAGAGTTGTTTTGGTCTTGAGAGAACAAGATGAAATACCGAAGTTCATCACGGATGTGCTTGGAATCGAAGAAGATGGGAAGATTGGGTTCTTGGGAAAGAGAGATGAATGGGATGAGAAAGTGAAGAATAGGATTCGGGGTGCTTCTTCGAATGTCGAAAGTAGGGAAGCTCAGGATCTTCCAAAGGTTGGGATGGAAGGTGGAGTGGAAAGAGTGCAGAAGAATAGAGAGTTAGGAACAGGTAGAGGAGATGAGAGTCAACAACCTATCGTCAACATCAAATCTCTTACGATCAAGTATGGAGACAAAGCTGTTCTAGACGTGAGTAAAGTAGATGGAAGCATGAGAATGTCCGAGGCGAGAACGAACTCATCTGACCATTTTATCCTCTCTTTGCTTTCAGAACATTGACTTTGTGCTACCACCTGGATCGTCTTTGATACTTGCCGGCGCCAACGGAAGTGGGAAAACCACTTTACTATCTCTAATCCTAGGAGATCATCCTCGATCATATTCATTCCCTGCTTCCACACTCTCTCTATTCGGCGACAAACGATCAGCTCCCATCAACTCTACCGCCAATCTTCTAAGAAAAGTAGGACATCTCTCACCAGAGCTATTCAACAGTTTCCCAAGAAAGAGTCTGGAATATGGTGGAATGGACGTCGAAGATTGTATCGGAAGTGGTTTTGAAGGAGTCTTTTGTCGAAGGAGGTTGGATGAGAACCAGAAGAAGAGAATTAGAGGCTTGGTGGAAATCTTTAAGGATTTGATCACTAGTTCAGGGGATTCTAAAAGACGAAAGGAGAAGGATCATCAAGGGGAAGAAATTCAAAGGATTTTGAACACTGCTTTCGTTTCTCTTTCTGCTGGATCTCAAGCCATTGTTCTTTTTTTGAGATCTATAGTTCATTCTCCAGAGCTTTTGGTCCTAGATGGTGAGTAGTCGTTTTCTTTCGAAAGGAAAAGAAGATGTGTCGAAGGCTGATGAATCTCTCTTTCCTTGATTTCTCTCTGCGAAACTCTCCTCTGCTCAGAACCTTTCCAAGGAATGGATTCCAAGCAAGTATCAAGAGTAAGAGCCTACTTAGATTCCAGGCATCTGACGGAAAATATCTCTGAATTCAGCGTTGGAGAGACTGAAGAGGAAAAGTTGGAAGATGAGAGAAATCGAAGGGAGATGAGTTTGGTCTTGGTCAGTCATTATGAGCAGGAATATCCTGTCTCTGCTGGTAGATTGGTCAGATTGGATGAGGGGAAGGTCGTCGAGTTGATCTGAATGTATTTGAAGTACTTGTGCTCTGAGAAATTGAAACGCGACGCGTGTTGCATGGATTTTGACGAGACCTGAAGATTTTTCTCGGGAAAGAAAGTTTAGAAACCAAATCTTCTTCTTCCTCTCCTTCCTCTCACTCACATTATTAATTCTCTGCATCAACGAGAAAACAAGAATATCTTTCAACAACAAGTGAAACAATCTTACCAATCTCACTCATCAAGGACGCAGTGTCATTTCAATCATGGTGGATCCACTCTCGTTCTCTTCGGAAACCTTGGATCGAATCTTCTCTCACCTCTCAACCCCTGAAATCGCCACCAAGAGGTCAGTTTGTCGTACTTTCAACAAACATATCAAATCGAGCAAGTTACTCAACAGTGTCTTGGATCTAACCGGATTCAAGAAGGAGCTCTCTCCAGGCGAACTCAGTCGTCTCATTCTGGAAGTATTCTTTGACAACCCTCATCCACTCGAAGAAGTCTACTTGGACATCGATTCAGTATGGAACGCGTTCGTTCAAGAGTCTGACGGACATGAGAACGAATTTTTTCAACTTCTTCTCTCGATTCAATTCGTCGCTAAAGGACATCTTCTTCGCAAGCTCTGTTTCAATGTCGGAGAATCCATTGGAGAATTGATGGATATCAGATTCAGTTCAAGTTCAGAATCGGAAATAGGAAGTCTTCTGGTTAGGGACGCTCTTCGCTTTGATCGAATCAAGCCACTTTTTAAAGAGATCCTCTTCATCGTGCCATTTCCATTCACTTTGGTCTCAGACAATTCAGCAACTAGTGGAAAGAAATTCTCTGTGGGACAGGCTCAGGAGCTATTCGTTAAGAAGATAGGAGATAAATGGGATCCACACGGTTGCAGACTCTTCTTGGAATTGGTTGAGGAATTCACTGGAACTGGTTTAACCGACTTGGGCTTTGATTCTGATCCTTTTATCCCATCTGATTATTATGAACCTCTAACACCTCAAGACATCAAGGGAGCTCAAGAGGATCTCAGATTCGTATTCAATGCGCTGAAAAAGTCCAAACCTACTCTTCAAAGACTTAGTTTGAACATTGACGCTCGTTGCGTTCCAACAGCAGCAACAGATCTATCTTTCAATTGTCCGGAACTTCGTTGGCTCAGTCTCAATCTATTCAGAAAGAACGATGAGGAGTTCACATCGGCGAAGAGACCTCCTAGTAAGACCTTGACGCTTCCAAAAAAGATGGCTTCTTGCCCTCATTTAGAATCCTTCGGTTTAGGTTTAGATGGAATCAACTTCAACTGGAATACAGAATCATTACAGAACTGGTTTGGAAGTCTAGAGAAGTTGAAGACCTTTCATTTTAATGTCCCCGCAAGTTCAGATTACTCTCCTGAAATTCCAGTCAAGAGCTTCGAGAAGATCTTGTCGTCATTAACCTCTTTAGTAGAATTGGATCTAGATGAAGTCTCTCTGACCAAATCAAAAAGTTATTCTCCATCGACAATAGATCTGCCAAATCTCAAGACTTTGAAATTCGGAACTGTCAATCTTCCCACCTTGGAACTCTTTTTCAAAGCTTCAATGCCAAAAATCGAGACTTTGGAGTTTGTAGCCAGACTGTCTGAGAATGGAAAAGGCATGGCTAAATACAAGGCGCTGAAGGTGGAAGAGTTCTATCCAATCTTCAAAGCAGTTCATCAATCGATCAAAAGAATGGTTTTGGGACATCAAGAAGAGCAACTTCTCGAGGCTCCAGTCAGAGAGAACCAACTGAAAGCTCTGTGCTTTTCAGAATTAGAGGGTCTAAAGGTTCCATGTGATGGTTCTCCAACATTGATCAACCTATTGAGCAAGTTCGAATTCCCCAAACTCAAGTCGTTCGAACTAGCCTCGGAATCAAGTTCAACTTTGAAAGCCGATGTCGCCTCTATGCTCTCTTCTTCTGCCGCTACTTTGGAACGAATCACTCTTTATGGATCTGGAAAAGGAGACCTTAGCAAGCACGGCCAACTATCGTTTCCAAATCTCAAGATCTTAAGACTCCAAGACAACATGGGATTTATGCAGTTATTCTTGAATGCTCAACTCAACGCATTGGAAAAGGTGCGAGTCTCGGCTCCTGCTGAATCAACTAGAAGAAGAGTCGGTCCGGGAAGGATAACTTTTGGTGGTAAGAGGGAGAGTCTAGTCAGTACGGAGGATCAACCTTTGTTCTGCCCTCAAGAATCACTTCCCATCTTGAGAAAGGCTGCATCAACTTTGAAAGAGATTCATCTGTATGGGTCTACGGGAGGGTTCAAAACCGACTCTTTTGTTGAGAACCAAACTCCAGGTATCTCATTTCCTAATTTGAAAGTTCTTCGAATCGACGATTGCTCTACTTCGTTGACCAACTTCTTTCTGAAAGATTGCAAGTTCTCTTCGGCTCTTCAATCCGTCTCAATCCGTGATGATGAGGACTCTGCAGGTCAAGTTTCTTTTGCTCACTTTCTCAACTTCTTCAAAGCCAATTCAAAATCTCTCACCAAGGTCTTATTGGACGGAATCAAATGGGATAACTAAGACTTCGATTGCAATCTCTCCTTCCCAAAGATGAGCATTTTAAGTTTCAAACATGTTGATGGAGAGTTGGTGGAAAGAATGCTCAGGTTCAAATACCCTCGATTGAAATCCTTCTCATCTGATTCGTGGGATGAGATCAAGAAAGAATCGGAAAGAGAAATCTGGGACGTGGAAATGGATGCTGGAAAGAAAAAGCAAATCGAAAGGATGAACAGGCTTTTGAGGTCGAATGCACCTTTAGCGAGAAAATCTTCTTATTCATTTCATCGATTGGAAGACATTTAGAAGGCATGGTGAAGACTTTGGAACAACTTCATGCTCGGAAAAGATTTGGGTGGCAGGCAATTAGAGATGAAGGCGATCAGATGAGAGAGACAATTGTTTTATTGGAAAATGAACTAATTGAAGACAAATTGGGTCCAACTTTGAATTTTGTACTTCAGTAAATATATCCAAGGGTTAATGAGATCGATGATGGAAAGAATGGACTCTCTGTCGAGATTTGCGAGCGTGCACTTTTGTTCGAGTTCTGTCGTCTTTTGAAAGGCTCGGAGACCTCATACACTCAGTCTGTTGGATTTCAAATGACATGCCGAATCTGCAAAAAACCTCGGATGGAGCGAAAGCCTCTCCATAGTCCTCGCAGAAGCCAAAAGGCTCAATTTTCTCTCAAGCCCACAAGTCGTCAGTCGAGATTTGGACTTTTGGAAAAACGGGCCCCCAAAAATCATCCTCTTTCGTCCTTACTCGTCTTTCATTCTGATCTTTGGCTTCTTTGATTCTCATCTAGAAGTTTTCAGAAGGTCTCATGATGGCACTCATCTCGAAATCTCCAAGAGTTGTCGCCACTCGAATCTTCTCTTGCTGGTCTCCATTCTCCTTTCGCCGAATTGCTTTTTCAGTCAACATATACCTCTTGTATACATCTAGTTTTTTATATGATACCTTACAAGGTACTACTAACTTCGCTCTCATCAAGAGGAAGGCGACAGCAGGCTTCTTCCACATCCGCGACTTGCTGAAGAAAGGATCTGTCTTCACGACCTTCGGATATGGTTCGTTCGATCTTTGTTTCATTCTCAGTAATTACATTCTTTCATTCTCAGAGAAGTACATTTAGCCCATTTCTTTTCGTCCTACTCCTTCCATCGATGGAAAATCTCAACCTCTTTCACCAAACCAATTTCCAAAGCTCTTTCCCCAGATCCACCATGCAATCAGTTCCAAAACTCTCCCAGTTCCTTCATGTTTGGATTCTTTAAGTCGCCGAATTTGTTTTGCACTTGAAGCTCCCTCAGGCTAGGATAATGAAATTGCGAAAACCACACTCCAAATCCATCTAACTTTCCTGGCTTTCCAGGTAAACTGAGATCCTCCAACAGCGGAAAAGTCAAATTTTCCTTCAGAGGCTTGATGACCTTGCTTGTATGCCAACTTGATCTGAATTTTACTAGTGTCTTGCAGCTAGCTTTGAGAACCTCTTCTAAAAACTTGATCTGAGCCTTACTTGCAGGATAAGTTGGCGGAGGAGCTGCGTCATCTTGCCAGTCAGGATCATAAGGAAGAAGTTTGATATAGCTTAACCTAGGAGTGACTACTTTGGTGAAAAATTTGAAAGTGGCATTTGAAGCCTCATAGATCTTAAGAGTCTCGAAGAGAGGAAAGAAGAGTTGCGATTCAGAAGCCTGTTGATAGCTTTCTTGTTGACCTCCTGGTTCAAACCTTAGAGAGATCGTTTTTAACGTTCTTGAAAACTTCGAAATGAAGGGTACCACTTTATGGAAAGGTCGTTCTACACATCTCGATTGAAATCTTCCTCGAAGTCGAAATGCTCCAGTTCATCTCCAATCATTTCACCCAAAGCCTCCCAATCAATCCCAAGACTTTGACTCTTGATGTTGAGATAATTGAGCCTTAGAGGAATAGAATCAGTGGGAATCGTCATTTGAGTTGGTCGTCCTAAAGGGAAAGTGCTACTAGCATCTGCTGCGAAAGCCAGACTGGTCAAATTGGGAAAGTTGAACCATGAAGGCCAAGTTAACGAGTAGGGAGCTAGATCAAATCTCAGGAAAGAAGAAAAATGAAGTTTCTGAAGACTAAACCTGGAATGAAGATAGAGCTCTTGTAAAACCTTTCCCAGCTCAACTTCACAATCTTCCTTGAAGACGCCTGAACAGCTAAAAGAAGAGAACCCAGCTCCGACAAATTCTCTAGCTTGCCTCATAATTTCTAGAGCATCTTTAATTGTATGAAGTTCATCACAGTAGCTCTCCATGAAGACTACTTTCTTCCCTTCGACTGTGTTGGTTCCAGCCAACTTAACGAAAGGAAAAGGGCCATCAATCTCCAGTCTCTTCAATTGAAAGAGAGTTCGGAGTCGGCGAATCAAAGGGAGAAGTACCATTTCTTTTCCTCTAATGTCGAGTTTGAGGGACTTGAGAGTACCTGAGGAGGGCAAAAGAATCATGAACGGGATGGACAGCAGAGTCGTCTCCCAATCTTGCTGACCTCCTTCGAAACCCTCGTCGAAGCCTTTCAGATACAAGGCGACCTTCGTCAGAGTGTTTGAGGATCGAGAGGCTAGATGATGAAGATGGTGAATGACCTTGAATGGTTTGACGTCCCCTCTGAATAGATGAGATAAATCGATTTCTTGATGCAATGTAAGATTGTTATTGATCGCCTTCCTCCATCGTTGCGAGGTTCTAGATGAGATTGCTCTTGAACTGGGTGGAAGAAAGAGCTGGATGGAACCAAATAACTCTTCTGGAAGGAAGTGGAGTGGATCTTGAGTATTCATCTTGCGTCGAAGAGAGATTGGTCGAAGAAGAGAAAAGAGGTTTCGTTCGTCCAGACCGAGAAGCACTCTGCTTTCGGTGATTTGTAACGAGCTCGGTCTTTATCTTGTGGTAAAAGATGCAAGAGCACTGTTTTAACATCAGACAAAATCGCAACAAAGCAAGACTGAGAGAAACCAGAACGTCGTGCACGTCGAGATGTTCGCCTCTTCTAAGACAATTCGCTGATCGACATGTCCGGAAGGTTTCTAAGTTTTGCTATTCTAACGTTTCGATAATTGAAAGAGATACACTCAAGATTTGTTATTGTTATCTCAACCCCTTCACAATTCTTCATGAACTCTCTTCTCATCCTTCTTCGCATCATCCTTTTTCTCCTCTTCCTTCTTTTCCTCCTTCTTCTCCTTCTTTGCAGGCCTAGTTTTCGGGATCTTTCTCCTACTCAGTTTCTTCCTAACATCATTCAATTTCTTAGCTCTCTTTTCACATTCCTCATTTTCAATTGCAGGATCCATATCCAAACTTCTCTTTTCCTGCAATTTCTTACCTTCTTCGAACCATTTGGAATCCTTTTCCAATTGATCTTTCAAGGAATCCAATTCCGTAACCGAATATTTACTAGCAGTATTTTCCTCCATAGCTTTAGTAAGATTAGTTCTAGCTTCTTCCAAGAATTCCTGAGTAGAAGATAAAGCTGCAGTCATGATTCTGAAGGCACTATCTCTAGCACTTGCACTTGAAATCCTCTTGTCAATAGGTTTGATCAATTTCTCCATTTCCCTCTTTTTGTCTTTCAAAGCGTTAACGTCAGCTTTCTCTTCTTCATCAGTTCCGAACCATTTACCAATTTCCAAAACCTTCTTCTTCAAAACTTCCCTCTCTGATTTCTGAGAAGCCTTGACGAATTTGGATTCAGCGTCATCTTCATCATCTACCAGAGATCTTGCATGATAGAAGTAAGCTTCCAATTCGTTTCTTGCGGTATCTCTCAAAGCTTTCCTCTCAGTAGCCTTGTCTGCCAAGTAGAGTTTATCCTTGGAAGCTTTCGATTCTTCACCTCCCAAAGGTCTTGGAGCCAATAAACCAGATTGCGAAGACCTAGTATAAGCAGCCAACTTGACGACTCTATCCTTAGGTTCTGGAGCTGTTGATTTTGACTTCTTCTCTTTGGCAGAAGTTGAATTTGTTGAATCGGTTGAATTGTCGTCGCCCGACCCTTCTTCGACTTCTTCTTCTTCCTCTCCAGCTTTCTTTCCACCAAACCAACTCTTCAGAGCACCAGCGATGCCACCTTCATTCTTCGGTTTGACAGTGAGAGTTGCACCATCTACGATATAAAGTCCAGAAGGTCTACTTGCGATCGTGAGATTGACATGAGTGGAAACATTATCGATCTCACCATTTTCTTTCAATTCTTGTAGAGCTTCTTTGATTCCATCGATTTTGATATCATAGAGACCCAGTTTTTCAACCGTAGCTTCTTCTTTCTCCAATCCTAATCTAATGGCATCTTCAGGAGAATAAGACAGAGAGAAACCGAAATCGTCCAAGACGTCATTATATTCTCTCAAAATGGTAGCTCCATCTTTTGCATCTCCAACTTCTAGACTACCTCTTGGGAAAAGAACCTCTTCTTTACGTAGGTTTCCATCTTCTCCCTTTTCTCTGATTCTGACTTCGAAAGCATGGGAATCTCTCGCCTGGATAGTCTTCATTCTGAATTGAGGATTGAAAGAAGCTCCATAGAAAGCTGCTCCCATGACTGCTGCTTCGTCTGCGTTGAGGTTTTGAGCTACTAGCGAAGTTGGTACTGAGGCGTGGACTTTGAGAGAGTTTTGGACTAGTGGAACTCTTGAACCTCCACCAGTGAGAACTAGCGAGGTGAGATCGGACTGGAAGAGACACAGAGATAGGTGATGGGAGAGAAATCAGCTAGATGTTCCATTTGGAGTTTCACTTTCCCTTGCTCACAACTCACCATGGAAACACCAGCGTTCTTCAAAGCCTCCTCGATAGGTCTAGCAAAACCTTCGACTAGACCAGCTGCTTCAACTCTCCTCTCGAATTCTTCCCTATCAATCTTTCCTCTGAAATCGACATCTTCAGCCAAACCTTCAACACTGCTAGCAGCGAAAGCATTTGCACTCAAGATATGTTTAACCCTGTTAGCTTCAGTCAATAACCTAGTCATAGCTCTATCGTTTTGTCTCAAAGGTGTCTCCAATTTCGATTCTCCATGTTGTTCAATGAATTTCTCTACCAGCATTTCTCTAATGATTAGATCCAAAGATTGACCATTCGAAGGAATGTCCCAACCGACTCCTAAGACATCTACTAGAACGGTTTCTTTGGAAGTTCCAATTGAAGCTAGGGAATCTCCTGGAGTTGAAATCATAGAAAATCTAGCTACAGTGGCTTTGGTTGAACCTGAACCTGAATCGTAGAAGAGATGAGTTTCTGGAGTGGGGAAGGTACGAGTGATTGCGTAGGAGATTGCGACTGAGGGGGAAGAGATGAAAAAAAGAAAGAGAGAATTAGTCAAGGGGTTCGATTAGAGATAGGCGATTGTGGATCTTCGTTTCGAGAAGGAGAAGCTTTCTTCTAATCTATCGATGTCACTCTCTGATTCTCTCCCTCTCAGCCTCTGCTCTCCCAACTCCACTCTTGTTTTCTATCCAAATACCATTCGCACTCACCGGCAGTACCATCGCTGACCAACCTAGGCCTGATTCCACTGAGACTTGCAGCGTCGACCAAGCTCTGTCTCTCTCTTGCCCCGAAATGACTTGGAACAGTCATTACGACGTCCAAACCGCCAAAAGTCCCAATACTTGTACCAGGGAAAGTCATCTTGACCTTTTCTCCAGCGACTTCTTCAGCCAAATCCTTTGCGTGAGATAGTTGCATTCCAACCAATTCCTCGATGGAATAATCCTTCAAATCTCCACCATCACCTATCCTTTGAATCGAAAAGGTACCCCTTTCAGTAGTTGAAAATTTAGTAGCTTGGAATAAAGAACCAACTAATTCTTTTGATTTCTGACCTAGTTTCGAATCTTCAGTTGCGCCCAATAGGGATTTGAGAGAAGAATAAACGTCTGAAGGATATCTAGAAGATAGAGATAGAGCATCTGAACCCAATAACCTCTCGTGTACGGATTTGCTCCTGGATGCGGGTGGAGGTTTCCATCCTACTACTGAAGGCATTTTCCTCTTTGAATCTCTTGATAGGACTACGTCGAAGGGTAAACCAGGTTTGACTAGAGAAGTCTTTAAGAAGGAAGTTCCATAATCGATTCCTATCACTCCCATTCCAGACACGGAGGGAGTGAGAGAGATTAGAGAGATTAGGGATATGAGTGAGATTAATAGTAAGAATGGTGTGAATTTGGTTCCCTTGCTCTTTCTCCTGGAGGAGGAAGAAGAAGGAGAGCTGGACAGCGAGGCAATCATCGCTGGCTAGATTGTCAAGCGATTGAGCTCAGATTTGACTTTGACTTGATTATTTTTGAGGATTAGATGAAATACTAGATATTCAGGTTGATCTAGGTCTGATAAGTTTGATGATAGAGGATAGAAGATGATGAAGTTGAGAGGAAAGAAGCAAAGCAGGAAACATAATCAGAAGAACTTGGACTTGGGAGTGAGCTGGCACTCGCGAAGCACGACCCCTTCCACATTGCTTGCACATCACCTTTCTTCATTTATGACTGCCATTTCAGACAGTAAATTAACTTATTTTCAAAATGACACCAAGGCAAGAGGGAACTAGACCCAAGGAAAACACCGAGGAGCACCACCGAAACGAGCTGCAATTGGAAAGTCTCTTCTGTCAACTTCTTCCTTCTCTAACCACTCCATCTTAGATCCGAATTCTATCATAAAGCAAACAGCAAGCCAATGAACTGTCTTCAAGTCATCAACGAGTAGCACAGTCAAATCTTCAACCCTCACTCTTCTGCTTTCGTCAAGTCTCAAGACATTATCTTTCCACTCATTCTCTTCAACAATGACCGACCCTTCAAATCTATCTCTATTACCTCCAGAACTATTTTCCATTGCCTTCTCATTCTTATCAACTGCTAGTCTGGCAAGGACATCTTCAATCTGTCGAACTTGGAGACAAGACATCTTATCCAATCCTAATCTTCACACTCAACTCGACCTATCCCGGTTAGCAAGAAGGATTGATGCTACAGATTACATTCGACTTTTGAGTCGTCTTTCATCCTATTCTGGACATCGATTGACACACGTCACTTTGGATGTTGGGGTCATCTCGAACAGGCCCAATGTGGTCTCAGCAGAAAGACGAAATGATATCCTTCTCTCAATTTGTGTCCTTCTTTCCAAATCAAAGCTCTCTATAGTCGGATTGAACATCAAATTGACAAAAGATCACGTAGAGTCAGACGTTATGACTCTTTTGGAAAATCTCAAACCTTTGGAACATTCCTCGAGTCTGAAGAAATCCATAACAATTCAAATTCCATGCATTGGAGATGCTTATTTTCGAATTGAAAGTCAGGATGGAAAACAAAATGTCTTCGTAGATAATGGTCTCACTGAATCCCGTATAGATAGTACGTTGACTCAAATCAGGGTGATGGAGAAGTGTAAGGAGGTAATGCAGAATTGTGATTTCACGATGATTAGAATCCCTCCAAGAAAAGTTGCATACACTGGGAGAATTCCCGTCGAGCAAAGGAACAGATTCATCTCTCAAAGCATTATAAGGTTCCTTTCAAGATCCAAACTATCACTCAAAACGGTTTCGTTATCTTTAAGTTCCAGAGTGGAGGAAACCTTCAAAATTCTGCTTCAATGTCCGGAGCTGAAATCTTTGTTTCTAGGTCTGGTCAAAGCGGGAGATGTGGAAGGAGTTGAACCTGAACCTATTAGAATTTCCATTCCAGAAGGAACTCCAAGATCTTCAACTCTCAAGAATCTTTCACTCGGATTAGATAAGGGCTTCGACTTGGATTGGGATTCTCTCACGGATTGGATTGGAGAAGGATTAGAACAACTTTCTTTGGAGCCACTTTCAGGTCAAGACGGGATTGAAGTGATAACCAAACCACCTCTCTTAATCACTTCAATAGATTTGTTCGAGCTTTTGGTCAGATCCAAGGAAACTCTGGAATCGATCAATTTGACTGCAGTTGGGGAAGTAGATGCACAATTTGGAGTTAACAAAAAGCTTTTGAAAGACACCGCTTTTACTCATCTACAAAATCTATCATTAAACTCAGTAGCTGAAGAGGTTTACGATATTTTCACTCACGTCAGTCTACCGAATCTCAAGAGATTGAGAGTTGGTTACAGGATCTTTAGGTACAAAGATCCTAGAAAGGCAATTCAAACGGCTTTCGATTTCTTATTGAAAATGATGAAGAGATATCCTAACCAATTGAGGTTGATCAAGTTCGATAGTGCATTTACTTTCTTTCCGATCATGAATCAAAAAAAGTCAAAGGTTTATGGAACGGTAGAGGAGTTGGACTTTGGTTCAAGAGATCGTATCTCTGATCATGTAGCAGAATTATTTTCAAGATTTGAATTCCCTAACCTGAAAAGATTGAGTACAGCAAGTATTACCATAAGATCAAAATTTAGGGAAACCTCTTTTTTGCTTCCTGAGAGACTCGGAAATCAGGGGTTTAGAGCATCGATCCAAGATGCGATGTTTCAGATCATTTAAGGAGTATGAGAGAAAGGAAACGGGAATTTAGAGATGATCTGGTTGATAGAACTGGAATGGGATGGGCGGTGGAAAAGGATCAAGTTGGAGGCGAAAGTGAGAAGACTATTGATTAGAATAGATCAGTCTGTAAATTCTCCCCCAAGACGAAATCAGTCAACAATCTCGGGTTCTCAAAATCGAATCTTCACTCACCACGCATTTTGGTAGCGAAGCGATCTGTACCGAGGCGTGAGAGTGAACGAACTGAAGCGATGTTGAGCTTGAAGGTTCAGACTTTCACCTCGGATCTAGATCTGAACGAGAGAGAGACTTGAAATTTGTTCTCTGTCCTACATCATTCTCCAAACCAGTTGCTCAAAGCTTGCGTCTCACTTTCCGTCTTTACATTTGCACCTGCTGTTACTACAGTAGAGTGATTTTGATAGAAGCTTGGCAGCGTTTGAAGATAATAAAGTGTCTATTGTAGAGATCTTGCGTCTTATCACCTTCTTCCGAATTTCCTCGTCGTGGATGTACCAAGGGGCTGAAAATTCCATCATTTGCGGATAGTCGAATTGAGAAAACTTTTCGACGAGATCAAGAGGAATGCGCCATAAATCAATCTTTCTAAGTTTAGGGAAACAAATGCGTAAATTTTCCAATCTTCTGGCTTGCTTTTGCGAACACTTCAAATCCGCAAGTTTCAGTTCAGTCAGAGTTTGAGAAGTTGTTGTAAGAAAAGTCAAACTGTCCTCCAGATTGGGTTCAGTCTTGCCATTCAAATTCAGTTCGAGTCTTGAAAGATTATCCATCGTGCATGATTTATAGAAGAGGTTCATCAACTGGAGAGGACATGACCTTAAGGTCAGGCCTCTCAACTTGTCGAATTGAAGGTGTGGATGATTGGTTTCAATGTTACTTGTAAGATCAATCTTGAAATCACTTTCCAGTTCAAGCTCCTGAAGCGTTGCAGAGTTGGACCTTAAGACTGACATGACACAATTGATGTTTTCTAGATCGTAAAGTCCTGGCGAAACTTTCAGATCGTGAAGGAATACAAAGAATTCAACTAAATGCTGAGGTTGAGCTTGAAAGAAGAACTTGGGCATCATAAATGTTTCGCAGAGAGATAGACTCTTGAGTTTGGAAAACTGTCCAGGTTGAATTGGCTTCCAAGTGATTTCTCTGTCCCTACCGACGATTGTTTTCAGGCACATCTTCTCCAGATTTGGATCTTGAACAACTCCATGGTTCAGAAAATTCTGGAGAGTGAAAGGGGAAATTCCATATAGTTCTAGTTCGTCTAATTGAGAGAACCTGGACTTTTTGATTAGAAAGTCTAACCTGTCAGAACAGAGATAAAGCGATATCTTTTTGAGTCTTGAGAAGACAAGGAGATCCTGATTGCCTTCTTCAGTAAACTGTTTGCTCTCCCGATAATTTTGATTGTGTTCAATCCAGTTCCTTTTCTCTTGACGCTCTACCCAACTTCTACCTGCATCATCCGATTCCTCTCCGTCTTCGACTTCTTCTTCTTCTTCATCTTCGCCATCATCATAATCTGTTTCATCTCTTTCTTGATGCTCATCCCACACGTCCACCATCTTGAGGTTGGAGCAGCATCGCTCGAAGATGGGTTCAATGGAACTAATCTTTGCATTTCGAACTTTTGTTAAATCCAGCGAGAGCTCTTCCAGGACGGGTAGTTGCGACTTTCCAAACAGATCATAGCCAATGAAGTAGGTTGAAGATAGCTTAAGAGACCGAAGCTTGGGTAAGGATACTGAGTACAGTGCTAGCGAATTAAATGGCACTTTGAATCCCACTTTCTCCAGCTCCACCTTTTCAAGTCTTTGATTTGAGTTGATGAGATCAGTCATGAACTCAACGGGAACATCTGCAGAAAGAGTATAATCGAGTGTCCGTAGCCTAGGTCTAGCTTAAAATGTTCTAGTGAAGTTCCTATCCAGTATAATAATGAAGGCGACTCAAAATCCAACTTCACATTCCCCAGCGTCAAAGCCAGCACCTTGAATGCGGATGGAGAAGCTACCTTTTGAAAGCTTGAAAGTTTGAGCGGCTGCAAGGAATGATGTCGGTGGTCAAGATGGAAGGATTGAAGTGCTTGGCAGGTGATGGCCAGATCAAAGACGAGTTCTAGCGGAGCATCGCCATAGCAGTCAACCTCGAGCTTCTTCAAAGTCGATTTGAATTCCTTGAGGTAATCTAAGAAGTTTGTGAATCCATCTAGTTGGTCCCTGTCTTCCTGGGTGAATATCCGAACATTCCGCCTTTGGATGAAAGATGAGGTCTTGAAACCAAATTGAGTAAGACCTTTCCCAGTGAATTCAATGACTTTTCGTAGAATGGTCTTGCAATATTGATCAGTGAACCTTTGATATCCATCTCTGAAGCGTTCCTGAGTGATTTGAAACCTTTTGCCATCTTCTCCAACTGATTCCAAAGAAATCGGAAACGGAATCTTGAAGACCAGCTCCTTCAAATTGTCCATTTTCGATACCAGCTGCCAACCACCATCGATGAAAGTTTTTCCGAAGATAGCGGACTTCCCCTGACTTCCCAATTCATTGCCCACTTCTAAGATCAGCTTGTGCAAACTTCCCCTGGTTCCTAGAAAGATGGCATCGATTAGATTGAGATATTGATTTGAAGTGGCTTGCATGAGGTCATCGAAACTTTGAACGCTTGCATTCTTTGCATCCAAGGTCTTCAAGAACCTCTCCAAAAACGGATCTAGACTGACATAAATTTCGTTCTTTGGATGAGTTGAGAGAAGAGCTAGTCGTTGAACAACCTCTGTCGTTTCAAGTTCTGAAAGTGGACGATCCAAGTTGACGAGATCAATGACTCGATTCAGAACGGAATCATTCTGAATAGTAACCCTCCATCCACGAGAAACCCGTCCCAGAAGCGTGAGTTGAGAAGTTGACAGAGGAGAGAAGAGATGGGTGACAAGCTCCGGGGAGATAATCACAATAGGATCGACCATGCTCGACTTGGTTTCGAGATTCGGATACTTTAACGAGTTGCCAATTGGCTGGCTGTTGATGGTCTTGAAGAGAGTAGGAGAAGAATCGAAAAGGTACCAAAACAGAGTGGTGGGTAGAAGAACAAGAACGAAAAGGGGAAACAAGTCTTCGAGTTTGGGTGAAATCTCGGTGGTCGACCGCCGAGTCGAAACAGAAGAATGCTATCTAGTAGAAAGTGAGCTCTTGTCGAGATCAAAAATTATTTCTTTCTGAAAAAGCAAGCGAATTTGGAGAATCTCGGACTTCTAGACCAAAAGTCGATGTTTGCTCAACTTCAATCATCGTCACTCGCAGCACTACTCAGCCACACGTGTGAGGCTTCCTGATCCACACAAAGAAGCAATCGATTGATAAAAGAATGAAATATTCGAAAATAGAATTGCGGAAGTCTTTACACTGCTTCTCTAAAGTCGAGAAAATGGCATCTTGCTTCGTCCTTTTCACCTCTTTTTTCCAATCAATCTTCGCAACCATAAACCTCTCTAGAGATCCTATTCCATTCACTTCCTTCGACCATATACATTCCAGCGTATTCTCTTTCCAAATGATGTAATCTTTTCCCAACAATGACCAAACTATGCAAAGCCCCACCAAATTTCTTCAATGCGATCTTTTCGTTCCTCTTATTTCTCAAAGCATCTATCTCGATTTCCGACAGAAGATCTTCATCTACTTCTTCTTCATCTTCCAGGGTTTCATTCGGTCCGAGTGTCGTTCCATATTGGAGTAGTTCTCCCAAAGTCCCAGATAAAATGAATTCGTCTTCTGATCCCATTCGACAAAGTGCTACTGCCAAGGTTGAAGAGGATAGATTGTGAGGTAGAAGTTCAGAAATTGATGATGAAGTTGAAGATGCGAAATTGGAAGAAGCTGTAAGGAGTTGAGAGATCAATTGAGGGATCAACATGTATCGAGGGGGTTGATAACGTTCGATTCCCCTGCAAAGGCAATTGGAAGCAAGTCCGTATGAAAAGGATTCAGTGAAAAGAAACAAAAATTGATTCTATAGTTATTCAAATCTTAGACTTCTCAATCACACTCACCTCGCCATATCTTTTTCACTCTGTTCTCTAACCTTGATATCTCCCAACAACAGGGTATGATTCCCAATCTTGTTATTCTCCAATATCCTCTCCAACCAGGAGTCAGGTTTCCAATTCTCGGTCCAAAAGGGTACAGAGACCGTTTGACCGAAATTGTAACCTTGTAAACCACTTGAACCTATAGCAGTGGAAATGGAAGCGTTATGGATGACTTGAACCTTGATTGGAGGATTCGATTTCCTCGCTCTCAAAATCAAATCTGTATGAGTTGTAGCTGATAATGGATCGCCTACTACCAAGAAAGAAACGTTTGAAGTTGAAGCTAAGGATAGGATCTCTTCTGATTGAAGTTCGACTACTTCTCGATGTGCCAGTTGGATTGGTTTTCCGTAAAGAGCTTCCTGTTTGAGATGGACGTAAGAGACACAGTTTGAGTTAGAAAAAGAGAAGCTCGAAAGTCTGTAAAGCAAAGATACTCAACGAGTCGTTTTTGATAATCGGGTACCATCAAGATGGAAGTGTAAGCTTCCAAGTAGACCTTTTCGCTGGATTTGACGGCCTCCAAGCCTTTGAGAGTAATGTCCTTTTCATCGCTCAATCCCAAGCCGATAACGTAGAGAACCATGATGAGCAAAGGACGAGATAGATAGTGGTCAAAGTCGAAGAAGCAATTTGACGAATTTTTCTTCTTGATCTTCAAGCTCTGAAGAGAGATAGCCTTTCTTCCTTCCTTCGTACCTTCTATCCTCAACTTCTACTTTATCAAGGATGGCACTCAAAGTACCGAAAGCAGGAGGACCTTCTCTGTTCAAAGATGGCTACAAGCAAATGCACGGAATCGAAGATGCAGTCTTGAGAAACATTCAAGCAGTCAACGAATTGAGTGACATTGTCAGAACTTCCTTTGGTCCAAACGGTAGAAACAAAATGGTCATCAATCATTTGGAAAGATTGTTCGTCACTTCAGACGCTGCAACGATCATTAGAGAATTGGACGTGGTTCATCCAGCTGCAAAGTTATTGGTCATGGCTTCTCAACAACAGGAAGCTGAAATGGGTGACGCTACCAACCTCGTCCTCATCTTAGCTGGTGAACTCTTAAAGAAGGCTGAATATCTCATTACTATGGGTTTACATCCTACAGAGATATTGCAGGGTTATGAGGTGGCTAGGGATAAGGCTTTGAAGGAATTGGAAAGTGAGTAGACAGCTTGGAAGAAGGTGATAGAAGAATCTGAAATCCCATCGAGATCTATGCTTTAGCATTCAAGATAGAGGCATACATTCGATTCAGGAGAGCTGTTGATTACTCCAAGACTATCTGAGAAATCCTCAAGACGTATCTAGGGGATGGGAAGAATCTTCAGAGCCACCTCTCTACTCCAATCTAACCAGCTCTCATCCTCTTCTCTTCCTTTCCAGCTCTCTCTGTCGCTACTCTTACAACACCACCAACAGTGGAATCTCTGGCATTAGCTCTCCGTCCATCCCTAGCCTCAAAACAGTATGGAAATGAAGATCTCTTAGCTCCTCTGGTAGCTCAAGCTGTTTCTTTAGTTCTTCCTTCTGGTTCTTCCTCTTCTTCAAAAGGTGGAAACGCATTGGCAGATTTCTCGGTAGACAACGTCAGAGTAGTCAAGATTATGGGTGGATCTCTAGCTGAATCAAGAGTTGTCAGAGGAATGGTCTTCGGACGTATGCCAGAAGGAACGATCAGATCTGCTAAATCCTCAAAAGTTGCAGTCTTTACCTGTGGTTTAGACATTTCTCAGACCGAAACCAAAGGAACGGTTCTATTGAACAATGCAGAAGAACTATCGTCCTTTTCGAGAGGTGAAGAACAGCAATTAGAGAAGATTATCAGAGAAATTGCAGACTCAGGTGTTAAAGTGGTAGTGACTCAATCAACAGTTGGAGAATTGGCTTTACATTATTTGAACAGATTTGATATTCTAGCAGTCAAGATTTTATCCAAATTCGAATTGAGAAGATTATGTAGATTGGTCGGTGCAACTCCTTTGGCTAGAATTGGAGCTCCATTACCAGAAGAAGCAGGTTTCATTGATTCAGTAGAAACCACTGAGATCGGTGGTGATAGAGTTACAGTTTTCAGACAGGAACCAGATGGTAAAGGTGGTAAATCTAAACCTAAAATGTGTACCGTCGTTCTAAGAGGTGCAACTGCAAATCATTTGGATGACGTTGAAAGAGCTGTTGATGATGGTGTTAATGTCATTAAAGCTTTGACTAAAGATCCAAGATTGGTTCCTGGTGCTGGTTCTACTGAAATTGAATTGGCAAAGAGAGTGGCGGAATTGGGAGAGAAAACTCCAGGTTTGAATCAACATGCAATTAGGAAATTCGCTGAAGCTTTGGAAGTCGTTCCTAAGACTTTGGCCGAGAATGCTGGTTTGGACGCTACTGAAGTCTTGAGTATTCTTTATGCTAAACATGCTGATGGTAAAGGTGCTGATGTTGGAATCGATATCGAGGTGAGTTTCGCTGAGGTCTTTTGATAGAGATGAGAGTTCCGATACGATTGTTCCTTCTGACGCTGAACTCATTCTTCGTCTTCTTCTCTTTTCGACTCGCAGAACGATGGACTCAAGACTTCTGATTCTGATGGAACCTGTTCAGCAACTTCTCGTCAAATCCTAGACGTCTTGGCTGCCAAATATTGGGCCATCAGATACGCCACTGGAGCTGCTGTCAATGTCCTAAGCGTTGATTCGATCATCATGGTGAGTCAAAGAGAAGTAGATCACTCATTGGGCTGCCTCATATTTGAAGAAGAGTTTGATTCTGGTTCAAAGTGGGTTGCTCATAGTTTTCTCTTCGATTTTTCTTCCTTCTTTCATTGACCCTCTCAGTCCAAACCAGCTGGTATCAAGGCTCCTCAGCACAACCCAAACTGGGATGACGATTAGTCAAATTCCCATTTCCAAAATGGAAAGGTTTGAAGTTACATTAACGAAACATAGACGATTTCTCCCTCTTCCCCTCCATCTTCTAGCTTAGCTCTTCACCCCCAAAATAACCAGTTGCATTTGTTTCGTATGTTTTTGGTTCCAAAATTGTAATTTGCTACTTTTCCTAATCTCATTTCCAACCTAGCATCGATAGTCTTTTCGGTGGTGGACTGATTTGCGCTTCAGCCGATAGAGAAGTCTTCTTCTTTGACCACGAACCACATCACAAGATTCTCCAAAGATGTCTCTAGAGCTCGTCAAGATGGCCTTTACAAGGCCGGATGAATTGAGAGCCATGATCTCTTACAAAGTCTGGAGAGATCCACCAAATTCAATCTTCAAGGATCCAGAAACGTCTGGTTGGGATAGAGAACAAATGAGACTGTGCTGGAAATTGTTGGATCTAACCTCGAGAAGTTTCGCTGCAGTCATCAAGGAATTGAAAGGTGAAATGAGTAGAGTCGTGAGTACATAACCCACTACTTCTTACTGAGGTCGTACAAAGGAGAGAGAGAGAGGCAGAATAGAGAAGTGGTGGGAGGGATTGGAAGCATGTAATGGAACAAAGCTGCCTCTCTCTCTCTATTTCCTCTTATGTATCTCTGACATGATGTCTATATTCTCTACCTTATCGATCTACGATAGATCTGTCTCTTCTATTTGGTGCTCAGAGCTCTGGATACCATTGAGGATGATATGACGATTTCAGTAGAGAAAAAAGTTCCTCTCTTGGTCGACTTCCACAAGAGACTCTATCAAAGAGGTTGGAACTTTACTGAGAGTGAGTTTTGACATGATCAGTTGTCTGGAGAAGGAGATCGAAAGCTCTTGCTTCGTCTACGGAGGATCTCACCTCTGGAATCTTTCCTTCTCTTTCCTTTAGGTGGTCCAAACGAGAAGGATCGTCAACTCCTGGTCGATTTCGACAAAGTCATCGAAGAATTCCAGTTGTTAGGTTCTGGATATCAAACGGTGATTGCAGACATTACAGCAAAGATGGGAGGAGGAATGGCAACCTATATCGAATCTTCTTCGACTCAACCCCACGTCGAGAAATGGGAAGAATACGATTTATACTGTCATTTCGTTGCCGGTCTAGTAGGTGAAGGTCTATCGAGACTTTTCTCTGAATCAGGAATGGAAAGGAAATGGGTTGGAGCTCAATTAGACCTTTCGAATCATATGGGTTTGTTCTTACAAAAGACGAACATTATCAGAGATTACGCCGAAGATGTCGAAGAAGGTAGACATTTCTGGCCAAGGGAATGTTGGGGGAAACCAATCTCTCAAGGTGGACCTGGATTCGAAAGTCAGAAAGATGTCTGCGTCGGAATTAAGGAAACCAGTCAAGGAAGTGGTCAATTTGAACCTGTTGGAGAGGAAGGTGAAAGAGGGATGCAAGTCCTAAGTACCATGCTCTTAGACGCTCTCACTCATTCTACCAAGGCTTTGGATTACTTGACAATGTTGAAAGAACAGAGTATATTCAACTTCTGTGCTATTCCTCAAGTCATGGCTATTGCTACTATCGATGCTATGGTCAACAACCCAAACGTTTTGAGGAAGAACGTCAAGATCAGGAAAGGGCAAGCTGTCAAGGTGAGATAACAGATGCAGGCATTAAACTACCTTCATCTGGCTCTGATCCTCGATCACAAGTTTCGCTCGCTGACCTCCATCTCTGGCTCCTGTCTATTTCCCATCGTCTCTATTCCCCTTCGCCAGCTCATTCTCCACGCTGTCAATCCTCGTGATGTTTCGACCATGTTCCGTGACTTTGCTCGTTCCATTCATAGAAAGATTCCGCCAACAGACGCCAACTTTACACAGTGGTCTGTTCAGCTCAGTGCTGTGAGTATCCGAGAAGAACTTCAAGTTTATCTCGAAAAAACTTCACCTCGACCTCGGATTTACTAATCTCTTCTTTCATCCTCTTCCGCCATCTCGTCGCATCATTCTGCTCCGATAGATCGAAGTCTGGTGCGAAACTCACTACCCATCCTTCGTTCAATCCAATCCTCAATCGACTACCGATGTCAGAGCCGAAGCAATGAAGCAATGGGCAGCTCAACGTAAACATCTAGCAATCATCAAACGTCGTTCAGCAGAACCTGGTAGTTTGATCAGAGCAAACGAAGTGGCTTCAAAGGGAGATTTCAGATCGAATATGACTCCTGAAGAAAGAGAAGAAATGGACGCTAGAGATAAGAAGGAGATGATGACTTTCTTCGTCTTGATCATGTTGGGTTTAACTCTCTTTATGGCTCTTGTGGTCGGTTTGAGCTGGTATGTCATGGTTAGTATTGAAACGAGGATAATCTGAAAATGATCATAGTTTGAAATGCTTAGAATGAATGCCAGAGCTGATCATCAAATCTACTTCTCGACGTTTTCGATTTCTCTTTCAAATAGTGGTATCTCACTCAAGACGGTCCTGATCCAGTGACTACCAATCTTTCTCGTGGTTATTATGCTGCAAAGGAAATGATCTGGGAAGGTGTAGCTCGTGGATCTGCCTTTATCAAAGACGGATCAAAGGCTGCCAAGGGCAAACTAGAGCTTTAGATCTTTCTTCCAAGGTTAAATCTCCTCTCTCCTTCACTACCTTCAAAATCAATTGAATCGCATCACGATGGTTCGATTCTCTTCTCGTTTCCATTCACTTCTTGTCCATTTGGTTAGTTTCTTGTCTTTACCCTCTTTGAGAAAAATACAGTGCTCTTTCTCGGCTTCGAAATGTCTTGATTTTTGCTATTGGCCAGAATAGACCCAGTGAACAAGACCTTCCTCGTACCGCAATAGGAATGACCTCAAATTCAGCATGCGTTCGAAACAGCGTACATCAAGAACTAGATTATTTACTCGACTTGTTTCCACTTCCAACCTTTGTCTGACCTTTTTTCATTCCAGCCCAACTAGTATAAGTTCCCGGACCGAAATCATTCCTACCATTCTTAGTCAAAGCATCATCCAACAATCTCATCAAACCAATCGCTTTCTCATCTTCATAAGGTTTAGTAACTACTTGAACTCCAACTGGTAAACCTTTCATTTTAACAGCATCATAAATCCCAGTTTGATAAGTTCCTTGTTGTAGAAGTTTACTTCTTGTACTCAAAGGAGTTGTAGCATTGAATTTCTGCCATGTAGCTCTTAGAACTGAAGAAGCTTCTGGACCTGGTCTCTTTCCTTTTGGAGGTAAAGAATCGAGAAGAGGATCGACTCTACAAACTGGTAGGACTGCTACTGTTGAATCTAGAACGTTGTGAAGGAAAGTAGCGATGGCCAATAGACTTAGAGAAGTGCAGCCTCCGTGAGGTACTGCAGGGATAGCTGAGAGATGAAAGTCAAAGAAAGAACGACGGGAAGGTGGTTAGACTTGGCATCCTGAGGAGAGAGCAATTCCTCGTACCGAAAAGAGTGACTTACCTTGAACAGGACTGTTTGATCGTGAAAGAGAGAAGAGAGGTTCCACAAAAGGAAGACGCATCGATCAGCGAGGTGAAAAAAGCTCGACTGCTCAAAGGTTCAGTATCGACTCACCAGATAATCCCATCCAATTCCAACTTTTTCCAAATCCTTTCTTCCCAATCCTTTGTGAATTGTTCCTTCAAAGCAGTGACTTCATAATACTTCTTCGCAGTCTTTCTTCCAGCCAACAAAGGAACTTGAGAGAAAGGTCTATCTCTAAGAATATATCTGAAGATGAAGACTAACATTTTCCTAAGGAAGCCAGGTAATTTGCCAATAATGATAGCCAAATATAGTGAAGGATCCATTCTATCCTTTTTAAGATGACCAGTTAAACCATCGAAACCATCGGAAGAAGTCAAACCAAGGAAAATCTTTGCAGCTTCACTACTCATCAAAGATCTAGGATCTATTTTGACCAATTCAATTTCTGGAACTCCTCCTCCACCTTCTTTTAACGATTCTTTTCCATGAGACTTCTCCAAAGCTTCCATACATAACTCCATTGCTCTGATACAAGCTGGAGAAGTAGTAGATAGACCATCTGAGAAATAATAACCCAATCTAATGGTTCTTCTCAAAGGAGAACGTTTTTTCGCCACCTCCAAAGGATCGAAATCGCCTGATCTTAGAGGAGAAGGAATCAAAGTACCAGTATCAAACCTAGTTTGGATTTCAGAAGGTGAGATTGTCGAATCTGGTGAAGGATGAATTAGAGATAGAATGTTTCTTGTGACTAGTTCTAGATCCGCTGCTGATCTAGTGATTGGAGCATAGACGACGTTGATACCGTGAAATCCAGAGTAAGGACTAGATATAAAGGAGAAAGGGGAGAAGACTCAGAAGATGCGCAAAGAGATTCCCAATCTTTTCAAAAACTCACCTCTTTGCACCTCGATCAGGGAATCTACCACCAGAAGGTTTCAAAGCATAAACTCCACAAAACCCAACTGGAATCCTAAGACTTCCACCGATATCAGATCCGAATCCCAAAGCAGACCCATCTGAAGCCAAAAGAGCCGATTCTCCACCAGAAGAACCACCACAAGTATGATTTTTGGAATAAGGGTTTGTAGTTTGACCCCATAGAGGATTTCTACATTCGAAAGCCAACATAGTTTGAGGTACATTCGTCTTTGCGAATGGGATTCCACCTAGATGAGAAGAGATTTGAACTAGGGAAGCATTGGTTGAAGATGGAGATTTGGATAACCAAGAAGAATAACCGAGAGTTACCGAGGTGTTTATGATCTCGAATTGATCTTTGAAAGAGATTGGAATTCCATGTAGGGGACCTACTAGTTCTCCTGTGCTTGCGAATGCTGAATCTAATTCTGCAGCTCGTTGGAGTGCAGCTTCGAAACAGACTGAGTGTGGGGTAGATTAGAGAGAGTGGAGATGAGATGATAAGAGAAGGCTCTCCTCCTTTCTTGTTTCCTTTGCTATCTAAGTCTATATGTTCTTCCTAACTAGATCTCTTATGTCACAATCTGTATGGCTCACCTTCAGTCAGACAATTTGAATCCCTTTGAGCTCTTCTAGCTGATCGAATGAAAGCACAAAGGATTCTAGTCGAAGTCCATTTCTTATTCTTTATTCCTTCAGTCAATCCTGAAATGTCACATCTTAATATTTCCTCGTCTCCTGGTTGGATTTCTATCTCGTTTGGATCGAGTTGATCGAGATTGGATTTGAGGAATTGAGAATTGTTCTCTTTGGTTGCAGTTGGATGATGTTCATCATTGGCTGGCAAATTGATGCAAAGAGCTCGATCTCTTGAAGCTACGTGCGATCGAATCTCGTTGGATGCTGAAGAGAAGAACCACATTTTGAATGAGAGAGGGAGAGGTAGTAGAAGTTGAAAGCTGCAATCTCAGTTCTTCGCAACTCTCGGAGCGCCTTTTTCCTTGACCATCATCAACGTCATCATGTCACTTCAGAGAATCTCATCTTCCCTCTAGGTTTATGAGATTTGAAAAAGAACCAGATTGGAACTTCCTACAAAAACTAGGTCGGCAAAGAAGAATCTATTCATGTTTCATTCATATCAATTGCTCTTTCGTACAACTTCAACACTTCTTCAGAAAAAGTTCTCCATCTCTACCAATATCTCTTCCCAAGAATCTTCAGGTAAATAATGTCCACCATTCAAAGCTTTCCCAACACAATCCTCTTTCCTCAAACAACAATCTTTCCATAAATCCAAAGTTCCATTTCCAAAAAGTACTTCATTAACACCTCTTTTCCCCCATAAAATCTTGGTTTTACATTGAATTTTGTTTCCTTTCTCTCTATCTTGTTTGTCCAAGGTTAAATCTGGACCATTTGGAGCTGAAGATCTATAGTCGGAACAAGTTGCGTGAACTTGAGATGGGTTTGAGATTTGATCCAGATAGGATTTGAAAACTGATTGAGAAAAGATTGAATTTGCAGAATCGAGATTGGAACTTGGGAATCTGGTAGTCATTTTCTCTAGGTAGGTTTGAGGTGAACCTAGAATTAAATGCTCGGGAGTTGGGTACTGAAAAAAGGTTCGAGAGACAAAACGATAGTAAGAAAGTGTCAGATCGATCGAGATCGCCTTTCTCTAAGATGGATAAAGACTCACAGGTTGAATCAAGAAGTACCAGTGCCAATAGATCGATGCGAATCTGGAGTCTGCCTTTTCGTAGAGATCCAAAGTAGGGGCGATATCTGTCAAAGAAGAAGTAAGAAGAAACGAAAAGCGAGAAAGTCAGCCTACATCTCATCAAAAATCATCAAGTCTGAAGAGGGAATTCAAGTGCTGACTCACCTAATAAGATCATTGACTTGATAGCCTTTGGTCTATCCAAGGCCATTCGATGAGCTACTCGCTATTGGCAATGAAGAGAAGAGGCAAAGACAGAGACATAGAAGGGATCAGTCTCAAAGATGAATCTCCAACATTCTTCTTCTCGGATAAATCAGTTGACCAGAGATACTCACAGCACCTCTGTCATGAGCCAACACGTCGAAACTCTCATGACCAAAGTGTTTCCTGATAGTGACGTCAGACGTGGAAGAAACGGGTCAAGAAAGAAGCCGAAGAAAGAAGTCAGTCTCATTTCAATACTGAAGACCAAAGGGATTTGTAACTTACATCAATTCGAACAAATCTCTACCCATTTCTCTCTTTGAATATCTCCATTGTCCAACTTTTTCATCTGGAGCTCCCAACTCTACACTAGCAGGTGGAGCTCCAGATTTGCCATGACCTCTGAGATCTGCGACTATGATTTCCCAAGGTCGATCTGAAGATTGTTGAGATAGTTTAGGAGCCAAATGTCTCCAGATGAGATGGTTTTGAGGATGACCATGAATAAGTAAAAGTGGACGAGAATTGGTCGTCGATTGAGGTTTGAAGTGAAGACAGTGGAGTTTGAGAGAAAGAGTCGGATCGTTTGGTGGAGCTTGAATGTCTATCAGATGGGATTTGAAGGTGGAAGGGAATTCAGAGTCTGAAGAGCTCATACTGAAGAGAAAGAAAGAGAAAGGTAAGATGAGAGAAGGATTGAAGACGAAGGGGGAGAAGATTGAGATTGCTTTTGAATCTCGACATCATCCTCTGCTCCATCCTTTCTGCTCTTTCTCCTGCTTTTCTCTACTTTTTAAACCTCTGATCCTTGATTCGAACACCCAAAACCTTCAGGATTGGACCAAGACGCAGTCGAGATGCGCAACGGCTCTCGATTGTCGTATCCCTTTCTCTTTCTGGTGATCCTACTCCAACTTCAATTTTCACCCTCTTCAGCTTCAAGAGATCTACTCCTCAACGCCCCTGCATCCAAAGATTCTCTCTTTCTTTCTCAACCTTCAAGAGATTGGGGTCCAGGTGGGAAACTGGCCGAAGCTGCCAGGAGGAAACACAATGCCAAAGCTGCAAGATTGAGAAGTTCATCCTCCTCTAATCCAAAACAACAATCAATCAATCACAATCACAATCAGAATGATTCAGCTGGCGTTATTGGATCTGGATCTGGTTCAGGATTGGATGATAGAATCAGAGCTGGAATGAGATTGCATTTGGATCAAAACGGTTTGGCTTCAAATCCTGATCAGGAATCCATCGGTGATGGCCCTCAGGATAGGAAAGGCAAGGATGGAGAGGCTGCTGGGAAGAGTGAAGATAGATTGATCACTTCTGGACAGGTGAGTTAGAGTAGAGGAGGGTCGATTCAGATCGCGGTTGCGGGGATAAGAAGAAAGTGGGGTGGGAAGATTGCATCATTTATCGTATGCCAGGGTTGGATGAATATGAATCTCAGCTCGCTTGTATTCCATCCCATCGTGTGAATACTTGACATTGAAGATACACCTCGGCCAGGTCTTGTCGGTTGAAGTGATTCTCTGGCTATCCTTTCCGCATTCAGTCATCATCTCATCTCCTCGAGAAGAATGAATTGTCTCTGCTTTACTTTCGGCTGATTCTCAATCTTTGTCCTCCTTCTTTCTCTACATCTTGGCTCTACAGAAGGACAAAGCAGACAGGGATGCAATCCGAATAGCCAACAGTCCCACCAAAGAGGCGATTCAAGAAGAGTCTCCGACGAATCAAGCTTCTCAAAATGTCAAGCAGACAGAGGTGAATTCAGAAAAACCACTGAAAGAAGACCAACCTGAAGATTTCAAAACAGATAAAGCACAGAACCTCAAAGAGAACGAGGAAACAAATCGAATAACGAATCAAAGACCTCCAGCTGAAATCATTCAAACTCAAATGTCAGATGATGAAACTTGGGAAAGATCGAATCTCTTCCTCTTTTCTAACAATAATGGTAAAACAAAAGGAAGAAGTGGTAGAAGATATTCAACAAATAGAGGTGGTTTAATCAATAGTTTGAAAAAGTTGTCTACTACTTTTGACAGTGATGAGGATTTTGATGAGATCTTGAACTCTAACAAATTGAAATCAAATGAGATTGGAAGAGAAGTCGAGAAGAAAGATGAAATCAATAAAGAAGAATTGGAGAGATTAAAGTGTAAAAATAGAGAGGAAGCTTTGAAACAGGCTGAAGAAGCTGCTAGGAATGCTGTGGAAGATGAGAAGATCTTTAGAGATAGAGAGAAGGATGAACAGATGCCAAAATTAAGTTGAAGTTGAAAAGATAAAGGTCAAATGATCGCTTTTAAATGAGTCAAGCTATGCATTTACTCTATCATCTTCATTAGATTCACGTTACTATCTTCTTTCTTTCTTCGGACGTTCGCTTTTCTCTCAATCCCTTGCTCTTGGTAATGCCTTCCCTTGTTATAATATTTTGGCTGCTATCTCACTTCTCTTTATGCTCTTGACTCGTTGAATTCCTTACCCGCCGGTTTCACTGTCGAAACTCTCGATTTCCCTGCATTCTTCCGCTCTACTAGATGCCACTTCGCTCACATGCACAATGTTCTCAAGGATCTCACTCTCTGCTTTTTGCTTGTAATTCTATACCCATGAACAGTCTCATTGCACAACGATTTCTCTCAAAAAAAAACAGCCTGAGTCGCTCTATGGTAAAGAAGAGCGTGTTGGAAAGTGTGACTGACGAGCTTTCTCCACGGAACGAGACTCTCCAGCCAAGGTCTCCCGGGAATGACAAAGCCTCCAATGAAGGAAAATAGTTCAGATCGACTCTAAAGGCGTCTTTTAAGGTGAGAGCGTGCCGAAGGACAGAGTTTCTCTGGAAGTCAGCTCGTTGCCACTTCCTGCCGGAGACTCATGGAGATTCAAGATGAGAGGTCAACAAGAGACCCACTGAAAACTTCCAGATGAAGATAAAACGGATGAAAGATTGGAATGGAACAGAAGAAAGGACGAAAGAACGTGATTTTTGAGGCCCGTTTTTCCAAAAGTCCAAATCTCGACGGACGATTTGTGTGCTTGAGAGAAAATCGAGTCCTTTTGGTCTCTGCGAGGACTATGCAGAGAGAGACGCTCCATCCGAGGTTTTTTGCAGATTCAAGATATCGTTCGAAATCCAAAGTAAAGCGCAAATGGAGTCTCAAGAGAGAGTCTATTTCGTGACAGGCCTTGAAGAGATCGCGGTGGCGCTGACCTCGAATCTCGACACAGAATCCATCTTCAGTATAATTGAGCTCGTTATCGCTGGTATACTTTAAGCAAAAGATTCAATCTTTCCTTTGCTGGAAGATTTTGGCAGTTTAGAGAGAAAAAGATGAGGACAAAGCGGGAGCAGAGCGCGCTTGGAAAGAGTCAGTGAAGAGCAATCAGAGACCTCCCTCGCGCTGCCAGGATGGATCGAGAGGACCGAAGCCTCGATTCGATCCAAATCGTCTGAATATTCGAGTAGCGACGAGGAAAAGGCGGGATTGAGATTTGGAGAAGGGAGAATTGACAGAGAAGATCTCGAGGTCAGGCTTTTCGAGCCAGCACTCTCCCTGAGAAGAAAGGTAGGGACTCTAGAAGGGATATTCAATCGAGGAAAGATCACTAGAAAGCCATGCGGCCGAGGAAACGAGGGGTAAAGAGGTCAAATGAGAACAGAGTGTAGATGACATCTGACGAATTGCTGCAGCTGCACTAACTCCAAATCTGAGCTGGATGAACATCAACAAACCGATGACACGATGGCCGAGTGGTCTAAGGCGTCCGATTAGAATATCTAATCTCCACTACGAAAGTATCGGATCTGTTTACAGGCGGGAGTTCGAATCTCTCTCGTGTCTTACCTTTTTGCATTCTTGATAAGCCCGCTTTGAACTTCCTCGAGCTTCCAAATGGACCAGGAGAGCCAATGTTGATTATCTTTTTGCATTTTTCTACTTTGCAACGCTGATGTATCGCATTCCAGATTGATTTCTCCTTCACAGATTGACAATCTCTATGATTGCTCTACCCAAGCGCCCTCCTCACATTATACTCAGGTGGCTCGACGATACTCGGTCAGCTCGACAGCTCTACCAACTTTCGATTCCAAGCAATAGAATATAACAGCAAGAAGAAATTCCCACTCAAAGACGGATACGACTCAGGGGCTTGAAGCTGTGCTGCTCGGTGACAAGCACCGAGGGCGAAGAAAAGAGCAACTTTTTTGCACTCATGCTCTTCTTCTTTCCCACAACTTCAAGACTCCTCTTTGATTCGTTTTCGATTCTTCTCATCTTTTCTTCAATTGCAAGCTATCGAAATGCAATGCAATCACAACACCCACGACTTCAAGTCAGATCCCAATCAATCGCTCCCACAAGAACTTTTCTGTCGTCGTCTTAGTTTCATCGAACCAATCCCTAAAGCTTCCTGCAACCTAGTCGCCAGATCATGGAACAACGCTATCAGTTCTGATCCAAACACTCATAAAGTAATCGATCTTTCAAGGATGAAGAGAGAGAACCCTTTGGATCTAACCAATCGCAAAGATCCTCACGCGGCTCTTCCAGAAAAAAGTCTTTATCTCTCTTCTCTGCTCTCTTCCTTCTTCCTCAATCGTAAGCGCAGCGCAAGTCTCAAAAGCATGGCTGGGACTGGTATCCAGAAACACCCGTCGTCTCGGTCTCTCAGACCTTTGCTGCTTCGCAGACAATCGCCAACTCAATCGAATTTTGTCCACCTTCGATCGTCTATCCTCTCTGGCTCAACACAAAGTAGTCAAAGTCACTCTCAATCTTTCCTCCTTTTACGAGGATTTCAGGATTTGGGATTTGGGTCTTCAGGAAGACGAAGCCGACGAAGATTCAACAATCCCATTTGAAACCACTGGATTAGGTCGACTTCTGAAGGCTTTACATGATTGCACAAGTTTGAAGGAAATCCACTTACAGATCGATTCTAACGCTGTATTAGAGGAAGATAAGAACTGGCATCCAATACCACCATCAAGTCCTTTCTACATGGCATTCCACATTCTAGAGGTCTTCATGACTTTTGATCAGTTGGACATTGTCTGCATTACAGCTCGTGTAGACCTGACCGTTCAGGCTGAGATCAGAACTCCCAGTTTCAAATCCTTCTCTCTCATCGGGAACGACGAAGGAAAAATCTTCAAGGCAAATCGATCTTTTGTCCTACCGCTACTCGAAAACGTCAAGACATTTCTGAGATCGGAAAGTGCCAACTTCACCATGTATCATCTTGCATTTGTTGGACAAGAGTATGAGGATCAAGACGAGGACTGGCAAGATCTAGGGGTTATCTCAGGTTGGGGAGAAAGTAAAATTCTGACTCTTTTATCGGATTCAAAGTCCAGTCTTCAAAGCTTAGACAATTCGGTGTCTTCCAATTCTGACGCAACTGCTGTTTGGGACTTCGCCAGAGAGTGCTCCAATCTCACTTCTCTCTCTTTGGATCTAGTTGGAAAGGACGGTTCAGCGCATGAGGAGAAGACATTATCTTTCCCTGACCATTCACTTTCTTTGAAAAAGCTCAAGATGAAAGGTGATGACTCCATCCATTTCAACTCCATGCAAAGATGGGCTGGAGATCGAGTAGAAGAACTTATGCTCGCATACTTTACCTGTGCTCAAGACGGATTGGTTTCTTTCCTCCTTCAATCACGATTCACCCTCAAAAGCATCAAGATTGATCGTCTCAGAATAGACTACAATCTGGTTGCCTTAGCAAATCTGTTTTCTTCAAATGATCTTTCTTTTCCAAATCTAGAATCTCTCATCCTCGATACTGCAGATCTGTCTCTTTGTCGATTTTTCACCATGATCGATTCCCCAAAGCTTTCGACCTTGGAGATGGATGGCTATGATTGGGATCGAACTACCGTTAGGCCTGACTTCAATAGCTTCGACAAGGTCTTTCTCGACTCTTTCTTGAGTCTTCTCAGTCGTTGCAATTTGAGCTTGATTAACGTCAAGTTCAGAACTGGCAGTTCAAGAAAGAAAGGTTTATCACTTCTAGGTCCTTCACTTTTCTTTCCCAGGGTTCAGACACTCAACATCAATGGTCATTCTCCTTTAGAGACCTGGCTTTCGAAGTGCAAGTTTCCAAATCTCAACGATCTTTCTGTGGAAGATTACTCGTTGCGTAAGGAATTCAGAAGGAATTCTCCAGGACTTCTTCCTATCAAAAGAGTTTATTGGTTGAAATCGGACCCTAGTTCAGAATCAGAAGGAGATTTGGAGCTAGACACGGAATAGAAAAACAAGGCTCAAGAGGAGGACAAGTCTTCGTGGAGAATTGAAAGCTAGGAGTGGGAATTGGGAAATCAAAGGTGATCAGACTGAAAGATGGACTGATGTCGCTGTACCCCTGTTCTTGAAGAGGATCACAATGCATCTTTTTGACTGTCTTTTTGTGAAACTTTGTAAGAAATCGAGTATCATGTCTCGAAAGAGTTGCAGCAGTCTGCGACGAGCAGATCGTGACGATTTCACGTCGCCCACATTTTTTGCTAAGGCAACTCCGACTTCGCTCTGCAGAAGTAACAACAAAACAGCTTCTGTGAAAATGGACAAGATGAGAGATGGTTAGAGTTATGGTGATGACAACCAATGAAAGAAATGTGACGGAGAGAGTAAAAGCAAAAAGAATAATCAACATTGGCTCTCCTGGTCCGTTTGGAGCCTCAAGGAGGTTCAAAGCGGGCTTACCAAGAATACAAAAAGGTAAGACACGAGAGAGATTCGAACTCCAGTGAAGGAAAAGATTGAGAAAGACCGTTTCTACGCACCTTTGAGAGGTTACTCGCGAAAAGAGCAGCTTGCGAAGCTTCGCTGTGGACGTTACTGTCGAAGATCAGGAAAACATTCGGACGAGCTCTCTGCCTCAAATCAGGAATATTAAAAGCATAGCCACCAGCCCCCTCGATGTTCAAGTAGTCTGCAACAGCGCAGTCTCCAGAGAAGTTGGAACTCGCCGTTGATCTCTCTCGAGGGGCGTCTGTTCACTGCAGCTCTAGCTTCAAACTCATGATTTCGAGGTGAGCTCCTTCTCACTTATTCCCAAGACTATTCGAACTTAGAGAAGAACGAGAAGAAAGAAATGGGAAACGGAAATGCGAAGTGAACTTCTCTAGGAAGCGATTCAAAAGTACGAGTTACAGTTTACTTGTCGAGACCGATTCGAAGTCGAAAGACTCTCTAGTGCTCCTTCCCTCCGGATCGACAAATGGACCAGAGGTTCAAAGTTGAGTATGCTTGTACTTTTTTGATGCAACTGTAAGGCGGGGGAAGCTTTTTTTCCTTTGTAGTCGCTCATGATTCAGGGGCTCAAGAACAGAGCAGCTCGCGAGCTGAATCTTATCGATTCTCAGGAACATGTTCGAAGTCAACACTCTCACCAACCAGCAACATCAATAGTGGATTGGAAAGGATAGAACAGATCAGATCATGTCACGATTCGTCAGACCATCAAAGTATAGGTAAGTGAAATCACAAGTGTGAAGATGTCGAGCTGCAATCTCGTCCTTGCATTGGATCAACCATGAAGTCTGCTCTGATCCCCTCGATCCTCAACTCTGACTACCGATAGGCATGTTTATGGAACGGCTGCAAAGAAGGAAGCTTCATACGACAACGTAAAGGTGAGGAATCGCAGAAGATGGCTTTGTCCTACCTTCTATCTCTACCGTCTCCCTATCTTCTTCTTTCTACCTTCTCTTACCTTTCTTCTTCTCATTCACCAATCTTCTCATCCTATCCTTCAATCTCGAATCCTCTCTCTCTCTCTCTATTCTAATCTCAGGTGTCCAACAACGTCAGTCAATCCACAACCTTCCTATCCCTAATTGCTCGTCCATCTCCTAATCTCTCCCTTCCCTTCTCTTCACAGGCCTGGGATACCAACTTGGTCGCTGGAAATGGATCCTACATTTCTGTCAATTGGGCCGCTTCAGGTGGAGGTGCATTCTGTGTCATTCCAACTAACATGACTGGAAAACTTCCAGACATTTATCCTTTATGTAGAGGTCATTCTGCTACCGTTCTGGACACTACCTTCTCTCCTCATGACGATTCATTCATTGCAAGTGGTAGTGACGACGGAACTGTAGGTCTTTGGAAGTTGAACGGAAACGAATTCGATCTCTTGAACCTCAGCGAGAAGGAGAGGGAGAAGGCTGGTGGAGTAAAGGACATCGATCCAGTTGCAAAGATTAGCGGTGGTGGTCGGTGAGTACAACGTAGGATTTGGTGAAAGGTTGATGTTATCAATGGCATGGCTTGGTAGAAGCAAGAAGTGGAAGGAGCCAGAGCAAAGAGAATCTCAAAAAGATTCCCAATTCTCAATCTCTAATCCTACCTAACTTCCTTCTTCCTTTCCCCTTCTATTCCTTCAAGTAAAATTGGTCAAGTACTGTTTCATCCAACAGCCTCATCAGTTCTAGCAGCAACCACTGGAGATCACGTCATCAAACTTTTCGACGTGACCTCTCCAAGCTCATCTTCATTGAAAACCACAATGACTGGTTTCACTGATTCCATTCAATCTCTAACGTTCGATCATACCGGATCTATTCTGGCTGCAACTTGTAGAGATCGTAAATTGAGAACCTTCGACGTTAGAACTGGTGGAAAACCGGTAGTCGAGGTTCCAAGTCACGAAGGTATCAAAGGAGCTAGGATCGAATGGTGTGGGAATAGAGATAGAATCATCACCACTGGTTTCAGTAAGATGAGTGATAGACAGATGTTCCTGTGAGTGTCGAAGAGGGAAGTGATCTTGGAGAATATTTGAAAAGAAGCCGATTCGAAACTGACTCTGACATTCTTCGATCTTTGGTTTTCTTCAGATGGGACTCGAAGAATCTCTCGGCTCCAATCAGTGAGTAGACAGGAAGAGACGACTCATCAGCTGGTTATTTCGAAGCTGAAATGGCACTCATTATGATCTCGAGATGCGTTTCCATCTGACACCATTTCTCTCTCCCTCGCCTTTTCTAGAAATGCTCTCCCTCGATTCCTCAAGCGGAGTCATCATGCCTTTCTGGTCTGACAACGGAGTAGTCTTCTTGGCTGGAAAAGGAGATGGAAACATCAGATACTACGAATTAGAATCCGATGAACTACATTATTTGACCGAACACAAATCCATCGAACCAGCTCGTGGAATGACTTTCGTCCCACGTCGATGCCTCAACGCCAATGAAAACGAAATCGCAAGAGCTTACAAGGTCACTGGAAACATGGTCCAACCAATCTCCTTCTACGTTCCAAGAAGAGCAGAATCTTTCCAATCAGACATCTTCCCTCCAGCTCCAAGTTCAATCCCAAGTCTAAATGCAAAGGAGCTATTCGATGGTAGTAACAAGTCTTCCGAACCTAAATACATCAGTTTGGAAGATGGTGCTGGAGTTGCTGGAGAAGCTCCTCCACCTACAACAGCTTCAATTCCTTCTCCTTCACCTGCTCCTCAAGCTTCTTCAATTCAAAGTCCAGCTTCCGCAACTCCTTCTCGACAAACCTCTTACACCGAGACCAAACCAACTCCAACCCAAACCACAAGCGCTCCTGAACCAACTCCTTCTCCAGTAGTGACTTCATCAACACAGCAACAATCAACTTCTTCTCTTCCAACACCTTCGAGGACAAGTACTTTCCCTTCTTCTCAGCCTACTACGCCGGCTGCTGCTGCTTCCGAACCAACACCTATTTCCAAGAGTAATGCAAACGGATCTGCTGTCACCAATGGAAATGGTGGGAAATTCGCAGAGGTGCGTTTTGAGAAATGAGCTCTTTCTTTTCGTTGAAGAAATGATACTGACTATGACTGCTTCCCGCTCTATCACTTCTCCAAACAGATGGAGGCTGAACTATTCAAGTTGAAGTCGGAATTGGCAGAGAAGGATTCGATCATCAGATCTCTAGAGGTGGAAAATGAAAAGTGAGTCACTCGGATCATTCAATCTCTTTTCAAGGTTTACGAGCCTTTCGCTCCTACTCACCTTCTGACTTATCTTTACTTTCGCTCTCTGTCTCGCAGACTCAAGTCAAATGCACAAAGAATCAGAGATGCATTGGTATAGATCAGCGAGAAGGATCGAAAGGGAATCTTGTCGCTCAAAAGTGGTGGTCGTTAAATTGGTGAAGAAGTCATTTTTATTGTCATATTCTTTTCTTTAAATCATCTCATTATGTCTCCCTTGCTGCTAGAATGAGTCGCGTGATACCTGTTTAGCAATCTGAAAGCATTGAACGTCACACGAGTCAGTTCGGAAAGTAAGAAAAGCAATTAGAGATTCTGACGAAGACTCTCCAAGAAAGAAGATTATAATTGAAGGATATTTGTCTACAATAAAAGTATGAAGAGAGACACATTATTTTAGGTTGATAAAATACAAGTACACAATAAGAAAGAGAAGGTTCGATCCTAAACGATTAATCTAGCTTGACCTCATCTCCATCAGTGATTCGATCCGAAGAAGGTGGTTGCGTTTGAGCTTGATTCGGTTCAGCAGACGTTTGACCTGGTAGAATTCTTTCCATGTTTTCTTCTGCTGGAGTATTGAACTTCGATAGTCTATCGGAGATGTGAGAAGCATCACCACCATTCATAGAGACGTCGGTACTTGAAGTTGCATTGAATCTAGTAGATTTATTTCCACCACTTTGATACTTCGAAGAAGCTGATGAGTTGAGGATCCTACCTGGAGGATGAGAGTAATAGCAGTTTGCTGAGAGAGATGAGGGACGCAAAGAACAAACGAGGAAAGACAGTCAAGTCAGCATCGAGGAAAGAGACACGGAGAGTGGGCTCAACAGAATAGATCACCTCTACTCACGTCTCGTGCAACCAGTTCCGAATCTACAAGGAGTGGCTTCGCTCTTTCCATCGCCTAGAGGTCTATCCAGAGGATTGGCTGGTTGTGAATTGCCACTGAGAGCAGCTTTCAGAGCTGGACTTGGACCTCTCTCTCCAGTTTCCGGATCGAAATGAGCATAAGGACATCTTTGAAGAAGGATAGAGAAAGATCACAGTAAATGAAAAGAGAAACTGAGATCAGCTTCACAGAAAACAGAATGTATGCGCTCCCAAAGAAAGTATACTCACTGAGAATTCGTGCAAAGTTCCTTGAATCTACAAGGAGTATTCTCATTATTTCCACCAACGTTTCCAACTCCATTACCATTCGACATTGTCTTCTCTTGAAGAAAAGCAACAGCAGGACTAACATGACTAAATCTACAATCCTTATTTGAACATTTCGATTGAAATCTACAATGTTCTTCACTTAGGACCAAAGCGCTACCATCAGCGTCTGGACCTGAAGAAAGATTTCCACGTTGAGTAGAGATTGCAGCTGGAGAAGGGTGAGCATATTGACAAGCCACATTTGTACAAATCAATCCATATCTACAAAGTGCACTTTGACTTGGTTTAGAAGGGATAGGTAATTGAGATGATTCCTTGATTGGATACGAATTTGATGGATCTGAAATGACTTGCATCGAGAAATCCATTGATGGATTCTCTGATTGCATTTGAAAAGGAGGTTGACTCGGTATGAAGGAATTGATGTTTGAGTTTTGAATGAATGAATTTGGTTGAAGATTGTTTCCTTGATTGAAGGTTCCGAAGGAAGAAGGATTAGGATTCGAATTCAGTCTTGAGAATAAAGAGGATTCACTACTATTTCCATTGAAAGCTGGATTTGAAGGAACAAAAGCACCAGCTTTAGGATTTGGAACTCCCATTCTACCGAAGAGGTTTGCTGAGGAATTCGAATCAGAATTCGAATTGTTGAATTGATCTCCATTCCGACTATTGGCAGCAGAGTTCAATTGATTCCTCAAAATCTCTTTTCCAGAATTAGCCAATCCGACTCTAGCAGCAGAATTCCTAAGAAAAGCAGGTCCAGTAGGAGGCAGAAGTTCTCTAGCTCCAGTTGAAGTTTGATTCCCATCATTCGGATTCTCTTCTTCCATTTCTTGATCATAATTCGAAGTCATTTCATCTTCAGCTTCATTTAGACCTGGAGAATCCATCGCTAGATTACTTCCACTTGCTTCCATTGCTTGAGAGAAAAGATCTCCTCTTCCTTCTCTCGAAGCAGCTCCTTTGAGAGAGAAACTAGCTCTTGCAGTACCTCTTATTCCACCAGAGATCGATCTTCGTGGAGGGCTTGAACGATCTCGATCTCTATTGCTCTTGAAGGAAGAAGATTCGGACGAATTGGAAGGGAAGAGTTCTCTAGATTGAGGAGATCTCGAACGTCTGGTTGAGGGAAGGGAAAGCAGAAGAGGTTTGGAGTAGCTTTGAATGAGCTCAAGATCTTCCTCAAGGCGAGGCTGTCCATGAGCAAACCTTGAAACAATGAACTCATTTCCCTCTCGACTTCGACCAGCGATAACCACTACGGACTGAGCTTCTACTAAGAAGCAGTGAGAAGAAGTTGACTTCTGTCGATGGACTTACCTCTGACTCCTTCCCTGCTGTCGCCTGTCATCCCTGTCTCTATTAGATCTCTGATCATTCCCAGATATCTCTCTGAAAGCTTGATCCTGAAGTCTATTCGATCGAGAAGGTCTAGTGGATCTGGAGGATTGATCTTGAAGTTCAGTAGACTGGCTGGATTGCTCAGCCGTCTCTTCTTGAGGCTGACTGCTATTTGAGATCTCAGCCAATTCTAATAGAACAAAGATTAGTATGGAAAGATGAAAAGCGAATGAGTTTCAAAAGGCCAAAGGAAGTGTTCCATCCATCTGTTGATGCTGTCGTCTGACTGTCTGCTTCTCTTTTGCTCACCTTTATCGCAATCCAATTCTCCCTTCTTGAAAGCGTCTCCCTTATTTACCAACCATTGAACGAATTCAGGATCTAGATCGCTTCCTACGATTTCCGACAGCTCAGTTATGATTTGAGGAGAAGCCTTGTTGTTTGCGAGTAGGACTACGCAGTATTCAGATAGAAGATCGTCTCCTTCTTCTGACCATTTCAATTGGATCAACTTGGATTGAACTAGAGACTGGAATTGTTTAGTCGAAGCTGAGTTCAGGTCAAATTTGATAGGACTCGCCATACTAAATGTCAAAGCTTGATGATGATGGTATGTTGAGAAGTTCGACTTCTGTTTCTTGACTTTCTTCCCATCGCATCAAAATGTCGACCTTGGAAGACTTCAACCTATCTCTGCACGATGACAAGCAAAACGAGGATGAATTGAAAGCAGAGAGAAATAGAATCAAGAACAGGAAAAAGAAGCAACAAAAGAAGGAAAAGAAGAAGAAGGAGGCAGCAACTTCAACCTCACAAACAGAACTCGACATGGACATGGACCTTTCAAAGCTGGGGAAGAATACGACAGTCCTTTCCTTCTTCAAACATTTCAACAGAGTCTCTACCGAAGCTCATCATCAACTAGTCGAGGTATCTCTCAACCTTTGCTCTCTGTGGTATGCAAATCTCAGTTCAGAGCGTGGAGTTTACAAGGGAAGTCAATGTGAGAGGTTATTCACTCAGCTTCTCGCCAGATCTTCAACTTCACTCGTAGATTTGACTCTAATCTTTGAATCGCAGACTGCTAGAGATTATCTCAATCCACCTCTTAGAGACCTAATCAAATCCATCATTGGATCACTAAAGACCTATGAAGGTTTGAAGAAGATTCGCATCCAAGCTCCAACTGCCATTTCGTTCAAGATGGAAAACGATTCGAACGAGAAGTTCTTTGAAATCATCGATAATACTCGTCATCTAACTGAACTAACTTCTGCCAATATCATCAGTTATAGAGATATCAAATCATTGATGCAAGTCGGAAACAGTTTTACAGAAGGAGAATTGAATTTGACTGAATTCATCGTAGGTCCAGATTATTTAATGTCGAACAAAAACATTAGTCCATTAGATGTATTATCTGATTCTAAATCTACTTTGAAACAATTGGTCATTGCAGACAATATGAGAACTCATGGAAAAAATTTGTTCGACTTTGTTTTGCAATGTAGAAATTTGGAAGAATTGACAATAGATGTAGTCATTCCTCGTGGTCAGTTTCCATATGCATCTCCACCAGATCCAATCACACTGATAACAATTCCAGAAGGTTTAGAGAGGGATAAATCTATGAAGAGACTTTGTCTGAGAGCTTCAAAACACGTTTTTGATTGGAAAGGTTTAATCAAATGGATGGGAAAAGGTTTAGAAAGCTTGTATCTGGAGGGTTTTGATCAATGGTCGGATCAACGAGATCTATATTTATTAAGAGATATCAATGATTACATTTCTTTACTCGAAACTTATAGAGGTAGTTTGAAGTCCATTGAGTTTCATAGATTAGCTTGTCAGGTTAATTCCATTTCCAATCCTTCGATAAAGAACTTGACTTCCTTCCCAAATTTAGAATATCTTTCCTTTTATGATGTTGATAACTCCATTTAGAAACCTTTTATTTCAAACATTTCCTTTCCTAAACTTCATACATTGGTTTTTACAACCTTCAAAACGAATCAGGAATCATTTAATTGTTTGGTTTGGATCATTAAAAGTTGTTCGACGACTTTGAAAGCTCTTCAATATAATAATTATCGTTCTAAAGCTCCTAAACTACCTCTAGCATCGGAACAGGAAGAACTATTGAATCTTGGATTGGAATTCCCTGTACTTGAAACTATCAGTTTTGGTAGAAGTAATGAAGAAGTAGGTCGTTGGTTTTCAGGTTTAAGTAAAGGTTTTCCGAAACTTACTCAATTGAGATCAACTGATCGATTGAGAAGATACTTTTTGGTTAAATCTCCTGAATTACCACAGACTCAAGATCATGCTCCTGATTGGCTCGAAGATGGTATTGATGAGAGTGAAGGGCATTTCGTTTTCGCTGAATAGATTTTCGTTATCAATCTTCATAAATCAAAAGGCTGGTCAAACGAGCTTCTTCACTCATTCATAAGGATCCTCTAATCAAATCAAGTGGGAAGGAATACCTTCAAAATAATTAACGTCATTTCCACCTCACGATTTCTCATTTCCTTTCTAAAACTCTTCGAGGTGCAGACTTCTACTATTTCTATTCCAACAAACAATCATTTCATCAATCAAACAATCAATCATGTTCAAATAGTCTCATCAGATAATTTATTACATCTTATTCAATCCAACAGTCACTTTCTCATTTCCAGCTCGGCTTCACCCGTTTGTTGATCTCTTTCGTTGCTCCACCTATCAATCTCTTTCAAGCTCAACTTGTAGAGCTCTTACCTGCATTCAACACAACGTCAGTGTCCTCCACTTCTTCCCAATCGAGTTGAGGAGCTAGGATATGGATGGAAGTTTCAGCAGTGGCTCGCGTCCATCCAGGAGAAGGAAGTTGAAGGACCTCGAGATTAGGAAGATGAATTGGACGATCCTTTGATCCGATAGACTCCTTCTCGATCTTTGAACGACCATTGATGCTTGTATCATATGTTTCAAGGACGAACTCCTTCAAAGTGTTCTTACTGGAATTGAGAATTGCAACAAGTTCAGATTGGGAGAAAGAATTCTTCTTTCCTTCCGACTCGTCAACCTTTATCTTGATTTTTTCTGCCTTTCTGAAGAGTTGAGCCTTTTTCCCAAACCAAATGTCGGCGAATTGAGATGAGATTTTCAAATTGATTTCTTTGGGAGCACATTTGAATTCGGTCTCATCAAAATGAATTGAGACTGCCTCGTCAGCTTGAGTGTCCATCATTGATTCATAGTAATTGTCATAATCATAATCCTCTTCATCCTCCGAATCCGAACTTGCCAGTCCCCTCGAATATCTCAAATTCTCCTCCAGGAGATATTCAAATGATTCCAGATTGGGGCAGCAACTAGCCACGTTCAAAGCATCGACTATTCCGGAGAAGTTTACCAGTTCCTCCCCTGTAAAACTTAACCTTTTGAGAGTCCTAGCCGATAGATTTAGACGTTTGAGGCATAGTAAAACCTGATCTTTACTCAGAGAATCGTCGAATTCGATTTCAACATTGGTCAAAGTCAATCTTGAAAGAATTGAGAATAGTCGAATGACGCCACCTTCATAATCCATCATCTTTGAAGTCAGAACAACTTACAGCTCCCTCCAGAGGATCTGTTTGGATCTTAACTGTTCCTTCCATCCCTTGGAGACTCTGAGACAACTTGCTTTTGAGTGAGGATCTAGTGGAAGTAGAATCGCATCGAGGATTGAGCTTGGAAGCGATATTGGATCGGTCTTGCTGATCTTTGCATGCTTTCCTTTATACTTTGGTTCAAGATCGAAGAAGTATTCCGATGGAAAGGCACCGGAGACGACTTTGCTTACTCTCTCGAACTACACAAGGGCCAGGTGAGTTGAGAAGAACGAAGGGGAAAGAATCAGAGAACAAATCAAACGAGAAGTCCTGGAAAAGAGTCATAGAAGGGAACCAACCCAATGCACTCACTTCCGAAAGAGGGGTAGATCCGAAAGAAAACATTGATTGACGAAGGTCCTGCTCAGCCTTGCGGATGGAAGATTGAGTGACATATGGATGGCACAAGCTGTTGATCTCAGCCCTAGCCAGAAGAAAAGGAGAAGCTTCAGTATCTTGACCTTTGAGGCCTCTTAGAGCCTAAAAAGGTGCGAGAGCAGAAGGAAGGTCAAGGGGAAAGGGAGCAGGTTTGGAGTGGTGAGAATGCAGGATCGTGAACGACTGCACGAGGTTGTTTCGACATGATTGGACATCCTTCTCTGCGTTACTCACATTCTCGCACTTTGCTCTAGCTGATTTGAAATCTTTTCTCTTGATAGCCAGCTTGATCTCAGCGAGAGCTGCCGCGCCTGGTGCCATTTCGATGGGTTGGAAGGATTCGGGAGTAGTTGGTGGAGGGGAAAAAGAAGAGAGGCATTGAGCGAGACAGTTTTCTCGCTCTCAATATTGTGAATGAGCGTCTCTCGAGCTCACATCTTTCCATTCCAAATGGATTTTGAAAATCTTCTTCTCCTCTTTTCAATCGGACCCAAGCTCCAGATTGAGCTCGAGTAGCTTCTGATTCATTCGGAGGTTCTCTTTTGGATCTCCTCTTCTAATTGTTGTCTATCATTCGATAGGCTATTCTTCAATTTCATTCCATTTTTTAATACAAAACAAAACTCGTCAGACCTTTCTCGACGTTCCCGCAGCCCACTAGCGATCTTCTTCAATCCCTTCGGTAGTCTCAGTCAGAGCAATCTCGCTCTCCGATTCATTCACAAAGCCACCCAAATTCTTATTCAAGCTTTCTTTTGATGTTTTCTCAGTGGTGAGAGTGAAGATATGGCGAAGCAATGAGTCGATCTGTGATGAGAAAGTCAGGGATGAAAAAAGGCTCGTCAACAAGAGTCAAGAAAACGAATCAATTTTTTTTAACTTCACTCCTTTACTCACTAGATTGTCCTTTCTTTTATGCTCTTCCAATTCTTTCTTTTCCCTTTCTAGCCTCTCTGCATCTTCCTTGATCTTTTCCTCCAACTCTTTCAGTCTCTTTCTGGTCATAATCATCGTTTGCAAAGGCTTCTTTTTGACCAAGCAATCCCAAACAACATCTGCCAGTTCCTCCAAAATCATGATCTTTAACTCTTTCCAATTAGCTTCAAAGCTTGGATCGTAATCCTTCTCAGGTGAAGTGGCGACAAAGAGAATGTAACAATCTAAGTAACCTTCGACTTTTGAGTCTCTGGAATACCAGAAAGTAGATTTCAGAATTGGAGCCTCTCGGTCCAGATAACCTCTTAGCTGTTCCTTGAAGTCTCTTAGCTGAGAGTCAGAAGAGACATAAACTGGAAATGAACATACTTCATCCACATCTTGCAGTCTTGCTTCTACGACCAGTTCCACTTGAGGATCTCGCGCATCCAAACTTTTTGGAAAGACCGGTTTAGGAGAGAAATGGACAGAATAGGATACATCCCAGATGAAGTCTTTAGTGGCTTCTTTGAAGTTGAGTCTTGAGTACTTGCGTTGAGCTAATAAACCTGGATAGAATAGCTTTGGTCCGACAATCAAAGCTTTTTTCCCCGTGCTGTCCAGATGATCATCCAAGCCTTTCAGGGATGCTCGAGGTCTGTAAAGACTTTCTTGGTAGGACCAAGTACCATCATAGTCATCATAGTCTCGTGGCTCAGTGAACTTGAGATGGGGGAATTGGACATTCTGGAATGAGTCTGAATCTCTGAATTTCTCTTCTGCGGTGATTTGATAGTGTAGATTTGAGTCATCTTTTTTCAGCCCTTCTGGAACAGCAGCGTTCTTATGATAGTATTCCTTGCTGATAGCTGGAAATTGAGTAGGAGTAAGCACGAGCATCTTGAAGAGGGTTTACTGATAGATAGCGACAGAGACGCGTGACTTCAAGGTAGTCTTTGAATCGGAAGCGCAGAAAGTGAGCTCAAGCCACGACCTCTTCCTTCGCAAAGCAATCACTTCAAAAGTCAGAAACCTACTTAAGATAGTTAAGCTTCTGGTGATCAGATCAGAAGGATGGATTTCTCAGACGAGCTACTAACAGAACCTAAACACCAGAATTCCCATGAGATCTCAAACCCAGAAACGAAAGCAAACGATCTTATCTGATGTAACGATTCATGAACCTGCGTAAAGAGAAAAAGATCGAATTCCAAAAGATCAGAAAAAATACGAGAATCGGAACGAGAATGATCGAATCAATATCTTTTCTTTCACGCTTCGAGAGACTACTCACTTTTTGTGGAACTCAGTTCTAGTCAAGTCGTTGATGAAGCCTCTCTTATCTCCACCATCGTTTCCAGCAGCTTGATTCTTGAAAATGACGTCTGCAGAAGAAGAAGGGAACCAGAGAAGATCGGACAGATCAGCATGCATTCAACTGCAAAGATTACTCTTTCGATCCAACTTTCGATTTCGATTTCGAATCATGCTGGACTTTTCCATCGATTAGCTCTCCGAATGAACAAGAACCTAATTCTCCAATCTCTTGACCAAAAGCAAGAGACCAAGATCCAAGCCCTCAAACAATTCAAAGAAACTCACCATCATCCCATCTCCTCTTGACCTCGAAAGAACTTGCTCCACCACCTCTTGGAGTTTCCGATCCTCCTCTCCCACCACCGCCACCCATAGCTCTCTCGAGATTCAAGAGAGGGTTGCCTCTAGCGATTTCCTCTTCTCTATCCAATTCCTCAGTCTCGTTCATTTCCCTTGCTTGTCTTTCAGCTTCCTCTGCTCTTTCTCTCTTGATTTTTTCCAATTCTGCCATTAGAGCTGCAGTGTCATCTTCTTCATCTTCGTCATCGTCCGAGTCGTCGGAATCGGAATCAGAGTCGGCGCTGGATAGAGATGAGGGGATGGAAAGAGAGAGAGGGAGAAGTTAGCTTGTCGATTGGGGAAAGGGTGGTTCTACTTGTGATTTGGGGATCAAGTGGTTATTGAGAACTGAACTTGATCAATTGACCCTTCATCGATGATCCGACAAAGTTAGAACAGAGCTTTGTCGATTCCAAGTTGGGAATAGGTATCCACTCCTAGCTAACCAATCCAGTCCAATCCGAATCCATTGATACTCACTCCGGATTGACAGCCTTTCCCTTTCCCTTATCCAAACCATTTCCGTTCGTTTCAACACCTTGCTCATCATCATCATCATCATCTCTATCCAACAAACTAGCTTCTACCAATTTCAATCTCTTCGCTTCTCTCTCATCCAACTCTTTATCTTTACCCTCTTCTTCTTCAGGTTCCAAACCTTGTTCCTTTCTCTTTTTGTTTCTAGCTTCTCTTTCAGCCTTTTCCAATTGAGCCTTGAGATCTCTCCTATCGTTTGTGATTCCTTGTTTCTGAGAAGGTTGTCTGAATTTCAATCTAGTATGAGCGGGCATGGCCTTTGCTGAAAAGTTTTGAGATAAATGACGAGAGTCGGATTTACCGGCTGCTGGATCCCAAGTGGGTCGATGAGCTGTAGACATTCTTGAATTAGAAGATTAAGGAGAAGTGGATGGATGGAGTTGATGGTCAAGAATGGGAATCACTCTTCTCGACTTAACACCACCAACGACCAATCACTATCTCATCATGAAGACACAAACACTATTGGTTGCAATTGCAGCTTTCAGTTCCACAGCACTCGCAGCTCAAAAGGGAGATCCTCCCACTGAATTACAAATCGGAGTCACTCATAAAGCAACAAGCTGCCCAATCAAATCTCAATCTGGTGATTCCCTTTCCATGCACTACACTGGAACTCTATGGGATGGTACCAAGTTCGATTCTTCATTGGATAGAGGTTCTCCTTTCGTAGTAAGTAGCTGCCTTTCAATACAGCCATCAGTACACAGACAACGACTATCGCTATCTGTTTCTATCTTCTTAAGCTTTCCCCTTTCCCCTTCCTCTCTCTCTCTATCTCTCTTTCTAGTTCACAATTGGAACTGGTCAGGTAATCAAAGGTTGGGATCAAGGTTTGTTGGAAATGTGCGAGGGGGAAAAGAGGAAACTCAAGATCCCTGCCAAATTGGGTTATGGTGATAGAGGGGCTGGGGCTGCCATTCCTCCAGGCGCTGCTCTCGTCTTTGATGGTGAGTTCTGGTCTAGCGAATCATTATAGATCATTTGTTATTAGATCACGCTTGTGATAGGGAGGCGAGAGAGATTGGCCAGCAATGGCGATTCAATCTCAATACTTCTAATCAGCTCTATGAGCTGGCAGACATTTCAGAAACGACTCGTCTCAGATCTTGAAGCTTTGATTGGAGAAGTGGAATTTGCTTCGAACGACTATTAAAATTGTTTTAATCATTACTTCGATTGTCCCAAGTAACGCTGAACATTCTCCTCGTTCTCTTGCATCTCTCACTCTTTACCCCACATTTTCTCTTTCCAGTCGAACTTTTGGGCATTTCTGGGCCAAGTGCAGACGCAAGACGTGCTTCTTCTGCAAAGGAGGAACTTTAAAGTCTCACCTGCAGATGGATTTGAGAAATCACTAAGGGAAGAGAAAGTCTCGAGTTGTCGGCAACTCTGAAAGTGTTCATCGTCAGAACTCCATCTCTCTGATAGTGTTTTCAAACGGATTTTTCCTTGTAAAGGTAATTACAGAAGCGCAATGAAAATCAGGATGAAAAAGGAAAAGATTACAAATTGAATAGAAGTTCGCTTCAGTCTCGGCCAGAATCTCTTTTTGATGATGTTTCCGGAAGAGAGGAGAGAAGACGCAAATGAGACCTTTTGCGTTATGTTTCCTTTCTTGAATCTTGCTACCAATTCGATTTCGGAATGGCTTCTCAATCACTTCTTTTTGAAGAGTCCTTTGACTTGAAAAGCTTTCGCTCTGCAGTTTCGCTCGCTCGCTTGAAATATCATTCAACAACCAAATGCTTCACGAGACATGCCATCTCGTACGGGTAAAGGAAGATAAATTGTCTGTTTCTATTGATAATGGATCCATCTCCAAGCGAAAGGTTGGAATGTGGGGTGGTTTGTATCTACAACATTGAAACAAAGTATTTACATTTCGAAGCCGTTGAACATCTGCTGGGCGAATTGGGAGCGAGACTATGGAAAGAGCGGAGATTGGAAAAGAAAGCTATGTGCATAGAGAGTGAACAGCGAAGAGAGAGTAGAAACGAATGAAAGACTGAGTGCCAGCTCGTCTTTTTAGAAGTTTTGGAGAAGAGCAGATTGAATGAATGAATGAATGATCTTGATAAATTTGATTAGTTGTGAATGTTTTTTGTTTATGTACAATAAATCTGCTTCCAATAGTTTGCAACCTCGTTCTGTTTCTTTAAGGTAAGACTGAGATTCCGACCATGACTAAACCAGTTAGAGCTACAAAGTTCGGAATCTTAAGGAGAGAGGTAGATCCGGATTCAGAATCAGACGGAGAACTATCATCGGCGGAGCCTTTGCCACTTGTATCTGTGGAATTGTTAGGATCACCATTGCCATCTCCGTTTGAAGGTGGAGCGGTGGCAGTCTCTCCAGAGGCAGAGTAATCGTCTAGGAATAACCTTTGAACTCCAGCGTCTGATTGGATCATTCTGAAATCTTCATGACGGACGTTCCTGAGAGAGTTCGAAGAGATATGAAGAGATATTTGGGGAAAGTCAGTCGAAAAGAGCGAGACTTGGAAGCCAGCGTCAGTCCGTCGAACGGCGAGATGATCCTTATCTATTGTGCAAAACAGAGAAAGATATCTTCTGCGGAAAGAAGGGGTTGCCAGATTAGATCAAACTCGGATACACTCACTTGACGTAATCGATCGTACTATTAGCTGGAAGTTGACCATTTTGCGTTCCAGTGTATTCAGGGATAGCTTCCCCTATCCAATTCTGCATCTTGATCAAATGATTCTTACCTTGAGCCATAGCTTCACATCTAACATCACCAGCGATCCTATCTTTCAATCCAACCGCATAACCTATCCTCTTACTGAAATAACCATCCACTAGTTGAGTAGTAGCACTTTTACTAAGAGTAGATTTCACAGTAGTACTCTTGTCGTAATAAGTTGGTAAAACTCCATCAAGACCGTACTTGTACTGATTGACACCATCACAACTCTTCTTGTACTTTTCCGGTCTCTGGTCAGAGAAGTAAACAAAACTTGCAGGAGAACTAATCCAGTATTTTAGCTTAGGGTCTTGAGCAGCGTTTGCATTTCTGAAAGTTGCATATCGGTTGACCAATTGAGCTCCTAGACTGAAACCACCAATGACCATCGTCACTAGGTTTGGGAAATCGTCGGTATTTGTGAAATGATTGATGACTGAATCTAAAGCGTCGAACATTGAGGCGTTCGAATTGAGAGGATAGGCTGCAATAGTTCCGTCTCCCCAGCCCTCATCTTCCCAGATGAGTGTATTCACAGTTGGAGTCTGCGTTAGATCAGATGGATAGGCTCCGTAATCGATGATTGTAAAGGGCATAGGAGCCACGATTACGACTTCTTCTCTTTTGACTTGTCCTCCTTGAACTGCTCGATCTAGAGCTAGATCTACGTAAAGGAACTGTGAGAGGAGAGAGAAAATAAAAATAAGAAAGCATGCGATAGAATAGATTAGTAACGAAAGAAATGTATCAGGAAAGCTTGAACCGATCAGAAGAGAGGGCATGAGAGATTAGATTCTCTGCCGAAGACTCACTTGGTTCCACGCATCTCGATTCTCTCCTGGGAACTCTACTACCACTCTTTTGATCTTCGAAGGATCGAAATCTGCAGTCACATATGCGGTCTTTGGAGTGAAAGGAAAGGAGGTGGGAAAAGAGAGAAGGATAGAGGATGGTAGGACGGTGAGATGTCTTGTCTTTCCTCTGGCGAAGTTTGGCTTGGCTGATCTACGATGAAGTGTTCAATAGAACGGAATTGCTCGAAGCGAGTGTAGACGAATCCAATTGAGCTGAGGGAATACGGAAGGAAGCATGCAGCTTGTTCCATTCTCAATCTGATCCACCTCTCGTAGGAGCTACTGACGTTCGGCTCAACAGAGATCTAAAGCCATTCATTTCAGTTCCCAAGTGAAACTCACCAAAAAAGCTCCTCCATTCTCGACAGTAAAGGTAGAATTGTCGATGTTAGCTCCTGTCACCTGAGGCAAAGTCCTCCAGCCTCGATTAGCTCCCTCATCAGCTCCTCCTGGATATTGACCTGGATCACCTTGAGCTCCACCGTCTATCTGTCGCTGAGATAGGAAGGAATGTGGGAAGTAGGAAGAAGCTTGAGATCGAAGTGGAAGGGCTAGAAGAGATAGCAGTGGCAGCTTGAATAGCATCATGACGGAGAACTCTGAACTCCTGGGTTTCTATATACTTGTACTTGAAATTGAGTTATGTAGATGGATTGTTTATGTATTATTAGACGTTTAGATGAAGCAGATGGATGTTATGGAGAGAGAATCAGGAGAGATCCTTGCAAGTCGAGAACAAAGCAGCGATTGCTAAATAAAGATTTCCCTCCAGCTCCAAGCCGGCACCTGTCAATCAACTTCAACTTCCACTTCGAGGTCCGTTACGAATTTGGAAAGGCTTGCTTCTGTTTCTTGTTTTATCTTTATCAGTGCATCCTTTGGGTTCGGATTGAGCTAGATGCTGCCAGCTGGTCACAAAGTATCATATCAACACATGAGATTAGGCAAATTGATCCGCTCTTCAAGATATTGAGATCCGAAAAAAAGAAGTCAAGTGTTACCAAAAAGAATAGGCCACCGACAAGAGCAAAAGAAAACTTCCTGCCACTAAGAAGCTCTAGTAGAGGTCTAAGGTCTGACCAAAAAGAGCACAGTTTTCTTCAAGCCTTCCCTTTCCTTACTCAATTTCTTCACTCCAAGCCTTTCCTATATTCCAATACAACAGTCATACTGAATGCATGAACAATGCTGTTGGGAAACGAGACCAAAATGAGTTCTAAGCCATTTGATGTTGAGAGAATTTGAGATCCTTCTTCTTTCTGTTGAGAGTGACAAAACCTTGATCTGGATAGTAGAATCTCTCCACCAGAGATATGGGTGCATACTTTCTGGAACCCGAGGGAGCTAGCCAAATAATGACAAAAAAAGGTAGGTCAGACATTGAGTATTAAGGGAACGTCATCTTGATGCAGTGTGAGACTCAAAGTCTAGAACAACCTCACCTGAACCACCAACCAACTCAACTGATTCTCTCAACTTTCAAGCACTGGGTCTTTTCTCTTGCCCTTCTGTCCTCCACAATCAAAGTTGCCAACAACCTCTGAGGACTGAAATTTGGAAATTTTTATGTTTCAGCATTTGCATCTGTCAATCCCAACAGAACCAAATCACCTTTCTTGAACTCAAAATCTTTTGGATGAGCTTGAATACCTTTCCACTGTCCTTTCTGCTTCTGGACAACAAGTGAAGGGTGAATTGACTCAAGATCTTTTGCAACTTCTTTGACCACTCAGAATCTGATTGGACAAGTGAATGATGAGGATTTCTTCCCCTCTCAATGAAGAAAGGAGACAGACTAGTCACAGCCAAAAGGAGCACTACTCCTGACATTCTCTGCTGAGGGTAAATGTTCATCCCAATCTTTCAAGTCAGTGGAAAAGTTTGAAGATCTGAGAACTTGTTTCATTGTTTCAATTGTTGATGTGTCTCTCTCATTGTCCAGTGCTTTGAGCATGAGCTGCCCATGACATGAGCAGATTGATCTTGAGAGAATTTCCCCAAAAACTCTTCCAGAAAATTGAAGTGAATCTTGGACCTCTATCCAAGACTAGCCCTTCTGGGAGACCCTGCTGAGATACCACAATGTTTAAGAAAAGGGTTGCTTTAGCTGTCCCAGCTATCGTATGGGATATGTAGGCAGTGGATGAAGTTCAACTGAGAAGAGAGGTGTTTGCCTAAGTTGAGAGAGGAGACAGCCACAACATAGCATTACCCGAGGAAGAATATGCAATGTCTACTCTACACTTCCTTCCTTAAGCTTTAAGTTGTGCTCATCTGAGAAGATTTGGGGGGGGGGGGGGGGTGTTTACACAGAAGCGAGGGTTCCCCAAATAACGCTATAAGCCCTAACTTCCATATCAAAAAACGAAAACAAAAAAAAGAGAAATGTCTGAGGTGTTAGAAGGGTAGAAAAAGAAGAGTAAACCACAGAACAGAAGCAAAAAAACACTTCCTGCCTGGGAGTCGAACCCAGCCCTCACCCGGAAGCTGTCAGCCGAGGGTTGGCTGTAGAATGACAGGGGTGCGTTCTGCCGATATACTAGCAAGAATTCGGACTGTTGTACTGAGCCTCAGAGGAAGTTATATGTAGCTTCCAACAAAAAAAAATTCGGAACCAAGAGATCTTCAAATATTTCTCCGCTTTTTTCTTCTCGCTTCTTTTATTTTGCTCAAGTTTCATTTTCTCAGTTTTTAATTTTCTTTCTCTCTCTCCTTTTAAAATCGTTCAAGAGCATCTGTAAATCGAAAGGTCCACCACCAGAGCCATCACCTCTTCACCTTCACAAGACTGATGAACGTTGTCTAACCACACCTCGGGAGGAGTTTAGTGGGTATTGCGCGAGCTGAGTCCCACACTACCCATTTTGGGTGTGCGTAAATGCATTCTCCTACCCATGCTCGATAAAAAAAAAAAAAAAAAAAAAAAAAAAAAAAAAAAAAAAAAAAAGGCCGAAATCCGGAATTTCCCCATTTTAACACTTCCAGAGTGATTCTTATGGCCAAAAAAGCTATCTCCAAGTGAGAGATGGCACAGATGCAGAGGAGAGCCAAAAGAATCATGCTCTTTCTCAATTCAACATGCCTTTTTGAAGGACCTTCGCCCTCTTTCTTCTCACTTTCTTTTCTGTCTAGTAAGCTTGCCAGCAAAACGCAGACCTCAGAATCTCATATCAAAGCTCCTCAAACAAACAGTCTCAGTGGCAGCTTCTGAAGCTTCGTGACTTCTCAGATTCTTTGCAGACTTATTGCTAGGGGCCTAGGACCTTTCAGTTTGAGAGCCTCTACTGTTCCTAGATGACTAGATTGAAGAAAGTAGTGCTGATGCATGTCAACAAACATAGGAGCTGATTTTCCATAGATCAAGTATAAGAGATCCTCATGACAGGTTCTTTGAAATTTGGACAGACACCAAGTGAAGCTTTTCTTCAGGTTTCTCACTTCTAATGAATGCACACTTTGATCAAGGAATGAGGCTGTTCCCAGCACCCTGATTGCAGCAGGATCAAAAGCTTCAAAATCAAAGGAAAGAATATGGGCTTGGATTGGGGCGAAAAGGGAAGCTTTCCCAACAACAGAAGAGAAAGACCTGTGCCTATTCACACTCTCTTTTTGGCAAAACTGAGACTTATCTAGATTTAGATTTCTAAAACAAGGGGAAAGTGTTCTTGAAGAATCAAACAACCTGGAAGTTCAGTCTTCCATATCCAGCCTCTTCAAGGGAAGGTTCTAGTAATCAAAGCAGAAGCAGCACAGAAAGAGTAAGACCAAATTGTCAGTGAAGAACCAAAAGCAAAGACACAGTTTGAACAAACAAACTAAGAGCTAGAAGAGATTTGCATCTTCTTGAAGGTTGTTGTAAGAACTCACCAATCCACTCTTCTTGCAACTTTCTGCCTTTGTGAATATCTGCCCATGTCTGATCAACAACTAATCCAACTTCATAAACCCCTTCTCCATGAGCTTTGATCCAATCCGAATGTTCTTGAGTGGATTCCTCCAAGATCTTGATTTTTACCTCCTTCGAAGAAAGTGGAGTCGAAAGTCTCAACTCTCCGTCAATTGGTTGTGAGAGAATAGATGATAAGATCTCTCTGTGATGTCGACTCCTTCCCTTGGAGCAAAGAAAGGTCAAGGAACTGATTCCTGGAGCCTGGTTAGGATGAGAAGGAGAGGCAGGGGGAGCTGGGAAAGGGAACACGGGGAAGCACAGAGCATTGAGGAGGTGAGAAGATCAATCAAGACTGTTCATAACATCTGAAATAGAACACAAAAGATTCTGATTGAAGCTATCTCACATGCTCATGAAGGCAAGGTGGAGACTGGAGAACAACACTTTTCCACTTCTGATCCCTAGAGTCCATCTTCTTCCTCGAGAGTATCCTATGCTACCATCAATATGAATGTCTACTCACCTCTCCATTCTCTCTTGGTACCATCTATATCCTGACAAAAGAAAGGTATAGCACCTCTTCTCTCACCATCTCCCAATTTAGGGAAAGTGACTTCCCACTTCAATTCCTTTCCATCCTTGGTTTGTCTTCCACCTTTAACACCTGGATTATACAAATCTTTGACCTTTTCATCTTGAGATGGAGTACCTAACAAGCAGAAATCGATCCAACCTGGAGCTTTTGATCCCCACCAATGATTGTTCTTCTTCTCTTTCCCTTCTTCTGTAGTTTGTTCTTCGAAAGAGATGATTTCTACATAAATTCCATCTTCTAGAACGATTAGAATGTTACTTGTCAAACCATCTTTGTGAGTTCCTCCTTGAAGAACCGTGAAGCCTAGAGAAATGAACAGAGAAGTTGCTATTGGAAGTGACTCGGAAGCTGGAGAAGGTGCAAGAAGAATTAAATGATCCAAAGCTGGTGCGGTCATTTTCCCAAACTTGATGAAATTGACACGACTAGTAGGATTGGTATTTTTGAACGCAAGTTTGTTTCGAACTCGAAGAAACCAAGGAAGTTGACGGTGAGAATGCGAATCAGAGCCAGGCTTTTGAGATCTCGTCTTCGTCATTGAGGCCGAAAAGACAAAGTCTCAGCTCGAGAAGACGTTGACACTTCAGAGGAAACAGCTGGGTACGACAAAGTTTGTAAACGAGAACTCGTCGAGCGAACGAAGTAAGGAGGTAAAGCAGACTGAACCTCGCTGAATTTTGGAGCTGCAGCAGTAACTTTTTCTCTTCGCTTTTCAAGTTAAGGCTTGGGGATGAGATGAATTGATATTTAACATGCAACGAGTCTCTATCTACAAAGTCTGACTTGATGAAAACTGGCAAAGGAGAGAGAGATGAAGAAAGGTTCCTTCAGGCTTCAAGCAAGTTCAGGGCCAGTTGAAGCGTCCTGCAACAAAAGAAAGATATTGAAACAATCAGATCAGAAGAACCAAATTGTGTTTATGTTTCCACAAATGACAGCGTTGAGACTCCTTTAAAATCTCATCATTCCATCGATCCTCATCTGAACCTCCACCCAGGAAAGTGTTGATCTCTGTTTCTTTACTCACCTGCCTCTGAGCTTCTCTCTTTGTTTCGCCCTTTTCTGTATGATCTCCATCATCTTTAGAATCCGCTACGAGATGCAACTTCTCACCAACTCTATGAATCTTTTCTTTGAGAGAAGTCGGATGATTTCCTTGCGATTCTTGAAGATGTTGTTCTCTGACCTGTTCTACTCTTTTTTCCTCCCAACCTTGTGGACCTTGAGGAGAAGGACCTGGTCTGATGGTACTCGGGGGGATGGAATTCGAATCCGATGTGGAAATTGAAGAAGAAAGTGGATGAGCCATAATCGAAGATGGAGTTAGAAGGGAAAGAAGAGAAATCACTTTCTCTCCCTACGCACTTTCAACTCAGCACTCAAATCTCCAAATCTTCAAGTTCAAGTGGACGTGAATCATCCAGTCCCCTGAAAGATGATTGATCATCTGTTGGGAAGACCTTCGACTTCTTTGAAAAGACTTCAAATCCTTTTCATCATTCTAATCTGGTCTACTGTACTCAAGGTCAGCGATAGGAATGGTCCGAGAAACTTCACTTTCCTAAGGAGGTTGAACAGATTCGGTAGTGAGTTTACATCAGAATGAAGGACAAAAATAGAGGAGGAGAAAGAGAGTAGTCAAGACGCAGAGCGTAAGCAGGTGGGAATGTGATAAGGAAAAGGGAGGCTGAGATGGACAGGTAGAGAGGAAAGAGATCTCCCTCTCTTTGCCCAATCCTTGGTTCTTTGGAGAGTTTAGAACGGGAATCAAAACTCAAAATTTAGAACTATCAGGTCTCGATTGGTGAGAAGAGAGCTTGTTCAGAGCTGACTACCACTCAAAGCTGAGATTGAGACAGAGACAGCTCGAAGGAGCAACCTCTCATGGCTCCGACTTGCCTCGATTGAGCATCGGTACCATATCTCCTGGATTCAGACTGAAATGGAAGGAGAATTGGAGATTTTGGATGAGGGATTTGATAATGGAAAGCGGTACGGACTTGCCGCTTCTCTCAAGAAAATGCAAGGCAGATGCTCTTCCTCATCGAAGGGAAAGCCCCGGGTCTCTTTTCAGGATATTTATTTCAGTCTAGATCAGACAAATCCTTCGAAACAGAGATTTTGTTTCGAAGATCTCTCAGTCTGTCCATCTACTGACCTCTCTCCCTTATCATTTCTCATTTCCCATTTCCAATCTACTCGATACAAAAGGGAGATTCACTCCTTGGCAGATCGTAGTCTCCATCTTGACTTTCATCTATGCAGTCAAACATTTGGATTCACTCCTCGGTTTCGGAGGTGAGTAAATAAATCCCAACTTGCAGATTGATTTATAATCGATCTTCAAAGTCGAAGTCTTCTGTTGTGATCTCGCACTTCTCGACTTCGTTTCTGACGATTTTGATCCCATTCTCTCTACTGAAACTGTATTCTACTCTGTTTCCCTCTCGTTCAGCTCCCGAACCTCTGGCTAGAATGGTGAGAATTTATTTGACGATTCGCAAACGACCTCTATTATCTTTTTCCTATCTCTTCGGTCTGACACTGCCTTACGCTCTCATCTTCGTCTCCTCACAGTACTCACGTCCTTTCTATCGAGTAACCTGGATAGTGACAGCTCTAGACGCAGGTTTCGCAACAGCAATGAACATTCAACCGAAATGGTTAAGAGATATAGCTTCCCTATTATTTTCTTTCTATTATCTGATTTATGCTCAAGAAGCTGATGAGAAATTGAGGAAATTCAGAGCTTTCTGTACAGTCGATATGATGAGAGCTACTTGGCACAAGACGACCAATCCTTACATCAGATTAGTCACTTGGTTTCATAGACCTTCTTTAGGGATTGCAAGAGAGATCTTGTTACCTAGACCAAAGATTGGACCTCACAACAAGAGGCCTACTAAAGCTTGGCTGTTCTATAATGGAAGTGAGAAACAGTTGAGAGAGGAATTGGAGGTGAGTTTCTTGAGAGATCGTAAAGGTTCTTTGTGTTGTTGAGTCAAACATTCTTCTGATACCTTCGTTTTTACCTTTTCGATTCTCTCCCTTCTAGCTTGTCTTGGACTTTCCAGGAGGTGGATTCGTTTGTATGACTCCTCAACATCATGAAGAAAGACTTCGACAATTGGCAAAGGAAATGGGCAAACCGGTTCTTTCGATCGATTATGGAAAATCTCCAGAGTACATCTTCCCTTATGCATTAGAAGAATGCTTCGACGTTTATAGATCCCTCATCGAAAGCAATGGAAAGATCATCGGAATGGGAATGGTAGACGATAAGATCTCAAGTAACGAAAAAGAAGATGTGGGAGAAGCGAAGAAGATCAAGATTATTCTTTCAGGAGATTCTGCTGGTGGTAATTTAGCAACTTCAGTCATGTTCAAAATCATAGAGTATCCTCAACCATTCATCAGAACTGCTTATTCCAATCTCAAATCCAACTCTCAAACTCCAGAAGGATATGGAATCTCTCCGTTACCGAGACCAATTGCAATGCTTTTGGCCTATCCTTCACTGAACTTTGAATTCACAGCTTGGATGAAACCTGATCACTTAAGAGTTTTGAGAGTCCAAAGTGAGGTCAATCTCCAATCTTTGAAAGCTGAAAACCATCAATCTAGATCCTCTTCCATCAAGCCTGTTGAGGCCAGTAAAGAAGGAGCTTCAGCAGGTGACGAGAAGGATTCAGCAAAGACTTCAAGTAAAGGTTTGAGTCCTACAAGATCAGTTAGTGCTACGAGATCTAGATCTAGATCTAGAAGACCAAGTCTAAGTTCTCCAATCGCTCTACTTTCTCCAAAAGACGAGAGATCCAGAGAATCAGTGATGATTGCTTCGGCTCAAGAATCTGCCAAGGGAAAAGGTAGATCAGATCACGCTTCTTCAAGTAAATCGAACGAAGATTCGAATAGACCTGGAGTCGAAAGACAGAAGAGTTACCTTTCTTTGGCTGGTCAAGCTCAGATGCATCTCTTCGAAAGAGCTAGATTCGCTGAAGCCGAAGATCAAAACGACGACACAAGTTTGACAAGAGATCAAGCAAATATTTCTCAACAAGATCCGAATCTATCATCGGTAGTGGATGATTCTTATACGTTTGATCTGTCAAGATCTTCTTCTCGCTCTGGATCTGAGTATGGTGGAACTTCTAGATGGTTAGGAAGAATCGAAGGAGATGAAGTGGACAAGACTATAAGATCTCTCAACGATCCAGATTTCGAATTGGAATTGAAAGCTCAGAATGATTTAGAAAAAGCTCAAATCACTTTGGCTAAGGCAAGAGAATTAGCGGATGAATTGACTAGAAAGAGATCCAAAGGTAAAAGTGGAATTGTAAAGACAAGGTTAACAATGACTAGTATGTCAGCTTATTATTCGGATAGAATCTTGACTCAATCAATGATGAGAGCAATGGCAATTTTATATATTGGTGGTAGAAGACAACCACAATTCGAAGAAGATTATTTATTATCTCCAATCGTAGCTCCTGCAAGATTATTGGCTGAATTACCACCTATTTTATTCATTTGTGGTGAAAAGGACCCGATCTGTGATGATACCGTGGTAATGGCTGGTAGGATTAGAGAAGCTAAATTGGCTAAACAGTTCGATTTGAAAAGGAGAAGAGAAGGGGCTTCTGCTAGATTTGGAGAATCTTTAAGACTTTCTAGTTCAAACCAAAGTGGAATTCCTAGAGATCCAATTGAAGATGAAGAGCCTGAAGATTGGGTTCAGATGAAGATCTTGGAAGGATGGAGTCATGGATTCCTTCAAATGTCGAGTCTATTACCAGAATCGAAACAAGTCATCAGTTTCTTAGCTAGTTGGACGAAAGAGACTTTCGAAGATTCTGCTGAAAGGTTTAGAGAATTGGAAGAGGAAAAGAAGACCACCAAGAGGAAAGGAGAGAAATCGAGCAATTCTAAGAAAGGTTTGGGAAAGAAGGTAGATCAGAAGCTCGATGGAGAGAGAAAAGGGATCGAGGCATCCAGTCAACAGTCGAAATCAGAGGCGAGATCTACCACTGAAATTCAGAATAGAATCGAGGTTCCCATCAGTTCTTCAACAGATTATCAAGTCAATCAGAAGTCGATCAACGCTCGTTCGGATGTTGAAGACGACGATGACGAGCCTCTTTCGTTCAAGACTAGAAGATCTCCAGTCCAGAAACACCTTGAGATTTCAAATTCGAGTCCTAGAGTCACTTCTTCAACTACACCGACTCAATCCAACCTCATTCAGAATGGAGCAAAGTCCACTACCGATCCTATAGCTCAAGATCCAGAATCGTCAATCATCTCTTCATCTCCTTTACAATCTGCAACGGTTTCAAAGCTCAGAGATCAATCTCGCTCAAGACCTAGACCATCTAGTTTCTCAAAAGTCGAATCCAGAAAGAATAGCTCTTCAATCTTACAACAGAATTCTCGACCTTCTTCTATAAAGATCAATTTGGATCAAGAATCATCTGATGAAGAGGGACCTTCTTCTATGATAATCAATCAGGATTCTTTAACTCCATCATCACCAACTTTCAAGAGAAGATTATCTTTGGATTCCACTTCTAATAATGCTAATGGTAGGAAGTTTAGTAATGGTAATAATGATGATTCTTCTTCCCCTTCAGATCAGTATAAGAAATTGTTGGTGGAAGAAAATACTTTACTTCAAAGGAGAAGATTTGGAGTTGCTAATGAATTGGGTCAATCTAGTAGTGCTGTTCATTCAGATGATGATGAGGATGAAGATAGAGGTGAAAGAGATGGCGAAGATGGAGAAGGTGATTAGAGAGAGAGAGATCAGTGGAAGAAGAGGGAAATCCAGCTTGAATTCTTTCAGTATTTGGAATTGAAAGATAGACGAAAAGTGGGAACCTATGCAACGATTGTAATTTACAAGTATAATGACCAACTTCACGAATCGAGATGATGTCGAGATGGAGACGAGAGTCTCTCTTCGCTCCACTCTCTGCTGTGCTTGCCGATTTGACAGAGAAAATCTGCCCTTGTTTCGGATGACTTGAATCTTGATTTCCTAGGATGAAAGGAAAGGCAAAGAGGGTGGCAACTCGGAGGGGAAGCAGTGTCGAAAAGTTGCCTGCCGTCTTCATCTTCTGCCAACTACTATAACACCCCCAAACTGTTTGCCGTGCCTTTACAATTATAGAATCGTCTCTCCGGGTCGAGTATCCCATTTTCAAAGTCAAACTCAAGTCACATTCTTTTCAAATCTCGACATTATTGAATGAAGCAGCAACTCGGAACGCAATTCTGTAATCTCTGCCTTACTGCATAGCTTCAAGCCACAGCCAACAGTTCATTCTCAGTCGACTCTCTCACTCTTTAACACAATACACACAATTCGGAACAGCATCATATAGAACATCAAACATAAAAGAGAGCTGGCCTCTTTCTTTCCCCCCTCGTCCTCCCCTGCCTTCCCCCTCTGTCTCCTTCAACATGCCTTCATCTTCATCTTCCACTTCCTCCTCTACCTTTATCACTCTAATTCTACCAATTCTACTTCTATCAATCTCATTCAATCCAGTCACTTCATCTCCAACTTCAGATCAAGACGTTCAATCAAAGTCTAAATCTGCAATCTTATCTCTACCAATTCACAAATCATCCTTGAACAAACGTAGCAAGACGGGAGATGAATTGAAGAATTGGGCAAACAATCAACGTAGTCATTTGAGAAACAAGTACAACTTCAATACAAAGGATAACCAGAAACGGAATAGAAAGAGAGGTCAAGGAGAAGTCGTTCTGACTTCTTATGAAGGAGATTCTACTTATTACACTCCTATCACCATTGGTAGCGATAATCAGTCTTTTAATGTCATCTTGGATACTGGTAGCTCGGACCTATGGGTGAGTATCAGACATTCTATTCAGAGTTGTTGGAGATTGAACAAAGTGTTGGAGTGTTGGTTGAGCAACTCCCCTTGCCAAGAGAGAAGAAACACTATTTGGTTTCTTCCATACTTTTTCTTGAGAATGAGAGATAGAATCTCAAATCGACTGTAAGACATTCTTTCTCAAACCTCTCATCTTTGCCTCTTGCCGTCTCTTTCAACAGATTCCAGCTGCCGACTTCAGTACCACGACTTCGACCTCTTTCAAGAATCTAACCACTCCATTCTCAGTCACCTATGGTTCAGGTTCGGTTTCAGGTTATCTAGCAACAGATTCCGTCACCCTAGCTTCTCAAACATCTTCTTCTCAAACCTTTGCCTTGGCAAGTAAAGTCGCTTCAGGTCTAACAGACGACGTTTTGAAAGGGATCATGGGAATGGGATTTCAAGCTTTGGCAAGTTCAAATGCAGTTCCCTTTTGGCAAAATGTTCAATTGGATCAAGAAATCTTTGCCTTTTACCTTAGTAGAGATAGTAGTAGTACCATTTCTGTTGGAAGTGGAAGTGGACAAGGAGGTCCTGAAGGTGGACCTGAAGGTGGTTTCCCTGGGAAAAGGAATGGAATGAAAAGGAAAAAGAGACAGATAGTCGTCGATCAAGGACAAGGATCTGGTGATAGTAATAATCAAGGTGCTTCTCAAGGTGGATTTCAAACTTCAAGCGATACTTCTGCAGCTGCTGCTGCTTCTTCTTCTTCTTCTCAAGGTCAATTCACTTTGGGTGGCTTGAACGAAAGTCTTTATTCTGGTGATATCAATTATTCAGACGTGCTTTCCAAATCTTATTGGTGAGTTGGGATTGAAGAACTCTCCTTCTCTTTTCTTTTGCATTTGGAAGCCTTCAATTGTTTCTTTCTCTTTGATCACTGATTTGTAACTCTTGCTCTTTGAATGTCCTTCTTCCTTATCTTCGCATAGGTTGATCTCCCTTTTAGATCTCTCAGTCAATGGATCGAGTATCGATTTAGATGGAAGTTCGAAGTCAGCCATTGACACTGGAACCACTTTGATTGGTGAGCGTCAAGAGATCTCGTTTCCCAAAGAGACACCTTTACTCACCTTGCCTCTTCGCCGTCTATCGATATATTCCCTTCTCTTGTCTCCAAATTCTAGGTGGTCCATCAAGTTCAGTCAAAGCTCTCTACGCTCAGATAGAAGGTTCATCAGAACTGGAATCGGCAGAAGGGTGAGCATCGGTTGATCTTTCTTCTACAATCTTGAAGGAAATTTGTTCATGGAGATTTAAGCTGACGATTCAATCCACCCTCCACCGCTTTCTTCTTCAGATATTATCAATATCCGTGCTCGACCAAGGTCGATGTCTCTTTGACTTTTGGAAACAAATCTTACTCTATTCCAAGCGAGGATTTCTTGGCTAGTTATGTGGACACCTCGATGGAGTACTGTATGGGTGCAGTCTTTGATGTCGGAAGTGAGGAAAGCGATACTCTTCAATGGATTGGTGAGTTTTCTCGAACGTGTTTTCGCTTTGTTTTGTTCGACTTTTCTGTGCATTTGGTTCTGATTCTTTTCCGTCTCAATCTCGAATCTTCCCGTTCCTTTTCCTAACAGTTGGCGACGCTTTCCTTAAGAATGTCTATTCCATCTATTCAAACGTGGGAGAAAATGCAAGAGTCGGTTTCGCATCTTTGGCCGAAGGATTGGATTCAATCACTCAATCTACTACTTCTTCAATCTCGGCTCAAACTTCCAATTCTCTTTCGACCTTTAAGAATATCAAATTTGGAATGCTAGTTGGTATGATGATGAGTTTGGTAGTCATGTCAATCTAAACATCTCGATTCTTCTTCAACTCGAAAGCCAACAAGATTCGTTCCTTGAGACTTTTCCAATTCTATCAATTGTAAATACAACATTCAAGCTCTATTTCATCTACACATACTCGAAAATCATTAGCTCGAATCAACAAATGGACACTGTTCACAATAAATCTTTTCTTTCATTCTCACTACCTCTTTTTTGCTCTTTCTATTCTTCCACTCTCAAACCTTTTGGACCTTATCTTATATACATTCTTCCTTGTTTTCTTTTCTTTTGCTTCAATGGATGTAAATACATGCCCAACTTAGAACGAAGATCGAAGAGAGTCGAGAGGCGAGAGCTGTGAATGCTGCCTGCTGTGTTTTTCTTTGCGTGAGTCTGTTTTAAATCTTCTCGGAATGCAGATGCATTCGTCGTTCAGAAATTCTGATTCTCTTTTTGTCATGACAAGGAAACGAACGACTCACGGCGAATGCCTCCTTATTCCTTTCGTTTGAAAGCTCATCTTCTTTTCTTCTACTCCTACCATCCACTCGTCTTTGACCTGGTCCATCGTCCTCAATCTCTAATAACCTTCTTCTACCCATAATACTAAAGGCATTGAGAGATCGCAAGATAGCCTGCACTCAAGATCGGATACTCGAATCTCAAACTTCTTAATAGACTCAAACCACTCATTCCTTTTTCAACAGAAACCCCAAGTAGAAGTTCAAACTCTTTGCGAGCTGGACTTTCATCAACGAGAAATCAATCAACTAAGTGTCGTACTATACAAAAAGAGAGACATCTTCACTTCGTGAGTCCTGATCGTGAAGTTCTTCAGACTGCTCGATATCGATGCTTCTCTCCCTCTTTCTCACTCAATGAGATCTCTGGATAGAGATTTCTTTGTTCGTCCTTTGACTTTGTTGTCTGATCGCTGCTTAACCCCTTTCTCCTTTCCCTTCTGCATCGATTTCATTGACAGCTCGAACACTGCCTCCATCTCAACGCATTCAGGCTTTCAACTCTTCTTCCACTACTCTTTGTTGATCAGTCATGCAGAACACAGAACATAGAAAAAGAGCTCGAGGTTAGCTCTCAAAGCTCAATCAAGTCCAGCAACATCTTCATCTTCATCCTCCAACCTGAACTTCAACAATACCGAGTACAGAACTGGGCAAGGCTTCTCACTCGAACTACTTCTTCTTATATTCTCCAGACTTGAAACAAATGCAATGGTCAGAATGATGGGCATCTGCAAGGAATGGTTCGAGATTATCGACAAGAACAAAATGCCTTGGAAAGCTCTAGTTCTTCCCGAATACTGGACGCTTTATAAGAGGGAAGACGAGTTAGACTTATTGTTGAAATGCTTCAATCTAAGTGTCAAGAAAAGTGGAGAAGATCTTAGGGAAGTGTCACTGCCACTTCCTTCGGATGAAAAGGCATATGCTTTCATGAAAGAACTAGAAAGGTGCAAACATTCTCTTCGAACTCTTTGCATCAAGGACAAAGGTAACCGTCTCAAGGAGGTTTACGATGCAGCTGGCCTTCTGTCTAAATTCCCCAATCTCTCGGATCTCAGAATAACAGGTCAGAGACAAAGTTCGGTTTATCTAGTCGATGGGGTTGAGAATTCAGATAGCAGGAAGACATCAAGCCTCAAAGTGTTATGGACCGAAAATCTTGGGAATGCGTTTGAGTTACACTCTAGTAGGCTAGACAACCTCTCCTCACTTTATCTCAGGAAAGAGTTTCCCTCTGCAGAATTGAGAAAACTGTTGGAGAAGCCAAGTCAGACCCTCAAGCATCTGAGCATTACCTTGTTTGGGAGGCAAACGCCACCTCCTCTTCCAATCCTCCATTTTCCATCTTTAAAGGTTCTGGAAGTCAAATCTGGAGGCCTTGAACCAATGTTCCCCTCCTGGTTGGTGATTCCTTATTCTTCAACCATGATCTGCGACAACGTTCCTTCTGCACTGCCATCCATCTCTAAGCTCATGCTTCCGAACCTGGAGGATTTCACCAATCTGATAGACAGCTGCCCACTTTTGTCAGAATTATGGGTACCTATTTACATCAATTATCAAATGGCAGGGATAACCCCAAGAAGTCCTCCGGCGGTAGGACCAGCATTGATAGACATGCTGCAGCAAAGGGAAGAAAAGGTGAAAGCAGGCTTGGAAATAAATGGAATCAAGATGACTCAGATCAAGACTTTATCTGTCCCTTTCAGCCTCCTTGGTGAGGGACTCTCTGATGTTAGAGAATTGGTGGAAGAAGTGATTGATTGGGAAGGAGTCTTCAAGTTGGAAGGACGCTCGACAGTGGTTGAGGTTTCCATTTGAGCGCTGAGCTGGTGAGCTCTTTCTTTCCTCCGACTAGTGAGTGGAAGCTGCAAAGCTTCACTTTGATCAATAGAAAAACTGATCAAATTTGTTCTGTCATCTGTCCCTTTTTCCTGCAGGAATGTTCTAGATCGCCAATGGAAACGCAAAGAGCGAAAGTGAAACTTCTGATGTCAAGAATCCATTTAAAGTTACAGAAAGACTGACTACAAAAACAAGAATTGATTAATGAACAAGAAAGAAAAATGAATTGAAAATTAACGAATCGAAAGGCGTAGACGGAATGAAGCAAGAGGGGCGATAAGGGGGGAAGCAATGTGAAACGATTTTCTTTCTATCGACTTCTCTAATTGCTAGGATTACTAGATCCAGTCCTGACCCTTGTAGTAGTACTCGATCCAACTCTCCAAGAACTTGGTGGTCCATCCTTCAAATCGTTCGATCCCGTAACCTTTTCTTTATTTTCCGAAGCTATCCTACTAGCGATCGATCCACCATTTGAGCTCTGATTCGTACTGACACTTGAACCTCTAGGTCTAGAATCCTTCGAATGATAAGCATTAGAGCTTACAGAACTCCTTCTTCTGGTAATACTAGAAGCCAAACCAGGTAATTTCGAAGAAGAAGAAGAATAATGTGAAGGTGGTTCTTCATTTAGAAAAGAAGGTGAAACAGTTCTATCGAATTTCTCCTTCGTCGTACTTGAGCTTGTGATAGGTTTCGAAGGACTGACTGAACCCATTCTTGAGCTTCTGTTATTATTGATTTTATCATAATTCCCTTTGATTAAATCTGGAGTTTCACTTCTACTGAAATCTGGAGTTTCTCTTCCACTTCTGATTCCTCCAGAATTTGCATTTGATAATCTTGAATTTGGTCTTCGAATCCTTTCAGAAGGTACTGGAATTGAAGAGATTGATTTATTTCCATCAAAAGATTCTCTTGGTCTACTAGCAATGCTTCTTCCTAGATTGGCATTGTTTGTAGTTGGAGAAGCAGATGAAGGTCCTATACTCGATCCTAATCTCGAAGATGGTCTTGGAATGGCTGAGTTTTCAGCAGCTTTTCTATTCGTTCGTGTTGATAGGATTCGATTCTGAAAAAGAAGATGGGGATTGAGGAAAGGAGATCAATGTTAGTAAACAAAGCCATTCCACGACGAAAGAAAACGAGTTAAAGATTAGATGCAATCTTCTGATCACTCACCTCCAATTCTTTCATCTTTGCTTTGATGTCATTCATCCTAGGATTATGATTAGTACCCAAACCACTCCTACTTGAAGGAATAGAAGAAATGGGAACTCTATCTCTAGCTCTAGAAATGGCATTTGCAGTGGATCTAGGAGTCAAATTCAATCCATTGACTGAAATCGAATGAGACATTCCATTTCCATCTGGTTCCTTTCTCACAGATCTTCTCTTTTCAGAAGCTACATTTGGACTTTCGTTGACGTTCAAAATCCTATCTCTAGAATTCGATGAAGGAATACCATTCCCATTTACATTCGTACCACCAAGGTTCAATTCTCTCAAATCTAAAGAACCTCTTCTTGCATGAGATAAAGAATCGGCCAATCTCATATTACCTCTTCTATTGGATTGATGATTAGAAGATGAAGATGGATGAATAGTCGCTGATAAGGGTCTTTCTCTGGCTAGACTTGATGAAGGTCGATTCGTAGTTGTTGGATGACCCATGTTTGAATTGGTTTGATGATTTTGATTAGGTTTCATGACTAGATCTGATAAAGTCATGTCTTCTGGATTGTTGGAATTGTTGTTCGAAGGTGGTTCGACTGGAGTTTGAGTTCTTGATTGAACCAGACTTAGATTCTGATTCTGTTCTTTTAGAACTGCACATTCTTCATTTAGATCTTGATGAGATTGGATGAAGATGAGTGTCAACAAGTCAGTTTGCTTTCACGATGACTAGAACATAAAGACTTAGGAAATTCATTCTGAAATCCAGACGATCTCCTCTCTTCGACTCACCTCTTACTTCATCCTTCAACCTCTGATTCTCCTCCTCCAACTTTGATTTCTCCACCAACTCATCTTCCAAGAGAGCCGTTTTCTCCACTGCTCTATCATAACGACTCTGCATGTCAGCAAGAGAAGAAGCTACCATTCTGTTTCACAATTCGAGTTGCAAGAATGTGCGAAGGGGGTTTGAAGAAGAAAGGAATCGCAGATTCGCATCGCAGTTAGTCTTTTGACGCAGTTGCATGTCTAGATCGCCTGAATAAATGCTAATGATTCCAACTCACCTCTCGGCATTTTCAAGTTCGTCATTGTCTAATTCCATGTCCCTCAACTTGTCCTTGTAGATGGCATGAGATTCTCTCAATCCTCTCAATTCCTTATCCATGGCTGCGAGGGAGGAGTTGTGCTCCGAAAGCAGTCTTTGATATTTGTTCTGTCATAGACAGAGATGGGACAGAAGGAGATCGAAGAAGTAAGATCAGAAATAAGCTCTGAAATCTCGAGATGGGATGGAAGCACTCGTTTCTGATCAAAGCTCCAAACAGTTTACCATCATCTTAAGGACAATAATATCTGGTTCAATCTCTGAAAGAGAAGCATACAATCATCTTTCTACCCTTATCAAGATCTCCATCACAGGCCTTTTTGCTTCTACTCCTTTTATCCTTCCACGTCTGACTCACCTTCCATTCATCGATGCTTCCCTTTGATTCCTCCAATCTCTTTTGTAGATCGTCCAATTTCCTATTTGCGCTGGAGAGTTCATTGTCCATTTCAGCCTCCATTTCCTTTGAGGTTTCCATGAAGTCTTGAAGTTCGGATTCGGTCCTCCTTGTTAAATCTTCGAGATCGTTGCATTTGGATTTGGATTCCGACAATTCCTTTCGTAGATGATCGATTTCATCTTGAGGAGAGTCAAAGCTGTGTGAGGGAGGAGAATGAGGTGGAATGAGTGAGTGTTTGTTGGATAGGAGAGAAGCAAGAGATTGCATTCTGAGTCTCACCTCATTGCCTTGGCTGATGTTTATGACTTGATGATTAGAATCTTGAAATTTTCTTGATGATCTGCTTTCTGAATTGACAAAGATGAGATTGCTTGATGGTCTTGGTGATGGTGTTGGAGGCAAACAACTCAAACAACACTCGTTACTAGGTCCATACCCACGCGAGACTCGTTACTATCAACTTCATCCTCATTCAGATCAGCTCTATCGCCATTCAAACTGAGAGCCGTGCAGATTCAATTGGACGTAGCCTTCAAATCGGAAGCAATCTAAAAGAATAGAAGAGAAGAGAAGAGTCGTCAAGTCAGTCAGTCTGTCGATCTTCTTGTTCTCCTATCTCCAAGTCACTCTCACTCTATCTCTTCTTCAACAAGTCACAATCGTCCCTCGAAATGGCATCCAATCCAAACACGCCCTTCAGATCTTCACTTCCGACGCCAGGAGGAAGTCTTGGTGGTAGAAAGTCACTTTCTTCCAATCCCGACAGTCAATCCTCAATCCCAAGCTCAAGTGGCAGTGGCAGCAATGGTCCAAGAAAGTCGCTTTTACGAACACCTTCAAGTTCAACAAATCCAGAATCAGTCAGCAATCCTCAAACTCAAACCCCGACTCGATTCATTACTCCAAAGAGAACTTCCCTATCCGCCTCTACTTCGAATTCAATCACTCCATCTCAACCTCCTCCAGTCCCTCCTCTTCCTAATTCCACTTCCACTTTCACCTCTTCAACCATCTCTTCTGCTGCAAAGGCTAAGGCTAGAGTCAATGACGCATCATCAGCTGGCGCAAGGAGAGGAAGACAGTTGGAGATTGGTGAAGAGGTCATGATTCAAGGTACAGATCTCACTGGTGTCATTCGACATTTGGGAGCAGTCAAATTCAGACCTGGTCATTACGCAGGACTGGAACTGACGGGGGATAGTGTTGGAAAGGGAAAGAATGATGGCAGCGTCGAAGGGTGAGTATGAGATTGAGAGGACTGAATCTATCCTCCATGTATGCCTTTCAAGATCTCATCTTCTCTCTTCGTCTTCTCTTTCTGGTTTCATCTCTCTTTTTCGCATCTTTCGACGACAATCCTCTCTCCAGTGAACAATACTTTGCCACAACTCCCCTGAATGGAATGTTCTGCGTTGCTTCCAAGGTCATAGCTCTCTCATCGATTCCACCCACAGAAGCGACTGCAAGACCTCAATCAGCTCTCTCGAATCGCTCCTCAAGCAGAGCATCAGATGTATTCTCGGATAAGGATTCCTCTGTCAGACCACCTTCAACAACTCCTGGATCAAGTGCAAAAATCAGAAGAACTTCAGTCACTCCTTCATCAAATACGAATCAAAGATCCAATTCTTCGATGTCGAACTATAGACCTTCCTCTTCAATGTCAAACAGTAATAGAAGTGGTGCGAATACTCCAGGTGGTGGTGGTATGAGACCTCATTCAAGTCTTGGGAATAGTAGACCTAGTTCTAGAACTTCGATTTCGAATTCAGTCAATACTCCTTCTGGTCCTAGAAGATCCCTAGCTGGAGCTGGTGGAGACGAGGAAGAAGAAAGGAAAGCAAAGACTTCAAAAGAGAGAGCTTTGGAAGCTGAAAAGAGAATCAAAGCTGGTAGTAGAGTGAATAAATTCATTGGAATGAAAGCTAAGGATTTCGAAGAACAATTGTCTTCCAGAAATCAACAATCCGATGCTAGTTATAGAGATGATCAAGAATCTAATGAGAATATCAATAAAGCTGCTAAGAAAGGTAGACCAAGTTCACCTTTGAAAGACACTTTACTTCCCAAGAATACACCTGGTGGAAGTTTACCGAGACCGAGACAGAGTTTGGGTTCTTCTTCTTCTGCTGCTGCTTCTTCTAGAATAGGAATAGGTGGTATTCCAACTCCAAAAGCTGCAAAAGGTAGAGCATCAATGTTTGCAAGACCTGAGATGCCTCCTCCTTCAAGTCCTACAAAGAATGGTAAAGGTGGGAATCATTCTCCTTCTACTTCTACCACAACTGGTTTCGGTTTAGGACTGGGATTGAAAAGTCATCAGGAAGACGGTGAAAATAGTCCTAGGAAGACTTCAATGTCTAATTCTATCTTTCCACCTTCAGGTTCAACAACGACGAAGAGAGAATCTACTAATGAGAATGAGTTAGAGAATGATGAAAATCTTCATTCTTCTTCTACAGCTTCTTCACCCAAGAAAATCAAGGATAGGAATAGACAATTGTTGGAAGAAATGGATTTGACCCCTAGAAGACCTAGTACGAAATCTACTTCTTCACCTTTTGATTTCAATGACCCCTCTTCTAATCAGGATTCTTCAAATGGTTATGGTCAAAACGGTCTTGGATATGATCTTGGTCTCAATCGTAATGAAGATCAGGAAGTCAAGACTCCTGGTTCTGTCAATTCAAATAGAAGTGAATTCATGGTTGAACCTGTTGTTCCTTTGAGTCTTTACGAAGAATCAACTGCTGAGTTGGAAAGATTAAAGGAAGAGTTGGAAAGTCTCAAATCGAGTTCTTCTCAAGCAACAAAGAGTAAAGAAGATACAATATCAAAGAAAGAACATGATTCAACCATTTCAAAGAAGGATGAAGAACTCAAACAAAATGAACAAAACTCTTCTAAGAAGATTCACGAATTGGAATCGAAATTGGAATCTTTGAATTCTCAATTGAAAGAATCTCAAAAATTATCTGGAGATTTACAGAAGATTTTGGATTCTTCGAAAGAAAATGAAGAATCTAAAGTGGAAGCTGTCAAGGTTTCGCATGAGAATTCTTTGAATGCAAAAATTGTTGAAATTGATTCTTTGAAGAGTTCAATTGAAAGATTGGAAAGTGAAAAAGATAAATTGAAAACTGAAAGTGATCAAGAGATTTTGGAATTACAATCTACTGTTGATGATTTGAAGACTTCTGCTTTGGAAGCTATGAAGTGAGTAAAAAACCAATATGAACGTGATGATTGAAAATTCTCCATTCGACAAATCACCCTTTCGATGCGAGCACTAATCTCTTCCTTTTTCTCGACTGCTGTTTTCTTCTATAGTCTATTGGATGATGATCTTCGAAATAGACAGCAAAGTCTTGACGAGGCTGATGAGAAGATCCAACTTCTGGAACAACAAATTGAAACTATGAAGAATACAGCTTCTAATGATCCTGCTTCGGTCGCTTCAATTTCTACTGCTGCTACCATTGACAATGCTAATTTGAGAGAACAATTGAGTCACGCTCAAAATAGGATCGCCTCTTTGGAAGATCAATTGGCTGATAATAACCTAGCTGTGAGTCGACTGGGTCGGAATCGTCTTACGTTTCAAACTTAGATTGCAGTTGCGCAGCATCAGCTTTGTAGACGCTGATGCATCTTCCTTCTCAAACCTTCTTTCCTCGTTCGCCTCCAGGTGGAGCAGGACAGAGAGAACACTCAGAGACGTAAAGAGAAATCGACGGAACTAGAGAACAGTCTACGATCCGAAATCCAAAGATTGAAGTCGGATCTAGAAACTCAGAAACAATCGAGTTCAGAAATGAAGGCCAAATTGGATGAAGTTCATGAAGCCTTCGTCGAATCTCAACATGCTTTGGAGAATGAAAGAGCCGAAGTCGAGACTCTCAGAGCTGACATGGAAAACCTAGAAACCTTGGGTAGTAGAGGTGCAGAGAATGCTTCTACGCACGACGAGCAAATGTCGATCCTTCAGAATAGTCATAAGCAGCAACTCGACAAGAAAGACGAAGAACTCAAGACCCTTCGAAGTGCCTTGGAAGCTGCTAAACAACAATCTTCTAGAACTTCGAATGTTACTTCCCCAATGGCAGCACCTTCTCAAGATACCAACTCATCACCAAACATGAATTCTGATTCTACTTTCGATCGCTCACCTCTTCTATCAACAGAATCGCCTAGGATGAGCGGTGACAGAGATAGAGACGAATCCAAGAGAGCTTCAATCGCTAGCACTAGCAGTAGACGTTCAAGACTTTCAATCGGCTCGACTGATCCTGAAAACCTTACCAAACAAATCTCTGGTCTCAACTTCATGGTGAAACAATTGAATGAAGAAGCTAGTAATATGAAATCGAAGTCTAGAATCTTGGAACATGAACTCAAGACTCAAAATGCTGACTTGATTGAGAAGAATACGACATTGGATCTAGTCGTCAAAGCTTTGACTGAAGATCTGGCAGCCAAGATCAAAGATGAGAAAGGAGTAGAAGGCTCGGAATCTCAAAGTGTTGAACAATTAGTTCAAAGTCGAACTGAGGCTGCTAGAGATAGTGCTAAGCTAGAGAATTCAATCATGGAACTTAAGAAGGAACTTCAAGTTTTGAAGGATTCAATCAAAAAGAAAGATGATTTGATTGATACTTTGAAGAATGAAGCTGCTGATTTCGAACATTTCATTGGAGCTCAATTGCATGAGAAAGAAGCTCTTCAAAGTGAATTGAAATCGGTTAGAAAGAAATTGGAAAAGGAAAAGAATAGGATTTCAAATACTAGTAATTTAAGCGTTTCAAGTCATCAATCTTCTAATTTAAACTTTAGTTCAATCAATCAAAATGTTTCTCCTTTGAATGGTAGGAATCGAAATTCATCGGTTTCAACATCAACTTCTTTGACTAGAAATCAGAATCAAGATTCTGCTATCAATGATCATGAAGAGGAAGATGAAGAGGGGTGTACCCTTTGTGGAACTAAAGATCATGAAGTCGTCAATTGTCATTTGTTTAATAGAACCAAATCGGAACCAAGTCCTGCAGTTCAGGTTCCAAAGAACCATGTAGAAGAAGATGAACCTTGCGATGATTGTGGTGAGATGGGTCATAAGTTGGAGGATTGTCCTTATGCTGCTGAGATCTTCTAGACGCAAGGTGAGTCGGGCAGTGATGAGTGGGAAGAGAGTCGACCATCGTCGAGGGTGTGGATCGCTTGCTGAACCAAACTCTCTATTCTCTCTCCGTTTCTTTTATTCGCTATAACTCATCTTTAGGTTTTTGCTCACTTCATTCAACCTTTTCATTTCACTCTATCTCGTGTTTCTTGGTTCTCAATCGAACGATCCTTCAAAGATACCCTTTGCTTTTTGTGTCACGCCGCTACATCCACCACAGCCACCATCTCTTTGCTCTTTTCAAAACAATCATTATGTATTTAATGTTCGTTCCATTTTCACATATTGTCTGATCAGACCCCACTTCGACTCATCAGAGATTGGTTCTCGAGGATTGGTTTCGGAGATCAAACACTCTGTCTGCGCGACCGTCATTTTCCCTGTGCAACTCCCTGTGCAATCTTTCGATCTCAAAGACTTAAAAGAACTAGATTATCACTCATCTTGTTCTACTCATCTCCACTACCACAATGATCTCTCCTTCTGAATATGAGACTCTTCGTTCACTCCATTGCAACAACCATCAACAGTGCTCGTATCTTTCAATCGATACTGAGAGATGGGAGAACTCGACGTCTTTTAATCCAAAATTGATAGAACTGGGATGGAGTGTTCTTCTTCCTTCAACGGTAGATCCTTCCAGACAACAGCACTCTACTCACTTCATCATCGAAGAGAACAAGCATTTCAGTAATTCGAAGTACGTCCCCGACGAGAGGGACGCCTTTGCCTTTGGATTGACTGCAACAGGGACTCTCAAACAATTGGAAATCAACACTGAAACTCTCACTCATGCCAACGGTACTAGAACTGCAACTCTGGCTCAAGCAGCTGCTGCACTTCAGAGAGTAATTGGCTATCTTGCATCGATTGGGAGTGTTCTTCTGCTTTTTCATGATGCCAGAGGAGGTGAGTCTGAAAGAATGAAACAGTGGCTACTGTGATAAGTTTCGATGAATGCAAGCTCATATTGTGAGCCACTTGTCTTCATATCTCCCAGATGTCAGAGAGTTGGCCTCGATTGGTCTGAACACATCGAATTGGATCACTACGAGCGTTCCATCGTCGCCAATCGGGGTCTACGTCGTGGACACTCGCTTACTCTTTGCTCGCATCCAAGACAGAAACAACGGTCATGGCGGCTCCTTGAAGCATCTGACCGAAGTACTCGGAATTTCCACGAGAGCGCGCCTTTCCATAACGCAGGTGAGAGTCAATTGACTGGGACCGAACTTCACAGGTCTGCGGACTCATCTTCTTTTCTTTGATTCGATACTTTCGAATTCAGCCAACGATGCCTACTACACTTTGAAATGCTTTGTTGAGATAGTATCTGGGCCTACTCTCTCTCAAATGCAGACTCGCTACAACAAAATTCCATACAAAAGAGTTGCTCGACGTAGCTACTTCTAGACTTTGAACTGCTCTTGCGGAAGGTTTTCAGATCTGGACTCGAAGGTTCTCTGTACATGGTCTGTATCTCTCTTCTTCGTCCCTATAATTACGCAGATTGACGTTCTTAACGATCATTCCTGCTGAAAGCTTCTTCGTCCTCTTCGACCATTCTCAATTTCTCATCCGCTCTCGCGAGAAGGCGGAAAGCTCTGAAGATTTGAAGGAAGAAAAGTCACAAAGTTCTCTCGTCGCGTTTTTCCTGGTGGCGGCACGAAAGCCTTCTCTTCTTCAGCCAAGAGACGGGCAGAAACGTCAACGGCGCATCACCGTTTTGAATCCTGCAAACCACCTTCCTTGATCTGACTTCGTGATCTATGAAGCCTTCTTCTCAAGTGCCTTAACTTGACCGAGGTCACTTCGCTTCGAAGTCCAAAGAAGTTTCCTTCTCGGATCGTTTCTCCAGGGTCGAAAACTTTCTCTCGAAGGTATTTAAACGCGCGAGACGTACTCACTTCTCCCTTCTGGCCATCCTCTCTCGAACCTACATCAAAATGCAGACCTTCGCCACCATCTTTTTGAGTCTTTCATTAGCTTTGGCATCAGCTTCAGCCTCCCCAATCGAATCTCGCGCTGGAACCATCTTATGTTCCGCAGATCCAGTCTACACCCGACCAGTCTCTATCAACGTCAGATTCGTAGACACTGGCTACAAAGAAGTCTTCTATGGACTCAATTCAGGATCCAACGTTCTCGTCGGAACAGCCGCTAACGGTACTGGTGAGTCAATCTTAGCTGAGAACGCCTTCAGAGCTGTGAGCAGAAGCAAGTCGTTCTCCAGCCTGACTCTTGCCTCTTCTCTACTCTTTTTCCTCTCTATTTTCTTCCTTTTCCGCTTTTTTGCTCTCCCTGTCACCTAACCGACAGACTTCACCAAGTCCAGCGTTACGAAATTCGACTTCTACCAGTGCAAGTCGAAGTTCTTGGGTACTTCCAACGATGGTGACTACGGTGTCTTAAAGCCAAAGGGAGACAAGAAGAACTGCGTTCAAACTAGTAAGTTCATCTCTCAGAATTTGTTCTGATTTCGTTGAGATTTGAATAATAACCAAGTCTTTCTTTCTTCTTTCTTTTTTCCCCCTTCAGAGAGCGGATCCGTCACTACAAAAGATCAAGTTATGGTCGTCGCTCCATGTAGCACCAACGAAGATCAATCTCAGTTGCAACAGACCTTCCAATTCTCGAACGGCTTCTTGACTCTTACGTCGACTTCCAAAATAGCAAATTCAGAGCAACACCCAACCTTCTTCAGACCAGGAACTGCTAGCGACAAGAATGCCTTACATTTGTTAGCAGGTAACCCTCGTCCACCTGCCTTCACCCCAACTGACAATGGTGACTACACTGGACTCTCGTACATTGCTTAGAGTCTCTCTCGAAGGGGCGAGACTGGTAATCGTTTTTCAACTTGAGTTATTGTGGGGTTTTGGATGGAACTTTTCAACTCGCGATCTTTCACTCACGACACTCGCCACTTTTTCAATGAGACACTTTTTGTAAGACACGTCAATCTTTACTTGAATACATTTCTGAACATATATGGAACAATTCTCTTTCTTTTGAAACCGCTTCCTTGAGCCTTCCAGCAGTGAGCCGCGTGAAGGCTTTCCAAGTCTCTTGATGCCACTCGAGGGCACGACTCGAGTGGAAGATTTCTGGAAAGAAGAGGAATACAGGAAAACAGGAGATCAACGTCAATGTAAGGTCATTTCTTGAGCTCAAAACAGTGTCTCGATTAGAAGACTGAACTTACCTTCTTTCCAATTTCAATCCAAATCTACCGTAATTTGAGGAAAGTATTTCAAATCCCAAACATGTTCCACCACTTCTCTGAGGTCTTCCAGATCAACAAGGTCCAGAGGGATAAATACCGTGTCGATTTCTTGCATTTGAATTCCATTGACTTCCATCCCAGACTCTACGCTCTCGTTCCTGACACTTAGGATTTCGCACAGCTCATCTCCGACTGATGAAGGGAACTGGACTCTTTTCTGAGGATCAGAGTTGCTGAAGATTAGTCTTGCTAAAGCAGGATAATCTTCTTCCAAAAATTCAAGGCGTTCGAGACTCTGTATCCAGATCGTAAAGATTGGAGGTGTGGAAAGGAGAAGCTTATCCAGAACAAGGACGAGGGAAACAGGAACTTCCATGAAGGTTGGGAAGAACATGAAGCCTTGAACTTTGAGGGAAAACACTTCGAGTTTCGGGAGTTCTAATTTCGCAATGATTGGAGGAGTGTAGTAGTCGCCATCGAAAGAGATTACTAGGTCGAGATGCTTCAAAGATTGAGAAGGAACTTCCAAAAGTCTTCTGCACTCGTGCATCTCGATGTGAGAACCAATCTTGAGGGATACCAGATTATCGAGAAGATGTAGGTGTGATTTGAAGAGAGAATCACCGATAGGGATCCACAATAGCTTTAGACTTGAAGAGGATTTTGGTTGACTAGCTGACTTCTCTTTGTCCTCTACCCAATTGATTTTGACGTTTGATGAGCTCATTAAAACGCACTCTACTAAATTGGGAAGCTTCCACAAAAGATTTGAGAGTGATTCCGGAATGGTTGCCCACGAGGTTCTCAGAGTAAGCAGATGAAGAAATTGAAGAGTGTTCTTGTTCTTCTCCAAAAGCTGAATGAAATGTTCTGCCTTTCTCTCCTCGAGATCAATGAACATTGAAACCTTTTGAAGAGAACTTCCACTCTTTCTATCGAATAACTCTAGAATGGAAATCTTCTTGACTTCTCTTTCTGCTTCCTCATCTTCTTCTTCACTTTGATCTTCGTAATCCTCATCCAACTCTTCATCCTCAGTCTCGTCTTCTTCTACGTAATCTGGATCTTGATCTTCGTCGTAGTCTTCACCTCCCCAATCCATTTCTTCTGATAGTTGTTTGTTGAAGGGTTGATCGGGTGGAATCTCTTCTTGAGACATCAAGTCTAGTCTTCTCCACAAGCTTTTGTGTTCGTCGATCAATTCTAACCATTCTCTGCATACCGTTCTTACTTGGAGCATCTCGTTAGATTCTAATTTCTTGAAGATTGATAGCAGGACGTCTGGTGGTAGAGTGAACTCCATTCCATCATCTTGGTAATCCATTGCATCTTCTTCGAATTGATCCGGATCATCCATGCCACCTCCCAGTGACTTCTCAGAACGTCTAGCAGAGGGTGAAGATGAGTCAAGAAGTCTGGGAGATCCCAATGCATTGAAGAAGCGAGGGATAGACTCTGGAGTCGAAGCTGGATGAGCTAATCCACGATCTGTACAAGTTGATTGGAGAAAGAGAATGCCAGTATCAGAGGTCAAGGAAAGAGAAGTCAAGGATTGGAGCAACGATCTCCCCACAAAGTCGATGGACAAGCTGTCATCTTACTAGTTGGTCCAACGTCGAGTGGTCTAACAGAAGGGAAGGCTGCGAACGCATCTGTAGATGGTCATCAAAGACAAAGCGAGGAAGGAGGCAGAGAGATAGAGTTCGACAGTCAGTCATGCTCTGCTGAAGATGGAAGAGGAGCAGGAGGGAATGGTGACTCCATACTTGTACGTGACAGCACCTCGATAACTCACTGTGACGAGTCATGATTGTCGAGATTAGACCTGTAGGACGTTCGATGAAGCTTGAAGCGGAAGGATTTTGTTTGTGTAGTGGTCGAGAAGAAAGATGGAAAATTGGAAGGCTTCCCAAGTTGCCATTCTACTTCAATGACATCGGCCAGAACTCTTCTACTTCGGACAAATTGGATTCAAAGATGCTCAAATTCTCATAGCAGAAGCTCAATCCTGATCTCGGGCTCATCGACGTACACCAAGCCAAATGTGAGGCGGCATCGAGCTGTATCAACTTCAAGCTCTTCTTCTCATTCTACAACTCAAGATCGCCATGTCTTAGACATTCTAGCCGAAAGATCATTACTTCAATCAGTCACTTCAAGGGCAATAAGAAACCATTTGGGGAAAGGGAGGCAGTCAGAGCAAGAAGCAGCTCAGAATGCAGTCCAACCTTTTACAAGAAGAACTATCTACGCTGGAGTCGATCCCTCTGCTAATTCTCTGCATGTTGGGAATCTATTGCCTCTAATGGCTCTCTTGTGGTTGGCAAAACATGGTCACAGAGTCATCGTAGTCGTAAGTGGTCAGAACCGGAGAGATAGTCAGGCATATAGTCAGTCTTCTCTTCTATCTTTTGACTCTTCTGACCTGTTCTTTGATTCTTCTCCCTTTCCCCTACTTCTTTACTTTGTTTTCTTCATCATTTCATCTCGAACTCAGATCGGTGGAGCTACAGGTTCAATAGGTGATCCATCTGGAAGATCAACCGAAAGATCTTCTCTATCTCCTCAGCAACTAGATCACAATGTCAAATCCATCACAAAGCAAGTATTGGACTTCTTCAAATCGGCTTCCGAACATGAATCTCGAAGGAATGGTGGAAAGCAGATCGAGTACGACATCAATGTCATCAACAATCAGCACTGGTATGAGGGAATGAACGTCTTGACTTTTCTCAGTCAGGTGGGCAGACATGCTAGAGTGGGAGTCATGATGGCTAGAGATAGGTGAGTGGAACATGATATGGTTATCTTGAAATGGAGAGAGAACTGCCTTAGGAGGGCGAGCTTGATGTCAGAGAAGATAGAGAAGAAGTCCGTTGCAGATTGACACTCTTCTTCTCTGAGGATTTTTGGAATGAAGACCCCTCAAGACTCGAATTTGATGACAGAGACATTCCTGAAATTCTTCTGAAGCCTTCTTTGTGTGAAGCGAGAGCTCAGAAGCAGCCTCTTGTCTTCTTCTTTGCAAGTGTTGTTCTCGCTTTGCCTCTTTTGCTACGACCTCTCTCTGCATTTACGAACAGCCTGTAGCCTTATTTACTGAACATCAATCAAATCTTTCCCGTTATCACTTTTTCACTCTCGTTCACAGTGTGAAATCTCGTCTCTTCTCGTCAGAAACTTCATCAAGCTCGACATCATCATCTCAACCAGTAGGGTTATCTTTCACTGAATTCTCCTATCAACTACTTCAAGCTTACGATTTCTACAAACTGAATACTTCTTCAGAATGGAACTGTACGATCCAAGTAGGAGGATCTGATCAATTGGGGAACATTTCAGCTGGCATCGATTTGATTCGTAGATTAAGATTTTCAGAAACCAGTCCCAATTCTTCTTCGATATCAAGTAATCCAGATCAAGACTTGAGTGCAGAGGATGTCACTTCGAATACAAATGATGGGTCTTTATCTTCTACTTCCACTTCTACCTCTGGAGGAGCTGAAGCATACGGATTAACTTTACCACTTTTGACCAATTCTAATGGATCTAAATTTGGTAAATCAGCTGGGAATGCAATCTGGTTGGATAGGAATCTATTATCAGATTATGACTTCTATCAATTCTTCAGAAAATGTAACGACAAAGATTTGATTCTTTATTTGAAGACCTTGACTTTCCTACCTATTGAAAGGATTCAAAAGTTGGAGGAACAGATCTTGTCTTCAACGACTTCATCTTCAGAAGTCTCAGCTGGAGGCGAAGTCGAAGGTTACAAAAAGAATTCAGGTCAATTATTGCTAGCCGAAGAAATCACCGAATTGGTCAGAGGTCTGAAAGGTCTGAAGAACGCCAAATTACAAACTAGAATCTTTTTCGACACAGATGTGAAAGATCTAGAATTGAAGGACATCGAGGAAAGCTTTCAAAATGATCAGAGATTGAAAAGAGGTTTCAAGAAGAAAGATCTGATCGGAGTGGAAATCACAAAGGTGATGAATCTGGTTGGTGGAACCAAAAGTCGAGGTCAGTCTTTGGAAGCTGACTGATTGCGATTTCTGAGGTCGTTCCCATTTGAAGTCAGACTGGAATCATGATCATGTTTCTTTCCTGAGAGATCAGAATCCTTCTTTCTGTCCAGCTCACTCATTTACTCACTCGATCTCCCTTCTCTCTCTCTCCTTCATTTTCTCTCTCTACTACTTTTTCCCTCTCAGGCGATGCTCGAAGGCTACTTCAATCTAACGGACTCTTCTTGAACAGCGTTCCTCTCAAAGAAGACCGACTTCTATCCGAGGAAGATCTGTTGAAAGATAGATTTTTCATTTTGAGAAGTGGGAAAGCTGCTCATCATTTGGTGCTATTGGACGATTGATAAGTCCGAGACGCAATTCTAAAACTCTGTCTCTCTCCTGTATTTGTTTTGTGAAACTCAATGCAGCCAAGCAGCTTGAATTAGAGAAAAGACTGGCAAAAATACAAGACAGCGACTGAGAGTCTACCTCACCCTCTCACAATCGATAGCTTTATCGGAATACAAATCGACTCTGAAGCTACCTTCCCAACCAGGCTTGAAAGTACTCAAGACTAAAGCGTATTCGCCTTTCCCAAGTCGACAATTCTTGAAATCGACAGCGACACCAGAGACGTGCTCATCGTAAGGACCAGATGAGAAGAGCTCTTGAGATAGAGAATAATCCGAAAGATCAGAGGATGAAGAAGGGTTTGAGCTCGTATTCGATCTAGGATTTGAGGCTGATATGTTTCGAGTGATCGAGAAGATTGAAGCGTTGATGTAAGGTCTAACCTCTCGATTGCCATCTTCCAGAATGGAGTTCAATCGAATGATAAACTTGGCAGTCGAATTCCCACCTCCAGAGATTGAGTTTCCGTTCTTTTCGTTCTGATTCATTCCAACTCTGATCAACCAGCTTGGGTTTCTATCGAACCTTCCCTCGTCTACACCTCTTTCGTTCACTCTTCTAGAACTACTTGGACTTCCGTTTGCGGTACCTTTTCTGATATCCCATTCACCTTTGAGAACTCTGGAATACATTCCAGCACCTTCCAAAGGTATGTTTTCAACTTTGAGTCTTGAGTTCGAATCTATGGTCAAAGAAAATGGACCCGAACCTTTTGAACCTGGTTCAAAACAGGATAAGATCAAAGTGTAGAATCCGGGTTTCAGATTTGAAGTTTCCAGCAATGAGACACCATGATGATATGGACCTGAAGAAGATATGACGTCTCCAGAAACTAGATGAGAGACTCTTTGATCTGTCAAAGATCTAGCGGAAGCATTCGTCGAGCTTGAGGTGTAGACCAAGAGGATTTGAATCGGCAGATCTTTGGCTGCTTCTAACAAGACTGAGATTGACGTGGTGCCAGACAAGACTTCTGATAAAGAAGAAGAGCTGGGTCTTGACCTAGGACTTGAAGTCGAAGCTGAGGATGAAGCTATGAAGATTGAAAACATCGGGTTGTTCATGAAAGTTGAATTCGAAACATTTCCACCACAATTTCTTCCATTCCAACTGCCAACGATCTTTTCTCGGAAGGGATAGATCTTTGGCATCTCAGAAATCGAGAGTCTGGATTGAGAATAAGCTGAAAGTGTGAAGCCTACCTCCTCTTCTAAAGGTTGTTGAAGATTTGTAGAGCTTGAATCCGAATCACTTGAAGTCTTGTGTCTAGAAACGACGAGAGTGTAGCAGCTTGACCTTCGACTAGTATTGGTTTTGAACCTGATGAGATTGTGAGTTCCGTCGACGTAGGTTCCCTGATGGCGTCGGAAGGCAAATGGAGAAAGGTCAACATCGAAGAAACTCGCCTGACTTTCGTCAGATTCCAAAAGAGGTTCAAGCAATCATTCAAGTCTCTCGAAATCAACTCACAAGTTTCACACTACTTCTCGCACCTACTTCTCCCTTCTCGTTGCCCTCAAAGACGTGAAGAGCGATGAATTCATTCTTTCCCAAGTCCTTTTCTCTCTGTTTGATGTGTCGTACTAACAGCAGCCAGACTTCTATTTCCTCTTCTCTTTCCTTCTCTTTGATTGGGTTTTGAGTTATCGAAAGGCTAGAAGAAAGACTAGAAGAAAGACCAGAAGAGTTGGTTGATGAAGCTCTGAGATTAGAAGGCCGAGAAGGTGAAGTTGAAGTCGAAGTTGCAGTCGAAGGTCTTGCAGAGTTGGAATTTCGATTTGGTGATAAAGATCCTGTTTGAGTTTCGCCAATGTTCAACCTGAATTGAGGATTCTGACTTATAGTCTTACCGAGAATCGAACTAGAAGACTCGGTCTTTTGGTTGAGATTTCCATCTGATCTGTCATTCTTCCAACTAGAATGAACAGTAACGTTATGGTCGAATAGACTTGGTTTCCAATTGAGGTAGATGGAGTGAAAAAGAGAGCATAGAGTATCCCAAGAGATTGTAAAGATGTTGCTGTTGTTGATCTGAGAAGAATTTAAAGATAACTGGTCCACATCATGACTCAAAGACTCAACTCGATTTCCATCTGAAGTCGAGCCTTGAGTCGATAAATCATATCTCCAAGGATTCATCAAAGTAACCTCTCTTCGATTATCAACTTCTTTGACATCCAGTATCGCATAATCATGACTATTAACCAATCTGATGCCATTTTCTAGTTGAAACCCATCCTCTTGAATTTCTTCGACTTGCCTTCCCTCTCGGTCCAATCCTCTTTCATCTAGATCTCGACTTCGTCTATCTCTGCTCCCAGATGTTTTCCCGAAACTTTTACCAGTTCCGACAGTGATCAAACATTCTCCTTGGTCCCAACCTTTCAACAATCTTTTCCAACTCTTCTCTCTTTGAAATCCAGCATGTTTCAGCCATAGCTGTTCTGGGATCCAACCAGTCAAAAAGTGTAAGTCTATCGATGAATTGGATCCTGGAAAGGAGTAGCCACCCATGACTCTAAGATAAGCTTTCTCTATCAGTGATGGGTAGTATTGGATCTGAGAAGATGTTGAGGCTCTCCGCGTTGATGTTGTTGGATTGGAGTCCGAATTTGAAGTTGATGTCAAAGAAAAAGCAGCAGAGCTAGTTTGACAATTGAGATTCGAAGATCCGGAAGTTGAAGTGGAAGCTTTTGAATTGGAAGAAGAGGCAGCACAGATCAATCTACCTTCAGGTGAAGTGGGAAGAGAATCGTCTATGGCGACCTTTCTAGCTATTCCATTGATAAAGAATTTGAGGAGATAACGACCTGATTTGGAAAAGATGGGATTTCCAGATGTTGAGGACTGAGGATAGAGAGCCGAAGTAGCCAGCTGAAAGAGAATGAGATTTTGGTTTCAAAAGAGAGAGAGAAAGAGATCGTGAGAAGATACTAAAAGACACGGCTTAGCATTATCAAAATCTGAACAATATGATTCAAAGAAAAAGAACGTAGACTCACTTTAGTTCCCCATTTCCTATCGTATTCAGCAGCGACTTCCAAAGCTGCAACGAAACTACAATCCGTAATGACGTCCTGAAGAATATCTCTACCTCTCAAAGGATTCAGCTCGTCATAGAGAATATGAGTTCCAGAGGTTCTGTGAGATCTAGAATAAGTTGCTGATAGTTGGATCTGTGCTTGACATAGAGTTGGTTGAGGCTCTGGATCTCTGGGGGAAAGAGAAGATGAGCGGATTGAGGAGAGGAAAGTTCAGCGACGAGGCCCAAAAAAGTTTCATAAGAGAAGTAAATCAAAGCCAAAAAAGAGTACGATCAAGAGCAGCAAGGACCAGAGAAGTAGAATCAAGGTGATAGGAGAACTCACTCGAATAGGGCTCCTGAAGACGTCAGTTCGAAGAGATCGGGCGATGGATCTTGATACCAAGGTTCGAGTACTAGACCATTGATCTTCGAAGATGCTGATAGAATTCTAGATTGCTCCTCTAGAGTTAGAATGGAGTGAGAGGAGAGAAAGAATCGTGGCAAAAGAGTTGCTTCAATTAAGGATTTCAGATAAGAGAATAGATCCCAATCCACTCCTTGCCAGATCCTCCTTCTGGTCGACTTTATAAGAGAGCTGGCCCTTTTCTGAATGACTCCATCTTCATTTCATAGAATCCTTTCCACCTTTGAAGCACATCTCAACTCACCTTGACTCAATCGATCTCTCTCTACCTTTAACCCGCCAGTCTTCTGTCTGATCAGCTCTGCTCTTTTCAGAACCTTATCGCAAGCTTTTGATATTCTATTCTTCAACTCTTCATGACTAGATATTCCATTGTAGAGGTCACTGTTGCCGATTGGAAATGTAGACTTGTGATTGAAGTTTCTGATTAGCCAAAGATAGATCTCTGCTGATTTCGTGTAATTGACTTGAGCTAATGAATAGTTGGATGAGAACTCTTGTTGAGTGGCTTGTGTAGTCAGATCCTGAGAGAAAGCGACATGCGAAGTGAGATGAGGTAAAGAGGGAGAGGGTGTTGATCTATGGACTGATAAAGAGAAGGGGGATTGAGGATTGGAATCTGTCGATGACTTACCTGAGCTTGTCTAAGCTTTGCTTCCCAAGCAGAGTGCAAATCTGATGCGCTTGAATAGCCAGATTGCATTCCAGCACCAAAGGGAGCACCGAGGGATGTAGAATCGAGAAGATTGGGTGTTGGAGATAGGACGAAGTGATCGATGGAGGCTCTTGCCTTCTCGGATTGAGTAGAAGTTTCTTTCTCTGTTTGACTCTATCTTCAAGACGATTCCAGTTGTTCTTGATATGATATCTCGAGTCTTTGTTTCGCAAAACGATGCAGAATCAGCTGGTCATGTCGTAAAGGTCGAAAGTTTGTACACGTCAAACTCATCGTCAAAGTTCGTTCCGCTGCTTTCCATTTCTACCCTCTTTCTTCACCTGTTACGGGTGCAACTATGGAATGTCTTGTCCAAAGCGCTCGCCACCAAAAGTCATCTCACCCATTGAGAGAGAGAGGTAGCATCGTCTGCATCATCGTTGTTAATGCAATGTTGGTCACGATCAGAATCAGCCCAGCATCATTGGTCGCAAGACTTAGAAGGAATCAGGCTGGCAACAGCGCAGTTCACTGTGGTTGACCTCTCTCCAACGTTCTCATTGGATCATGAGAATGCTAGGCAGTATCCTACTTGAAAGTAGCGCTTTGGTCTCGCAACAGACAAACCTTTTTACTACGCGATGGAGGAGAGCGAGCGAGAGCTATTCCTTTTGTTCGACGACGAGTGGAAGAAGAGAAGAGGTTGATGGGACGTTGGAACGCTCTTCTTTTGAACTCATGTATGAAAGCTGAAAGATTGGCTTGGACTAATGTCTATTTACAAGTGTCAGCAATAAAGAGAGCTTGATAATTGTCTGTGAAACGAGAGTATGGATGATGATGTTGAGGATGTCTATTGACAGTTCGCGACGATTGAGAATGATTGGAAGTTCAGAAGTGAGAAGAGAATGCTAGAGAGTGTGGTACAAAAGAAATCGGAGGCGTGATCATTTGAGAAGATGGCTCCTGCGAGGAAAGAGAATAGATCCAAAGATTCCTTCCAAAAGAGAGAGAATCGATAGATTGGACTTCAAGGTAAAGGATGGGTAGCTGGATCAACCGGATAACCATCTTCGTCTACCCTTTTTAGATATTCCTGATTGTCTCTTTCGTACTCTTCTTTTGCGATTTGATCAGGATGGAGCCAGCTTCGTAAGAGAAAGGAAAGGAGAAGGGGATGATTCGGTTAGCTCCGAACATGATCGAACAGCCGTAGGCAATAAAAATAGCTCTGCCTCCTTCTCCAATTTGGTCTCCTTCTCTCATTCTGCCTCTTTTGAATCTCTCTATCATGTATTATGATTCTATCTGAATACTCACTCCTTCTTTGAGATCCTTCTATGCTCGCGTTTCTTGTAGACCATCTTCTGAGAGTGCGCCTTATCAAAAGACTTCTCCACACTCTTCCTCTCCAGATCTGATCCTTCCACCTGAGTTGCCAAAGTCAATTGAACAGAGAAGATGAGAACTAATAAGAATACGATTGATTTGAAAGAGAACATGATTTGACTTGATTTACTATTGTTCGAATGAGTGGACTGGACCTTGATCTTATCTTTTCTTGAAGAACCTGTCTTGATTTTGGAAAGTGAGATCGAGTCGTTTATATGAGAGATTATGAGATTTACTTGAATTGAGTTGTTGGGTTTAGGAGAAGAAGAAAGATGGACAAAGAAAGGATTGGAAAAGGAGAGTTTGGGTCCTCTGAAGATCTGAGGACAATGGGGGGATGATGGTCAGAAAGGAAGGGAGGTCCAACCACACCGCAAACCTTTTCTGCGTTTTTACACCGAACGTCTGACTTTCTATTGTGAGATTGGATTATCAGCCGAAGCAAGGAGGAGGAGTTCAGGACCTGCCAGACTTCTAAAAAAGTAGGTTACCAACGGTAATTGCGGGAGGCTAGAAAACCAAGGGGGCGACTTGCATCGTCTTTACCAAAAGGGGAGAGCTGGCTCGAAACGCGCTCGCAAAACCACTCAAAGAGAGAGAGAGAGAAGACTTAAATCTGAGTTGAATCGTTTGTGATTTGTCAGAGAAAGAAGAAGGGAGAGAGTGAGAGGGGAGAGTTCGAAAGTCGAACGTCGAGATCTGCAACGCAAGACGAGGAAAAGCAGACAAAAGTCTTCGACCTCAGAGGGAATCTCAGCTTGTGAAAGAGAAAAATCATAGTATGAGATCTCAAGCAGGTAGCGTCTGATAGATACATGAAAGCATTCCGACGAGTGAAAGGTAAACTTTTCTTTCCAGCTTCTCTCTTGATTTCCCTTTGTGCTGGATTCTCGAAGACCTAGTCAGAAGCAGGAAGCTTCAAGGTGGTGTCCAGAAAAACGTTCGAGAGATTGAGAAACGATTTGTAGAGATTATCGAGAGAAAGATAGAAATTGTCAGTCAATATCCGTTCTCAACGAAACCCAAAAGCGACGAGACTCTCTCTCACCTTTTGCAAAGCTGCACCATCGATTCTCATGGTCGCGCCATTTGCGAAAAGAGAAGATTTAGAGCAGAGATACAGGACGATCGATGCGTATCTGTTTGGAGGTTGAAGCGGGAAGGAAGATGTCAGAAGCTTGTGCAAGTCAGAGACAACAAGTCAACGAATCTCGATGAAGAAATCGAGAAGGGGTCTTTCTACTGACTCGTGGGGTAGACCAGCTCGTCCAATCGGTATATCAGCTCCATTAGTTCCCGAGAGAGAAGAATGACCGGTTAAAGTATCGACCGTTCCAGGAGAGGTGAGTTCAGATGGAAAGAGACCTGAGTTCATGAGAGATTGGGACGGGCTTTGTCTGTAAGAGGATCTTTGGGTTGAAGTGTATGAAGCTTCCAGATTGAAGGCAGTAGCTTCATAAGAAACAAAAGACTCACCTGGCTCGATAGTGTTGCACCTGATCCCAGAATCGGTCAACATGGTGGATAGCATTTGACCCCAGTGAGAAGCAGCAGTCTGTTTGAAGTTTGAAGAGAAAGAGTTTAAGAAGTATCGTTCAAAATTTGATCAAAAGAGAAAAGCCGATCCGAAAGAAAGATGACCCTTTGTTAAAGAACCCCTTTGAAAGGATAAAGAAGACAATGCTATCCACGAAACCTCAGAAGGCCCTACTTACCTTACTCAAGTTATAAAGAGCGTTCACGATGGGTAGCTTAGACCAAGCTGCATTACTAGAGATGATGACGACTTGAGGTATGTAGCCAGACTGACCTTTGTGACGATCAGAAGCAGTCTTCAAAAGTGGCAAGAAAGTCGTCGAAGTAAAGTAGACACCCAGAGTATTGACTATTTGACCGAAAAGAAAGATTGTACCGAGCAGATTCAGAAAAAGGGAAGAGATATAGAAATGGTTAGCATTTTGGGAAGACGTCGATGAATCTAGGTTCTGTCGACTGAAAGACTTCCACAAATTGAGAAGTGAAAGAACGTTCAAGATGAGATCCGATCGCCCATTACCAACCTTGGAATCTGAGAGGTCAGGAAGTGTGACAAAGTGAAGAAAGAATTTCAGAAATCGATACGTTGGAAAGAGGCTCGACTTTTGATGGTCTCTGAAACTACGACGAACAGAAACTCACATTTGAGCAGCTTCCTCTTCAGTATAAGAGTTCAACTCTTTTTGCAAGTTTTCGAAATTCGAAGTGTCGAATCCAGATTTGCCATAGCTTTCCTGAGATTCGTAAAGAGAAACACGAGAAAGTTCGAAAAGTGGGACGCACGATTGACGAACGAAGGACTTCGAGGGCTGATAAACTCACCAGCAGTCTACCTCCGATACCTAATCCAGTGACAGATGGGAACGGGTAGAAGATGAAATGATTAATGGACAAGGAGAGTAACATCTCAGCAACGCTCCAACCAATAGAATTTCCGTCGCGGGTCTTCTTTAGAAGAACACTGACCAGAATTGCAGATCAAGATGTCGATCCCATCATTACCCTGTTGAGAAGAGATCTCTTTAGCTGCCTTTGCCAGAGATTCTTTAGAAGTGACATCAGCTACGAAGGAGACGAGAAAGAGTCCGAGAAGACGAACGAGAAGACGAGAGAGAAGGTCAGGATCTCAAGACTCTCGTCGAAGTATTCAGCTGAAGAGGAAACTAACCTTGAACAGGAATCAGCTTTCCAGCTCCATCCTTCGAATTGTCGTTGAACCTGTTTGCAGCTTCTTGCAAGACCTCGAGTCTTCTTCCCAGAATGTAGACCTTGCAGCCATTCTGAGCGAGAGCCTGTGCGCTATAGAGACCAAGTCCCGATCCAGCTCCGGTGATTACAGCAGTCAAACCATCTACCTTGAAGAGATTGGAAGATGAGAAATCGGTTGTGGACATGTTGATGTGTGTGTTGGAGGTGGAGAAAAAGTCGACGTGAGTTTCTTCTTGAACCTCAACCTCTACTTCTATTCTGCTCATCAAGATGACTTCGCTTCAACCGTTGACGATAATTGCGACATCGGATTCCATTTGTCCATTCTGCTTTATTGGATTAAAGAAGTTGGAATCTGCCATTGCAGCTTCTCCACTGACGAATCCAAATTCCAGTTCAAGAATCTTTGAAACCAAAATCCAATTCAAACCTTTCCAGCTGGACCCAACGCTACCTGAGGACAAGCCACTGAGCAAAAAGGAAGTATATCACAAGAAGTTCGGGAAGGAGAGATTCGATGCAATGGAAGTCATGATGAAACAAAGGGGAAAGGAAGTCGGAATCAATTTGTGAGTCGAACTGAAGAGGTGGACTGTCGCTTCTTGATGAAGAGATCGCCTATTGCTATTTGGTGAAAGGAATATGTAGTTCCTTGATGGACTATCTCAGACTCAGAAAGATATCGAGGCAAAGTAGAGCTTTTCGAGAGAGTTGCATCTTGAAATCCTTATCTCCGTACTTCTCGAATCCCAACAACTTCTTATTCAAATCCCTCTCTACCTTCTCCATTCTCTCATATCCTTCCCACAGTGATTACAACGGACCTATTCGGTCAACCATCACCTCTCATCGTCTCCTAAACCACGCCTACAAAACCGGTGGATATCAATTACAACATTCCCTACTCTCTCTTTTATTCCCTTTCTATTTCGAACAAAGAGGTGATCCAGGGGATCCAGTCTCTTTGGCTGAATTGAGTACAAAAGCAAAAGTATTCGAATCGGAAGGGAAAGCACTGGAATTCATCAAATCCAATCAAGGTTTGGATCAAGTCATGACGGAATTTGGAGAGGCTAGATCTAAAGGAATCACTGGTGTACCTCATTTCGAAATCTTGACGGACTCTAAAGATGGTAGAATGTTGAAGGCTGAAATTCCTGGAGCTCAGGAATCGGAGACTTTTAAGGCCGTCTTTAAACAGATTGCGGAGAAGAGTGGGAAGTTGGAGGTCAATGGGAAAGGAGAGGTCTGTTAGGGTATCAAAGGTTGGGAAAGAAATTTGCTCTTTCTAGAAGGTGAAGATGAAGATGTAAATGAAACAAATTGAAAGAGTTCATCTCATGCAATGCCATCAAAGTGACACCTCTCCTCATTCGTCTTGGATCGTCATCGACCTCAAGAGCCGAGCTTGAGTGTGACCTCTAAAACCTCATTTCACAGGAAGTCTCTCATTACATAAGGGAAAAAAAAGAGTGGGATCGAAGGCAAAAGACATAGGCAAAGAAAAGATACATAGAAACAAACAACATCGCTGCCGATTGCCCAAACACTGGAAACTCAACGTCGTCACGAGCTTCAGCATTGACAATGAATGACACGCAACTCAACCAAAGCTACTGGCGTCTCAACTATACGGAAAGGTGACGAATTAACGATCTTCTTCCAATCCTTCAGTAGTCTCGGTCAAAGCTATCTCGCTCTCCCAATCGTTGACGGATCCGAGAAGATCTGATCTTTCTCTAGATTTGGCATTGGTGCTGAGTGCTTCGATGCGAAGGAGAAGCGTGTTGATCTGGAATGAAAAGAGAAGGATAAGTCAGACATCTCAAGCAAAAGTCACGAGCATTGTCTTTCTTCTGTCACAACTCACAAGATCATCTCTCTTCTTGAACTCATTCTCGTAGTGTATCTTCTCTTCTAGTTTTTTCAGTTCCTCGTTCTTCTCTTTTTTCAACTTCTGACTCTTCTCTTTCTTACATTCCAGATGATCCCTGCTCATAATCATGGTGACTAGAGATTTCTCTTTAAGCAAGCAGTCCCAAACTACATCTGCAAATCCTTCTAAGCTCAAAGACTCCAATTCTTGCCAATTCACAGTGTCACCTAGAACGGGATCTTTTCCACCTGCGATAGCGACAAAGACTGGATACTGTTCTAGATAACCTTCTACTTTGGAATCTCTACGGTACCAGAAGGTGGTCTTGATAAAAGGAGCTGCTTTCTCGAGATGAGATCTAAGACCCTTTCGAAGTGTTCTCAGATCTCCGTCGGTCGCGACAGAAGCAGAAAAGGAGAAACTTTGTTTGACTTCTTGCAGCCATGCGACAACCACCAATTCCACTCGAGGTCCTTCATCTCTTACTTGATCTCGACTGAACTGGTTATGGTTGTGCCTCGGAGTTTCGGAGAAGCAAGTTACAGCTTTCACGGTTGTTTCCAGATTCCAAAGGTGATCCTTCGTGTCGTTCTTGAAGTCTAATCGATGATACTTGCGTTCAGCGAGTAGACCTGGGTACAATAGTTCTGGCCCTGGTGCCAATTCTCCCTTGTTGATGCTCTTGAGATGAGAAGTCAAACCTTTGAAGGTGGGATATAGGCTGGTCGGACGGTGTGGATCTCTTTGTTTTCTTAAAGTAGGAAATTGAATGTGTTTGAAAGAACCGTTGTCGAGAAATTTGTCCTTAGCATCGATGGAATAGTGACCACTGTAAGAATCATGACAATTGACGGCTTCTAGCTTGACTGAATTGTCCACTTTCTTCCCGTAGTAGTCTCTTATGATTGACTCAAACTGAATGGACGTAAGAGCCAGCATACTGTCTTGTAAGTTGAAGGAGACTTAGAGACTCAACAAAAGCGCGCTGTGGAATTTATCATCACTCGGATGCGCAGATCGCTCTTCCTGGGACACAGCTCAGGTCCATTCTCAACGACTTGCAGTAAGTTTTTTCAGATCTAGATCGTTAAAGACGATGTAGTGATCGAGGATCGAGACGATAGAAGGCGAGACGAAAGTCTTTCACTTGAGCTTGCGCGAGATGAGACACTCCGAAACTCGGGACAACGAGAAGCTTGTAGAATTGATCAAGATTGACGAGCCTTCTTGATGATGAAAGAAAGCTGTCAAGCAAGTGAGACCGACTGGAAGAGAGCCTGAGAAATAATCTTCGACTCAACTTGAGTCATAGTCGCGAGTCGCGACCCGCTTCTATCTGCGTTCTTCTACAATACCAGGTGACTTTCGAAGCTTACTACACTTTTGAAACACTTTTCTAGTCAGAAATGAGGGTGAAAAGGTGACGAAGGGCGACGAAGGATGGCGAGAGAGCATGACACCTTTACAAGCAATTTTCGAGCCTGAAAATCAACTCAAAAGCAACTGGGCCAAAGTTTTGAAGAGGCTTCAACTCCTGTGCCATCTCCCGCGAGGCCATTGATTCCGTTTCGACCATTTTAGCAGAAACCTTGACATTGACGGTATCTGTAAAAAACATCAAAAGGAGAAGGAGAGCCGTGGAAAGCTCTACAGAGCTCGAAAATTGCTGTTACAACTCCTTGCCCGTGAGTTGAGAAATGAGTTGACTCAACTCAACTCAAACTCAACTCAACTCACAACTCAAGCTCAACTCACAATCAAAGTTCATCTCAAACTCGAGGGGTTCGACTCAGATGGTCCAGAATCTCATCTCCCTTCAGTTAGAATTCATTTCTGATCCCAAAAGTGGGAGCAGGTCAATACCAAACTCGACGCAGCCTATACTCGTCAAGTTCGCACTACGGCTCAGCGTTTCCCTTCGGAAAAGGCTCTTTTTCTAGAAAGCCGAAGCGATGACAGGACGGTAAATTTCACAACATTTGATTAGATACATTTTAAGTGGTGTGCGGAACAGACTGAAGAAGTGAGATTCGAAAAACAAGACTGAGGTTTTGCAGAAATGGAACAGAGAAACAAAACAAAGAATGTTACAAACTAGTGTTCGGTAGAATGATAGGAACTTATAGAGAACACGAGGATAGACAACGACTCATCTCTTGATCTTCTTATTTTGATCTTGAGAGAACGCTCTTCCCATTTTCTTCTGAATCTTCCTAGCTCTTTCCTCTTTCTTTTCCTGCTCCGTCAGGATCTTGACTCCAGCCATTTTGGAAGCCGGAAGACTTGAAGAGACCGCCTTCTTCTTCGACTTGGAGTTTGCTCCGTCATCAGAATCGCTATCAGAATCTGAATCATCGCTATCGCTGTCCGAATCAGATTCCGACGAAGAAGATTCAGCTTGATCGAGTTTACGCTTTGCAGGATTTGGTTGAGAATTTGCTAAAGGTCTGATTGAATTCTTCTGACTACTTGAGCCGTTGACAGTCGGGCTAGGCATTGAGTTGCTTTCAGCATGGGAGACCGAAGAGTTCTTTCTTTTGGTGATGAGGTCGGTCAATCTCCTACCGCCTGTGACTCTTTGACTAGAGGTGGTTGAAAGAGAATCTGAAGGTGGATCCGACTTTCCGAATAGTTCAAGGAAGCCCCAACCACCAGTCTTTGATCCGGGAGTGGCATTGGCTTTCTGAGTTGAAGATTTCCTAGCTTCGGTTTCGGTTTCTGAACCTTCGTCTTCGTCTTCCACTTTCTTGTCATCGTCATCATCACCTTTCTCCTCGTCGCTATTCTCTTCTCCTACTCCTTCGTTTCCATTCTCCTCGTCATTAGCGTCGCCTCCGACATTGGACGAGAGGGAGACGGATGATGATCTATCTCTCAGTGAGTGAGATGAAGACCTTTCTCTGTCTTGTTCTTGCCCTTGCTCTTCGTCTTGATTGGGAGTCTCGGTCTTATCCGATTCAGCTTCTGACATGACTTCGTCCTCGTTCTCCTTCTCTTCAGCCTCTGCAGTCTTCTCCTCATCCTCGTTGGTTTCGTCGTCACTGGAATCCGCCGAAGTATTGGAGCTGGCTTGAGAATTAGATCGAGATCTTGCTGACCTTGTTCTTCTTTGGGTTTCGTAAGCCTTGGCTAGAGGTGTCGACGTGGAAGCTGAGGCTTGTCTATCGTGAGTTTGATTTGGTAGAGGGAAAGATCCAGATTCGGATTCGGTTTGACTTTGAGATGGATTTTGAGATTGAGCAGCTAGACGTCTATTCCTTTCCTTGAGTTGTTCGGCAGCAGTCGAAGAAGATGGAGGATCAGAGCTTAAAGAAGGACTAGGATCTGAGATTCGAGCTTGCTGTGCTTCTTCTTCGTCTTGAGTTGCAGGCAACATAAGAGAGTCTTCGCCATCTAGTTCCGTCTCTTCTTGTTGAGCATCTTGATCTTGAGAAGCAGCTGCTAGCAATGGACTGCTTTGAAGTTCTTCTTCTGAACCATCGGCTGAGGGAGGTCTAAGATGACTACCTTTTGAGGAAGAGGAAGCGACAGGTTTCGAAGAGACTGGATCAGTGCCATTGACGAGAGAATCTTGACTGGTGCTAACGATTGGTGTTCCCAACAGAGCATCGGCAGCTGCCTTTCTCTTGTCCATAGTCGAACTAGGAAGACCATTTGCACCACTGGATCGAGACTTCGGATTTGATTTGATTGCAGCTGCTGAATTGGTTGGAGGTTCGTCTTGAGCTTCTTCATCTTGTTCAGCTTCATGATTCTTGACTTCCTTCGAATCTTTTGCTTTCGAAGCTGATTCTTTGCCAACTTTTGCTTGCTCCTTGGCTGCTTGTTCGGAGGTCTTGATCCACTCTATCAAGGCCTTCTGAGCTTCTCTCTCTGGCTTCTTCTTCCTATTTCCCAGTTCTCTCAGAGCTTTCAATCTCTGATCTACACTCTCTCTACCAGCAGTGATGACAGTACAAGCCTCGATCGGATGATTCGGAGACTCGGTACAGATATGACAGATGTCAACTGGAGCAGCTGCTTTCCTCTTTCTAGTAGTTGAAGTTGCGGCAGTTGTAGAGACTTGAGAGGGCTCAGCTTGAGTTGAGGAAGAAGTAGTCTCTTGAGATTTGGATTGAGATCTGGCAGCTTCCTCTTCTTTCTTTTTCTTTTCTTCGTCAGCTTTTTCCTTTTCAGCTATTTCTCTCTCAGCTTTCTCCTTCTCAATCTTCTCCTTTTCAGCTTTTTCCTTTTCTTCCTTCTCAGCCTTTTCCTTCGCTACTTTTTCCTTTTCAGCTTTAGCTTTCTCAGCTTTCTCCTTCTTAGCCAATTCAACCTTTTCCTTTTTCTCTTTTGCAGCTTTTTCTTTTGCTTCCTTAGCTTCGATCTTTTCTCTTTCCGCCTCTTCAGCTTCCTCCTTTTCTAACCTCTCTTTCTCCAACTTCTCTTTCTCTAACCTCTCTTTCTCCAACTTCTCTTTTTCCAATCTCTGTTCTTCTTCCTTCTTCTTAGAAGAGATTTCAGCTTCATCATCAGCTACATTTCCATCTCCATTCTCATTCTCGTCTGCCTTCGATTTTTGCTCTTCAGCAAATTTTCTCTTTACTTCATTCATCATTTCCAATCTTGCCAATTGAGCTGCAGTCTTGGTTTTTGGTTTTGAAGCTTTAGAATCCGCAGTTTTCGGAGTGGAAGTCGATGTTTGATCTGCTTCTGGAGCTTGATTGGAATTGGAGGTTTCTGCTGGTTCTTGAGGATTAGAAGTCGAAGCGTCATTGGTTGTTGAAGAAGTCTTTCCGGTCTTGGAAGAAGGAGTTGAAGATTTGCGAGAAGCTGGTTTCTTTGATTGATCGTCATTTTGATCTTGATCTGAAGGAGAAATAGATTTACCAGCATCTTTTGATTTGGTAGCAGTATCCACTTCTTTCCCTTTTCCTTTACCTTTGCTCTTCTTTGCAACATTCTCAGCTTCCACCTCTTTTGCTTGAACTTTGGAAGAGCCTTTAGCTTTCGCCTTCCCTTTAGCTTTCGATTCGACAATTGGAGGTGGAGATGGTGCTTTCTCTTGTTCTTGATCATCATCATCTGAATCACTTTCAGAACTAGAGCTCGAGCTTGAACTTGAAGAGCTAGAAGAACTAGAGCTTGAATCTGAATCTGAATCTTCATCCTGATTCAATTCTTTCTTCTTCTCATCAACCTTTTCTTTAGATTCTACCTTCGATTTCTTCTTTTGCCCAGTAGATTTTCCTTTCCTATCATCTGAATAAATCACGACTTGAGCTCTAGATTCCTCATTTCTGATTCTCTTCTTCTTAGAAGGAGAACTTGGAACATCTTCCGATTCCGACCTTGGAATGTCTTTTCCTTTTCCGATCGGTACTGGAGAACTTGCGATCGGAGAATCTTTGGTGATTGAAGTTTCCTCTTGCTCTTCGACATTCTTTTCTTTTTTATTCTTCTTGGTTCTAACACCTCTTCTAAGTTTCGATTCACTCTTCTCAGAAGTTGAGGTCTCAGTTGAAACTTGACGTTCTGGTTCTTTAGTTTGAATTGAAGTTTGAGGTTCTGGTTCTGGTTCAACATTTCTCATCTCGACATCACCATCACCATCCCCATCTACTTCCTCTCCATTGCCATTTCCATTCTGTTTCCTTGCTTTCTCTGCAGGAGTCAGACTTCTTTTTTTCTTCTTTTTCTTCTTTACCAAATCTGAACTTGAAACATCGGCATCACTTTGAATCGGATCTGAAGATTTATTGACATCGTGATTCTCATCTTGATCTTGATTTTCATCATCGACTTGAATTTCTGAATCTTCTCCTTTGTCATTCGACGCATCCTTTTCTTTCAAAACCAAAGCTTCAGCTTCTTTGGCAGCTTTCTTCTTCTTCTGTCTCTCCTTCTTTTGTTTCTTTGCAAGCTCTTTCTCTTTCTTTGCTTCTTCCAAATCCTCTTCAACCTCCTCGGTTTCTTTCTCTACTTCTTCTCCAACTGACTTTGCCAAAGTTGAAGAAGTAGCATGAGAAGTTTTGATACGTTTTGGATCTCTATCATCTTTCTCAACGTTATCATTAGGTTTAGAAGAAATAGAATTTGCCAATGCAGTCCTTTGAAGTGAGTTGGATTTCAATCCAGATCCAGAACCTGAAGCTCTACCATTTCCAAGATTCAAATTGCCACCATTTCCATTAGGAGTTGGAGAGCTCTGATAAGGATTGTTCAGACCATTTAGATTTGGGCTGAAAGAGAAGCTTGGAGTCACTCCACTCAAAGGAGTAGAGGGTCTGGAAGAGAATTGATTCTGTAGATTGAAACTTTGGTTTGCAGAATTGGATTGGGTCTCCTCGTCTATTTGACCATAGATGTAGATTTTGATCTTCTCTCCTTTTTGAAGTAGGGAATGTAAACCTTCTAGATCGTCGTCTGAGATGGAAAGATAGAGAGGGAGAGAAGAATCAAACAGAGTCAGAGTGATACAAAAGAGGTTAGAACAAGCAGATAGACTTTGATAATGATCGATTTGTCCATCGTCGCAAGGAAGATGAAACTCTTGTTTTGATCTCTGTCGAAAACTCACCATCTTCCAAAGCAATGTTCTCATCCCCTTCCACAGCGAAAGAGAAATGGATTGGAGAATCCTCCAAAATGTGGAATTTGGTCTTTGCCAAAGATTTGAGAGATTGAAAAGTTGGTAGCTCTGGGGGATTCGGAAAGAAAAACATCAAGGGAATAAGGGAGAAAGAAGGGTCAGTCTGACTTTTTAAGTTCTATCTCTTTCATCGATTCAAACATTAGCCCCAAGATGATATTCAGACGGATCCAACTACTGCATTCAACAGAGAGCATAATCTCAAGGATCTTGAGCTCTGAAGCCCTTTGGATTTTGTAAAAGATTTCTGGAAAACCCATCTTGATGGCTCCCTCTGCCTTCTGTTCCCAGCTCTCGATCTGATGACACTTGCTCCTGTGAACTCACCTTTGAATATTCTAGCTATTCTATTCCCCAAAGGACCGATGAGAAAGGTGGTTGGCAAATCGATTTGCATCGGAGTGTTTGAAGCTGAACTCTGATAAGGAGCAGTAGAAGAAGCGTTCACTTTTGCCTTTCCTTTACCTTTACCAGCACTATAAGGAGAATTTGAATTTGAATTTGAATTTGAATTCGAGTAATTCTTTGGATTTGACCAAGATTTGGTTGCAGAATGAGACTTTGTTGAATCTGGATCTCTTTTCCTTTTCTTTGCATATGGAGTTGAAGTTGAAGTCGAAGTGGAAGTTGGATTGGATTTGGAATGTTTTGGAGTTGAATTTTGATCTTTATTCTTGTTTTTGTTCTTTATTGGAATTGGGATTGGGATTGGGATTGGAGTTGGTCTGACATTTCCATTCCCATTCCCACTTGGACCTCCTTGAGAAGTTGGAGGATTGGGATTCGGATCTACGTTCGACATTCTTCTTTTGATCCAACAACCTTTTCGTTGATCCTATCTCCTACTCTGTCTATCTACTTGCTCCTCGAAGTTGAATGGATCCCAAGATTCTTATGGTCAAGATTGACTTGAAGAATTTTTCTTCAATCTTGTTCTGCGCGCCGAACGACCAATCTCGAACAAATTCTTCCCTATGCAACTCATGTTCTTTGTTCTGTTTACAAGCTGTTCAAGTTTTTCAAGGAACAGTCAAAGCTGAAACGAATCAGAGGGAAAGAGGCGAGGGAACCCTCGAATCTCTCTGAGAAGTCACGCTGCTGAGAGAGGCAGAGCTGCCATTGCTTCGGGTTTGTCGCGCCCTAGCCTTCTTAGGTGGGTTTTCATTTTTTCAGTTTCATTTCCAAATTGATGAATGTTAGAATCTGCAAAGTGCTCGTTCGAGCCATTCCTCTTGATGAGATTTATCGAATCCATCACCCGACGCGATTCTCGAGGGTGAAGAACTTTGTCAGAGAACAAGACAACCTAGTTGGGTATAGGAATGGAAAGAAAGAGAGAAAGGAAAAGAGATTGTGACAGCAAGAAAGTAGAAAAAAAGAAGATTTCATTTACGAGGATTTTGAGGGATTTCGAGGTTGTTTTGAGCTGATCATCGAGAACAACTTTGCCCACCAACACTATCACAATAATCCTATCCCAGTCAGTCGTTCAGTGGAATGGCTCCAGTGACAATTACGATTGATGATTCAGATTCAGAATCAGATCTTCAATCCAAAGCACCAAGCAGACAGAAACAGAAACAGAAACCGAACGCACTTCTATCCTCTTCACCAAACGCAGCCGATGACTCTTTACCAGATCTAAACTCTTTACTAGGAAGAACCACAACCACAACCACAAGTACGACATCCAATGCCATCACTCATCAAAGAAACACGAGTAAAACACGGGGCAAGTTCAGATATGCAAACCTTCAACACACTTCCTCTCCACCTCCAGAAATCCAATCCTCTTCTCCAATACAATCCTTCTCTGCTTCTTCACAGCCTGCAAACACGTTGGACAAGAATGCTGGATCTAGTAGTACTCTGAATAGGTTGGATTCAAATACCATGAATGGTGCGAGTGCGAGTACGAGTGGGTCGAGAGGGATTGGGTTGAATGGTGGCAATGACGTTCTAGGTAAGAGATCTACTTCTACTTCTTCAATTCTCAATGGTCTGGATGCTTTGAAGAATATCAATGGGAATCCAGTGGATGATAGGATGGGTGGAGTTCAATCTTTGGACAAGGAGGCAGGAAAGATCAATAGTAATAACAATCTCAAAAGGAAAGCTATCTCTTTACCAAGTAGAATCCCTTCCATCAACTCTAATAAAGATCAAAACACGAACTCGGCCATCAATTTATGTGATTCAGATTCAGATCAAGATTCAGGAGAAGAAGGAGAGCTTAATATCAAGATACCAAAACCTTCGAAAACCATCTCATCCAAAGGTAAAGGTAAAGGAAAAGGTAAAGCTGATCAGAATCAAAACAACTCTAAGAACAATAGTAAAGAAAGATCTCTATTCTTAGGTCAAGAAGATTCAAATGCCTACGATTCTTTAGAAGATGATCTAGATGGATCTTCCCCAATCAAGAAATCCAAATCCAACAAATCCAAATCTAAACCTCCTACTACTTCAACTTCAATCAACATAGATTCAGATTTAGAATTTGATCAAGATTTCGATGAGGATTTCTCTTTTAGTAGGATAGAAGATGAATTGAAATCAAAGAATAAGAATGGTAGTAATGGTAATAGAGCATCTACAACCAGTCTATCAGATAAAGATAAAGATAAAGATAAAGGTAAAGAAGTTCAAGAGATTTCTTCTTCTCCACCTCCTTTACCTAGAACTTATGACAATACTACTACTACTACCAATAAGAAGAAGAAAAAGAGAGATTTTGAAGATTCGGATGATAGTATGGATTGGGATGAACCTCCGACTAATGTCAAGAAGGGGAAAAGTAATAGTGGAAATAGTGTTGGAATCGGAGTCGATAAGGGAAAGAATAAAGTGAGTGATCAGGATGTTGAATGGAATACGCTATGCATTTTACTGATTGTTGCCCCTTCTCTACTTTTCCAGGCTACGGACGCTGCTACTAGAGCTGCCAATGCTGAATTGAAACGGATGGAAAAGGAAGAAGCAAAGGTTGGTTTCTCTTCCTTTTTTTTCCCTATCTCTCATCTTTTTCCTGTTTCCTTTATTTACTCTTTTCCCTCTCTACTCTCTCCAACAGGCCGAAAGAGCCAGGGAAGCAGCAGAAAAGAAAGCATGGAAACAAGTCAATTTGAAAGCCACTTCACGAGAATTCAGAATGACTGAAGTGATAGTAGACATAGATTCAGCCTATCTTTCCAAAATTACAGATCCATCTATACCCATTGATTTTGATCCAATTCTATCTGAACATGGAGAAGCTTTATTCCAAAGATTAAGAGATGATAAAGCAGAAGTAAATTCAATTCCAATAGGAAAAGGTTTAAAACCAACTTCTATATCAAATTTAGATTCAATCTTATATCAATTAGATAATTCAAGTTCAGATTCGAAAATATTATTACCAACGATTAGATTTCGAAGAAAAGTCAATTATACTTTAGATATCAAAAGAAGAACTAAAGCTCCTTTACCAAATGGTGAAATTAGAACCTTTGTTGAACCTACTACTTTAATCCTTTTGACTTCGAAATTTCTATCTGGTTTGATTAGAAATAATAAATTATTGGAAGAAGTTCAGAAAATTAGAAATGCAACTGATATTCATCATCAAATTTTTGTTTTGATTGTTGGTTTGAATGAAGATTGGAAAAAGGATTTGTTGAAAAAACAAAGAGATTATACTAAATCTATTAGAAGAGCTTTGGATAATCCTGATCAAATAAATGGAAATCATGCTACTTTACCAAATGCTTCTACTTCTATTTCTGGAAATGATAATGAAGATGGAGTCTTGAGTAAAGTTAAAGTCGAAACTGAATTGATGAGGTTAAGGATTGCTTTGAGAGCTTTTGTAGTCAATGTCAATTCTAAAGAAGATGCTGCAGATTGGGTTCATAATATTGCTTGTGATGTGGCTACTAGAACAGATAAGTGAGTATTGAAGGACAGGTCCGACCAGAGTGTGTCCATTGCTCTTTGTTCGTTGAGTTCGGTTCAAGAATTGCCCTTTCTTTGACTAATGAGACATCTCTACACTTTCTTTCTTCGACTTCATTCTTCCAATCTTTAGGCTCATAGAAGCTTCTCATCTATCTTTCTGTCCAGACAAGACTGCGAAATCTGCTCCTAATTCCAAAGAAGCCTATAGTCAAATGCTTCAATCAATCGTAAGTTCTCACTTTCCTCTCAAATATAACTTTCCTCGATTCTTGCCTTCCCCATCTTTTCAAGAAGATTTCTCGTATCTCGTTTGCATTTGATCCGACTCAATCTTTCCTGTTCATTCTCTATCTCTCTCTCAGCCTCGAATCACCGAACATGCAGCCAATGGAATCATGGCCAAATATCCAACTTTGAGAAGTTTGATTGAAGCCTATGAGGATTTAGCTTCTCAAGATAATAATGGAAATCGAAATGGAAATAGGAATGGGGATCCTAATCAAGCTCAATTGGAAATGTTGAGTCATTGTCAGGTTTCTCATAGAACAGATGGTCAAGCTAGTGGTAGGAATTTCGATAAAGGTCTCTCTCGTCGTGAGTATCTTGTGTCTCGAGGGAACTTGGTTTTGTTGAAAAGGCCAATCGCTTTGGAGAAGGAGAAGGATCTCTTTGCTAAATTGCTTTGCTTTTTCTACTATTCCCCTTCCCGTCTTGCTCTCTTTCTCTCTCTCTCTCTCGCTTCGTCGTCTTCCAAAAATGATAGGTGTTGCTCAAGTCATGATGGGAAAAGATCCTCTCATGCTGATCTAGGCAAGGAGATTTCACTTCGTCGTATCCAAATCGAATCGAATCGTATCCATGTATATCTGTATCAACTCAACATCTACATTACTTTCCACCATCTCTTCTTCTATCCAATCGTGCGAGATTCTCAACTTAGAGAAGCGACACCGTCACACCACACATTCGGACGATCCCAAGGTTCTTGAAAAAAAAAGAGCTTTTTGAAATTCTTTGATTCAGAAAAAAGTGGGGAATCCCTATACATAGATCATGTTTTGAGTGTTAAATGTGAAAATGCAAGTTTTGATGGGTTTGAATAGTTGTACAAAAGAGGACCGAAAAAAAGTTGAAGAGTAAAGAAAGACTTTTTGGTGAAAGAAGTTGGAGGATTTCGTTTTTCGTCAATCTCTATAGGTTCAACTTGGTACGTCTCCAATGACGACGGTTCTTGTTGTATTGGATCTTGTTGTCGGTCTTCATACGGAACCAGTTTGGAATTGGTCTAGTTTGGAAAAGGGAGAGACGAAGGAGGAAGAGGATGTCAGTACTTCGAGAGATTAACGATTCTTTGGCTTATCTCGACGGAACCGAAGCGAATCAACTCTCATCACAGAGTCAGAGTTTGTAACCGAAGAGAGGTTTGACTGAGAGCGAGTCGAGGAGGAGAAATCTGGAGGTAGGAAGGCAGTTTCCGAGGAAGTCGATGGTCGAACTTGCTGCAGGCTTCTGGAGAGCTCGTCCAGAGATCATCACAAGTCTGACAATAAGACTTGACCCAAAACAATGAAATCAAAGTTCCCGAGGATGTGTGCATCTGCACAGCTTGACCTGGTGCCAGGAGATGCCTTGAGCTTCATCGACCACCTCTTCCCTCGAATAACCTTCCTCGACTCCAAACTCATCTCTATTCTTTTTTGATTCCAGCCAATCCCTACTTCAACACCCTTCTTGCATCATCCCTATCCAGCATGCATTCATCTCTCCATCCCAGCATCTGAACGTTGAGAAAGATTTGAGAGATAGTAGTTGGTTGCCCGGAACTCAGCGATGACTTGATTGGACCTGAATGACTGAGAATTAATGGGAATTGAGGTTGAATCTTCGAAAATGGATTGGCGAAAAGAGATGAGGAGATGCTGATTCGAAGTTGAAGGTTTCTCGTCATAGTTTGCTGGAAGGATTGGAAGGTGCTCATCTCTATCACTACTTGTACTGGCTACTTGACGCTTCTTGTTCATTACAATTTGATGTTAACAGATTCCTTGACACTGAACTAGCTGACTCATTCTTGGAGAACTTGATGGATGCAGTTTGCTGCTCTTGAATCTCTGCTCCTTCCTCTTCCTCTCTCGCACTCTACCGCTCCCCTCCTTCTCGCTCCTCTTCTCTCCTCCAACCAGATTCGAATCTGTCGAAACTTGTTCCACAATGATTCTCACCTGTTTTGACGGGAAGCCTTTGCAAGCTTAACCTTGGTTCTGAAGGTCTTTTGGGAAGGCTGCACAAGAATCACAGAGACAGAAGGTTGTCATCGGTCAGTCTCTCATTCCATCCAATTGTTTGGCAATGATCCCAATTGTATAGTAGTATTGGGCAGATTAATGAATCATCGTGGCATGACTTCGACTCACCATCTTGAAGTTTGACTGCTTGACTTAGTAGAAGAGGTAAACCTGACTAAGATTTTCACACGGTTCTATCAACTCTCGAGAGAAACGCCTACCTCCCCACTCTAAAATCTACGGGAGCCAGAGAATACGACAGAAAGCTTGTTTGAATTAATAATCTTTGCCCAAGTTGTGGCAGGGGATCGCCCTTGGCCCCCTCTTCCTTCTCCGAGATGGCGCTGCGGCAATCCATTTCGTCAAAGAAAAGATCTTCAAGTTTTGCAAAGATGGACAAGAAGTAACCTAAAAAAGATCCAACAAACAAATATTGGGATTGATCGGCCCATGGTTCTCTGAGAGTTGGCCCTTCAAAGGTTCGAGGATCCAAGAGAATGTCGAGCAAGATCAGTCATGAGATATCGATGTCTGGACTTTGTACTTTTTTTTTTTGTATTCGAGAATTTCTAAGAAAAGAGAGCACTTTAAACATGATTTCTACGGGAATAGAGAATAGGCAGAGTCCAAAGCCTCGTACAAAGAGAGATGGGAAAGGGAGGCGATGAGAGACTTTTGAGACAACTTGAATGATTAAATAGAGAGTTTCGAAAAGGGAGGGAAATAGAATTTGCAGAAAGAGAAGAGTGTTTTGAAGAAAGGAGAAAGAAGGGAAAGAAAACCTCGATGATGAAAGATGATCATCGTTTCCCACCTCTTCACAAAGTCATAAGGACTACGACCAAACATCCAACAAGAATCTACTTCTATCCTTCATCATTTTGATTTCAGCTTTACCAGCCTCTGTCGAACCTTTAGCTTCGCTCAAAATCCTAGCGAAAACCTGTTCAACTTCCTGAGCCATTCCTTTAGCTTCACCACAAATGAAAACATAAGCTTTCCTTTCCAAAATATCCTTAGCGATTTCATCCTTATTTTGATAAATCAAATCTTGAACGTAAATTTTCTTACCACCTTGTCCAAACTTTTCTCTACTCAAAGAAACCTCCAATTTAAACTTTTCTCCCAATTTTTCTTGATGTTGAGGCCATTCTTCTTTATATAAATAATCTTCATTTGAATTTCTACATCCATAGAATAACCAAATATTACCCCAATCCTTCAAAGCATCTTCTCCATTCTTTTCTTTAGCTTTTTCAGAAGAGGCAACTCTTTCTTGAACAAAGGAACGGAAAGGAGCTACTCCAGTTCCAGGTCCTACCATGATGACTGGAATCTTTGGTGAAGTTGGTAATCTGAAATTGGATCTTCTGATATGAATTGGAACTTTAAAAGTACCAGGTTGATTTGAATAAGAACCTCTTGGACCTTTCAAATCATAAATTGGAGTTTGATATAAAGGATGATTTGGATCAGAATCGTAATTTTTACCTTCGATTTCTTGTTTGATTTTGGAAATGTAATTGGTTGCTAGACCATGAACGTAAGGACCTGAACCATCTTTACCTCTATGTCTAAGAACTACTGCAGTGATATGAATAGTCTTTGGGAATAGTTTTGGTGAGGAAGAGATGGAATAATATCTTGGTCCAACTCTTGGAATGTCTGAAATGACTCTATCAAATGGAATGTTCCAAACTGTAGAATTCTTGACTTGATTGATATCATCCCCTGAAACCATTTGTAAGACTTGAGCGATCCTTAGAGAAGAGTTTCCAACTTTGGTTTGATAGTAATTCTTATCACTTCCGATCTTTTCCAATTCAGCTTTGGATTGTTCATTTGGAGCAAATTTGGATAGATTGTTTAAGGTTTGTCTAGAAGCTACTGAAGTGATGTCTAGATAATGTCTAAAGATGGCTTCATAGGTAGTTGGAGTTGGGAAAGGGACCTTAGCCAAAGTTGGATCCAAAGATTCCACATCAATAACAGTTTCCCTCTTTTCATTCAATCCCAAGACTGATAAAATTCTATCAACTTCATTCTCCGGATTGTTAGCCCAAACAGCAATATGATCTCCATGTTGATAAGAAATTCCAGAACCATCAATATCGAATTCCATATGAACACAAGATCTATCAGCTTTTCCTTCTACGAATAATTCCTTGGCTTTGACGACTTTTGAAATGTAAGGATTCTTGGCATCATGAATTCCCTTTGTACCCAATAAAGCTCTAGCGGATAATTCTCCTCTATAAACTTTGGAAGCATCCAAGGAATCATTTGACAATTCTTCGACTTTGAAATCTGCAACATCTGATCCTCCACCTTCTTCGAAATTGCATTCCTTTGCCAAAGCTTCAAACATTGAATCTTTCCAAGCCAAATAATCTTCTTCCATGGATTTATCATCATCTCCTTCTCCATAAACTCCAATTCTTTTAGCTCCTAGAGATTCCAATCTCTTGTCTAATTTCCTTCCGATTTCATTGAAGTGTTCATAGGTCCTGTTACCTAGACCAAAAACTACGTAATTGAGGTTCTCTAATCTATCTGCACCTTCAGAGAAAGTGACTCCTTCATCACTGATGAATTCCATCAAACCAGCAGCATTGTCGGTTGGCTCTCCTTCTCCGTAGGTTGCCATTACGAAGATACAGACGCAATCCTCTGGTACTTGATCTAGCTTTTCGAATTCATATTCTTCTGGATCCAAGACTAGAGAAGAAGTTCCGAATCTTGCTTTGGCTTCTTTGGCAATCTTTGTAGCATATTCTTCTGCAGTACCGGTCTGAGATCCGTAGAAGATGGCAATTCTTTTCTTCTGCGAGGGTTTCAAAGGAGAAAGGAGGTCCAGGTATTCATAATCAGTATCAGATGGAAGGGATACGAGGTGGCGATGAAGCAGTGATAGTGAAGAGGCTGATCTGATGCCAGCTTACACATCTCATCTATCTCACGGATGATGACCAACCGGAACTCAAGGAGCTGTCTTCTACCTCTTCCAAATCATCTTTCGAGAATGATTGATTGGGATAATTGTGTATGAAGCAACCTCTTCAACTCAAGGCAGAGACTGCTGATGAGCCCATGTCGAGGTAGATCTAATCTCTCTCCCCACCTTCTGATCTTCTCTGATCTCATCTTGCTCCATGAGACTACTCTCTCTCTCTCTGACGCCTGTTCTCTATGATCCGAAATACTGACCTGTTTCTTCAGCTTCTCCAACCAGTCTGTCTCTGTTTCTCCACCATTCAGAGCGGCCCCATTCAGCTTTGATAGAGTGTCTTCCTTTTTTGCGAAGAGAGAATCTCTGAAGACGTAGAGGCAAGCAACTGCACCGAGGACTGCAAGAATGATCAAATCAGTAGTCGTCACCATTACTGGATAGGATATGATTGGGAATAGCTTGCTCGACTAGAGTTGGATTTGAGGATGTAAAGGTGGAAGAACAAGATTCACACTCGACTTTTTCGAAACGCCCAAGTGAAAACGTAAACGCAATCCGAAACTACATGGTTAGCGCCGTCAGCAGACGGCCCAGGTCCCCGACTCTACAAAGAAAAACTGCTTCTTGTTCAGTAAATGGTCTACAGTCCTTGTTGTCTCTGGCCAATCTTCTTCGAAAGGGTGGAGTGGGAGAGTAAAGGCAAGAGGGTGGCTTTTTATCAAGCAGGCCATCTCTAGCTTCTGGGAAATATAGGTGAAAGGAAATCATTGAGTTCTCCGTGATGTCGACAACTTGCAGACCGAAGGGAAAGTGAGAAAGTCGCTCAGACAAACTCCTTTCCTTTCTCTCTTTGTATTTTCAATTTTGTACAAGGTCCGTTGAAGCAGCTGTTGTTCTACTCGGCCTGTAGGGAAAGAAATTGGATCTTTTCAGATCTATCGAAAGCCTATATGGCTAATTTTCTATCCTTTGCGATTTCTTTGGTCTTCAGAGTTCAGAAGAAGCTGCCTGTCACGCAAAATGACGATCCACCTCATGAAAACTAGCATTCAGCTTGACTGATTCCCCTTACAACTGGATTTTCCAGTCGAGATAATTCATCTCAGTAAGTCGAAGGCGCTAGAGACCGTACTGATACGTTTGCGAAGCGTCAGATTGCCAAATAAGTCACCGTTTCACAAATTCACAAAGACTCCCTTGACTTGTTTGTTTTCTCTCGAAACGACCCCATTCGGTCTTGCCTTCTCACCTTTGCTCTAGCTTTACTCTCTTTACTCTGATCGTGAGCCGTCAGCTGTGCTTTTACCGATGCTAGGCGGGCTTTCTCACGTATCTCGAGCGTCGACTGTCTCGAGTGTCAACAAACAAGACATTTGCTCACTTGCGACACCTCGCCTCTCTCTTGACTTTTCATCAAGCGGACTAGTTTAAGCTTCTTTAAAGCTTTCCTCTGTGTCATTAGTGGAAACTTCCAATCTCAGATCTCAGCTCTGTCTTCGACCACAAGATTGAAAAATGAGAAGACCTGCAGTTGGGGAGAGAACATCGCTTTTGTCTTTGCTTCTACAGCTGTAGATATTTAAGTGTCTTATTCCGGCTGCCTACCGGCGGTTGCTTGCCTTCCGATCTTTCTAAAAAGCGCATCTGGAACGTCTCTCTCTCTCTCTCTCTCTCTCTCTCTCTCTCTCTCTCTCTCTCTCTCTCTCTCTCTGCCCTCTGTCTTCTCTCTCAGCTCTCGTTCTCGTTCTCTCGCATTTTCTCCCTTGTAGACTAGCGCTGTGTCTGGCGGTAGTGTATCGTAGTGTCTTTAGGTTTTCTTTCTCTGGTATGCAAGCCTTGGATCTACTGTAAAGATGGTGGAAAATTGGACTGGTGTTCTTGTTGGTTCAATGGAGACACGCCTTTGATGCTACTTTTCTGGTCGAGTTAGGCTGGCTTGAATCAATACGAATGACACTGTGAAGGTTTGGAGATGGTAGTGTAGTGGTTGTGTGGTTGCGGTTAGTATTGGTGGTGGCTGGAATCGAACACTTGGCTCTGAACGTCTGAACGCCGATGGCAAACGCCGATGGCAAACGCCGAGGCAGGGCCAGCTGTTACAAAGGTGTTCGAGAGCGATGAGGATAAGCCCTCTCTACTGGAGTAGAGTCGGGACATCGTGGAAATAAAGGTATAGTTAGCCATCACACTCTGCTTATGACGTAGCACTTCCGAATAGCCAGCTTGACAATCCACAAGGTGAGTGAGATTGGAGATTCGGAAAGAGTCCGATTACCTCAACGCTGACTTGAGCCACCTCTGCCTTGCTCATTCTCTCACAGCCTTTCCCATCTCTCGAGTCGCTTTTCGACTAAGATTCATGATCAGATTATTTCGAACAAGCACTTCTAGCACCATCCAGCTTTCCAAGAGACGTTCCAAGCCATCCACTCCACTTCTTCTCACAAGTTCTACTACCTACTTCTCGACTTTCCCATCCTTCAAAATGCCTCCCAAACTATCCAAAAAGCAACAGAATCTACTTCTTCAAGAACAATCTGAAGCTGAATTAGACTCTTCCTCCCTCAAATCCACTTCTAAAGGTCAAGATTTACCTCTTCTGTCGGATCTTCAACCCAAACCTTGCTTCACCTGCGGTAGGGAAATCACTCCAAGAGCTAAATGGTTGAGGAATTGGGACTCTATCACGGCTTGTTCTGACGGTTGTAAAGCTCAGAAACCTTCATCGAAGAATACTATCATCAAAGTCAAGAAAACCCTCAGTCGTAGAGAGTTGGACAATCTGGAAGTTGGACGCAAGGTCATTGGAGAGGGAAACCTCAGCATTAAGGTCTTTCATGAGGAACAGCAGGTCGAAAATAACGAAGAAGAGAAGATTCTGGTGGAACTCGAACTGGACCTGGAGAGATGGGTCGAAGACGTCTTGCTCAGAATGACGGACGGCTCTCTGCCTATGAAGGCCTCTACTTCTTCTTCAGATTTGAATTCGGAAACCCAAAGTGGAAATGAGAAAGATGGTGCCAATGGAAAGAGTTCTTCAAAGTCGAATCGAAACGACAATCTGGTCTCTTGTTCACAAGTCGAAGCTCAACTCGTTCAGCAAGCCGAGAACATCTTCCCTGCATCTTCGAGCGAAAGCTCAAACTCAGCAAGATCTGAAGTGTCGAAGAATCTAGATGGGTTGATCGAACCGGACGAAGAAGAAGACAGCAGATCGTCCAGAGCCAGTCGGAAAGCAAGTCCAGAAAAAGTTACAGAACCTCAACCAGACTCTCAACCAGAGTCATCTAGTAATCTCAGCTCAAGTCATTCAGAACTTCGATCTCCAGAAGATGACAATCCCTTTCTCAAAGCTCTGAAATCAAGTCCTGGTTTGAGAGAAAGGGTCAGAAGGGCTTCTCGAAGATTGTTGATCTTTGATAGAGATTCGACTTGGCTGTCCGAAAGATCGAAGTCTATCTACGATCATCCTCTTTTGGATAATAAAAAGCTTTCTCTGGTCAATGATGGAAAGAGATTGCATAGTTTGAAGGACGTCAGTTTTGCAAAGGGAGAGATCTTTCTGAGGTTGGTGGATCGTCGAGGATGAGGTCAATGAGATTTCCGAGAAGCAACCTGATCACATACATCTTTGTACTTTTATATTAATTTGCAACTGCACTTTCTTTGAATACTTGGAGCATCATTTCGTTTTCTGAAAATGAAAGTGTCGACTCCAAGAGGTTTCCAAGTTTTTCTTCTAGCGGTTCTTCTCTTTCCCCAACCATCCTCCCATCTTTCTCTCCTCTATCCTCCAATCCTCTCTCAAGATGGTTCATCAAGCAACATGTTCAGCTCCAGTTAACATTGCAGTGATTAAATATTGGGGTAAAAAGGACACCCAACTGATTCTACCAACCAACGATTCACTATCTGTCACTTTGGATCAAGATCATCTAAGATCAGTCACAACCGCAAGATGCGATCCTTCCTTTGAACAAAACGATAGATTGTGGTTGAATGGATCAGAAGAGGAAATCAAGGAAGGTGGTAGAATGAAGAGGTGCATAGATGAGATGAGGAAGTTGAGAAAAGGTTTGGAAGAAAAAGATTCAAGTTTAGAGAAGGTGAGTGGTTGGGAATGCTTTGCAAGGTTGGATACGTCTTAGTTGGTCAGATTGGATTATGGAGTCCTTTAAAAGGAATGAATGAATCAATCAGAGCTCAAAGACTAGCGAGAAGACGGGATAAGACAGGTGGTTCTTCTATCAGAAGAATGATACGATCTCTCTGTGTCTCTCGATGGAAGCTTTCTCTTCTTTCCCGTGTGCATGATTGAAAGAACTGATCATCTTTCTTTCGAACCCTTGGTCATTCCTTCCTCCGCCAGATCTCCTCGTACCCAGTGAGGATCTGCTCAGAGAACAACTTCCCAACAGCAGCAGGTCTAGCCTCTTCAGCTTCAGGTTTCGCAGCCTTGGTAGCCACCTTGGCCTCTCTATATTCCCTCCAACCATCAGTGACAACATCTGAACTATCTCGTATAGCTCGTCAAGGTTCAGGATCAGCCTGTAGATCCCTATTCGGCGGTTTCGTGGCATGGCAGGGAGGAGAGTCCAAAGATGGTTCGGATTCTCTAGCCATCGAAGTCGAACCAAAATCTCATTGGGAAGATTTACAAGCTTTGATTTGTGTCGTTTCAGATGCTAAGAAAGGTACTCCTTCCACTGCTGGAATGCAAAAGACAGTTCAAACTTCACCATTCTTACAAAAGAGGATTCAAGATGTCGTACCAAAGAGAATGAAGGATATCATTCAATCTATCAAGAGTAAGGATTTCGATACTTTTGCTAGGATCACAATGGATGATTCAAATAACTTTCATTCGACTTGTTTGGATACTAGTCCTCCTATCTTTTATTTGAACGACACTTCAAGGAATATCATTCAATTGGTGGAAGAAGTTAATAGAGCTAGTAAAGAAGATGGAGGAGAGAATTTGTTGGCTTACACTTTTGATGCTGGTCCAAATGCTGTCATTTATGCTGTCAAAGAGAACATGCCTTGGATTCTACAATTGATCAGGCATTACTTCCCAAACACTGAGTTTGATGATACTGTGAGTAGCGAGTGGAAAGTACTCGACCTCGACTTTCGTTTGGTTCCTAACTCTGCGATATTCTTTGTTCAAATTATTAACCTGACAATTCCCTCAAATTCTCTTTTCTTCTACATCGCCCTCTCTTCAGTTCAATCTTCTAGGAGCAGGAGTCAACGCATCTCACCGCGGAGCTCAATCTCCAGTGGATCTACCAACTTCTTCTCTTCCAAAAAGCTTCAACTCGGAAATCATTCCAATCAGAGAACCAGGTGCTGTCAGAAGGTTGATTCATACTCAAGTCGGAGATGGACCAAGAGTGATTGAGAAAGGACAAGGAAAGGAAAGTCTTTTGAAGGAAGACGGAACTCCTTTGAGACTTACGAGGAATAAGAAGAGCGGAACTGATTAGATTGAAATGGTTTGGTTCTAGTCATTGAGTAGAAAAGGGGTTGCGGAAGCTGGAAGAAGTGGATTGGAGAAGATTGCTGATGCGAATGAACTGGGAATGATCAAAGGAAGTTGACATCGAAGGAAAGCTCCCATTCTGTTCCACCAACGATTGTGAGCATTATGCTACCCAGCTGCAAATCTATCTGCTTTTCTATCTATGATTCGACTTTCTGTTTGTTTTGTTTGAGACAGCTTCCAGATCGCTCAGCGTTTCTACGTAAGTGGTTTCTTTCGAATCCTTCTTCTTTCTCGACATCAAGGAAACGAAGCATAGCTTTGGGGACTTCTGATGTTCTTCAAGCACAATAGCTCCAACAGGCTCGACAGACTCTCTCTGATTTCGGATGAAGCCTTGCCACAGTTTGTGAAAAATCGCTTCCATCAGAACAGAACTTCGCACTTCTCATCTTCTGGTTCGACGAACACCATTGCAGTTTTGCCACTACCTCTCCCGACACTCCTACGAGGTTAGGAAGAGCACGAACATCAATGCAGGGGGTTCTAAAAGCGACTTGCCAACCGATCATAGCCGGCGGCTACTCCAATCAAAGTTCGCTTCGAGATTCAAAACTGCACGAGCGCCTCTTCGCCAGCAGCAGTCCCTTTCGTCTGTGGTGCCGTGCTTTCTGAAGAAGAAACTCAGCAGCTTCTTTTCGTTGTTCTTTTGCCCTTCGGTTCTTCTCCACGAAACGAGGGAGGATACTCTGCACGACCTCGTCAAACAGGATAAGAACGTGCATCGACCTCTGAAGCCTATAAAAGAGAGACTGTTCTCTCAGATTCTTGATTCTTCCCCAAAGCAAAACTTCTCCCATCAGATCAAATCTTCATAATGTTCTCTTTCATCCCTCTTTCAATCTTGGCCTTGGCCGGTCTCGCAGCTGCACAAAGCGCCCCCAGCGGAACTAACTGCAACGGAAAATACTTCTCTGGAAGCAAGATCTCCACTGCCATCAGTGATGCCGTCAACGACGTAAGTAAATCATGGAGACCTGGAGATGGGGCTGGAGAAAAAATTCGCTGCAGAGAGCGAAATGCTCTCTCTCTCTCTCTCTCTCGAACTGCTTTCTGAACCCCTCGTTCTCTACCGAACCCTTTTGTCCCTGGAACAACAGCAAAACTCTGGCTACTCCCCAGACAACTACCCACACGCTTACTACCAAGAATCTAGCGAGCACATCGAACTTGTCTGTGACGACGAGGGAGGTGAGTTATCGTTTTTGAGAGTGACACAATTTTATTGATTTGCCTTCGATTCTCCATTGATGACTTTCTATTCTCTCATTTTCAGGCTACTACGAGTTCCCATTGACCGACAAGCAACCATACCAGAGCTCAAACAGTGAGTTTCAACAAGGCTCGACCAGCTAGTCGACTGTTTTCTAACTCAAGCCTCTTGCTTCTTGACTTGTGTATCTCACCCATGTTTCATTTCTGGTATTCCTCGCTTCTTCCCGTCATTCTTTCGTTTTTCAGACAACTACGTCTCTCCAGGAGCTTACAGAGTCATCTACACCGGTAAGTCTTTCGAAACATCGGTTCTTCATGTTCTTCAAAGCTAGGCTCTGACATTACCTCTCCTTGACCTCGCTCAACTCCTTCGAATCTCACAGGTAACGGTGACTACTGTGCCTCAGTCTACCACAACAACGACGGTTCAGACTTCAGCCAATGTGACGACGAGTAATTCATCTTTTTCACCCAATCTGTATCTACTTAACGAGACAGAAATTTATCTGGAAAGCGAGCTCAAATGAAAATGATGAGTGAAGAATGGCACTCGACATCACGAGTCCAAGCAATTTCAGAAGTAGAAAACGGACACAGACAGTCGTCAGCGAAGATCAAAAGAAGAAATGAAACTGAAAATGTGCTTGGAGTCGAACAATCGATGAAAAGTGGTCAACTCGAGCCAACGATCTCCCCGAGAATCCAATTGTTACGGCTTTGTTTGCAAACGACTCTTCCTTTTGATCGACTCAGAGCCTCTACGGAGGCGATAGCCAGCTAAGAGTCGACATGAAATCGGTTTCTGAAGATTCGCCGACTGAAGGAAAAACAAAAGAGTGTATCAGGGGAGTCAGTGGATGAGCAGCGCTAGAAACAGAACGGTAGTATCAAGAGCTGCTGAATCACTTCAGAACATTCCCAAACAATACTCACTGGTTTCTCCTGGCTCTACGAGCCTCAATTTGACTTTGCCACTAGTGAAAACCTCCGCCTTCTCAAGCTCTCTACGACCTTCAAACCAGTGCTTCTTGCACTCCTCAGAGTCTGCATGAGCTCCAGTTTTGATGACTGATGTAGAAGGTACGACTACAGCCTCCAGATTAGGGAAGGATCTAACTTTCAAGACACGAGCCAGCTCCAAATCCTCATGTATGGAGTAAGGGTCGTAGTAAGGAATGCGGACGACTCTTAAACCAGGCGGAAACTCAAGATCTCGGAACCCTTTGAGTATCGCTAACATTAATGCATCCATATAGATCACTCTTAATCTTACAAACAAGGAAAATTTGGTATTGGCCTTGTATTCTTCTGGATCAGCTAAGTTGATTCCTAATCCAAATAAGCGTAAAGATTCGAGGGAGAAACAGGAACCTCGTAGAGCTAGTAAACAGCTGAAGTTGATGGAATGTTTTTCTTGTTGAACTGAAGACGAACAATTAATCTCTAAACACTGGAGGTCCTTCGTCACCTTGAGAAGATAAAATACCGCTTGACTCATTTTATTCCCTCCTATCCACTGTTTCCCAACTGCTGCATCCCAATATCTTTGGATCGATTCGTTTACTGAGAAATCCACACCCAAAGCTAGCTTTCGGATCTGTGATAAACCTGAGAAAGCATCAGAGAATTCAGCTAGGTACTTGAAGTCGTTCTGGTCGAAGATGCAGCATAAGGTTGCGGATCTTAATCCAGTACAGAATACCAATATCCAAACTACGTTTCTAGCTTTGAGGACGATCTTCCCATCACTCCACATAGGGATAAACAGCTTCTTGAGTGAATGACTTAGGAATGGAAGAGGTGCTGGTCGAAGAGGGATGTTGAATGCAGGTTCTCCGATTACGAGTGTCTGGATATTAGGCAGGAATCGATATACTCCTTCCACTGCGTACTCAAAACCTTCTGATCTCTCAAAACTGATTCCTTGGGCTCTGATAGCATCGATAATCTCAGGCCAATTCTTTCGGATTTCAGCCTGCTCTTCTCTTGTGATCATTACCGCTCGATGAACGAGAGTGATTGAGCGCACAAACTTGCCGGAATCATGATTCCTTGCCAGTAGCAAATAGAACTTGAACAAGTGACTGAGGTTGAGGGTGACATCAGTCATCAGTTCGGGCTGCCATACCGACAAAAGTCTTCGACAGCTCAAGGCCACCGCTCTGAGAGCGCTATCTCTAGCTCTGAAAGATTGGAAGGAGAAGTACGATTGGGTTTCAGCGAAGTTCTTCCGAGAGAACGTATCCTCGAAGAAGGTCCGATAACCAACTCACCTTTTCCCCTTTTCTCTTTCTTCCTCTGGTCCCTCTGACTTCTTCCAGGACTGGATGGACTTGATGATTACTAATTGGACATCATCTGGAACCTTGTCTAAAGTAGGAGGTGCTTTGACGACGTCTTGAGAAGAAACGATTCGTGTTTGATCCATTGTTGAGTTTGAAGTGAGTGGCAGAAGGAGAAGAAGTGAAGAAGAGATTTTCGAAGCTTGAAGCTTGAAGCTTGACGCTTGAAGCCTTCGGCGATGAACCTTAGAGCAGACTGCTCTATTAATTTTCAAGTTCAAGCAGAAGAGTTCTTTCTTCCATCAACAAAAAAGAAGAGATAAGAGAGCCATTATATGATTATGAAAGTTTCTCTCTACGAGTCGATTTGTTACAAAGAGAATAAGTATCTTGAGTGTGCGGATGTTCGAAGAAAAGGAGACTAGGAAATAATGAACAAGGAACCGAAAAACAATCGAAAAGAGAGAAAAGAGAGTTGGAGAGCGTCTAGAGATAGAAAGAGTCAAGTAAGTAAATAGAAAGAGAAGAAAGAAGCAAAAAGGGGGTAACTAGAGAGAGACGAAATCAATCCGAATCGGAGATAAAGAGGGTAAAAAGAAGAAGCGAAAGTGAAGAAGAAAGAAAAGCTGGGAGAAGTAAAAAGAGTGAAGGAGAGAGAACTATAAAACAACGTGAGAAGCCCAAAGGTTCACGACGGGAAAATTGGAGTCGAGAAGAGACTGGTGACGAATTTGAGCTTGACCCGAGAATGGAAAAGATGAAACTGGAGAAAAAGAAAAGGTTGGGGAAAGAAGAAAGAAGACGTCGAACCACCTTTTCCAATTCGTCTCAATAACCTGCGACAGCTGCACCAGCAGTTCTATCTGTCCCTTCCAACAATTGACCAAACAGACCACCAGCACTTTCTTCACTTCTCATCTGAAGCATGTAAACGATTCCAGTTCTCGCTCCTTGATCACTCAATTCCACTGCCAAACCAACTTTCCCAATCCTTTCAACTCCATCGCTCATGACGATGGTAGAGATCAAAGTCTTCCTATCATTCTCAACCACCAATTGTTTCAAATCATCAGGTAAAAGATGATAGAGTTTCAACCTAGCATTACCTAGAGATTTCCATTGAGCGTGATTCTGTTTCAAAAAGACTTTGCATCTCATTTGAGCAGCGACAGTTGAACTTGTAGGTTGTTTCTTTCTATTTCCCATTTGAGGTGAATTCGGAGGAGAGAAATCATCTTGATTAGAACCAGGACCACCACCAGATTTCAGGAATTCAGATGGCATCTTCGGTGGACCATTATCTTTTCCATCGGCACTAGAAGCAGATCTACTTCTATTCTGAGGTGGAATCGCAGAGTCTTTCGAGTCTTGTCTGAGATTTGGAGCTGAAGGTCTACGAGGAGGTGGTCTACCAAAGTTTGGATTCCCATTCGGAGGTGGACGACCAAGTCCAGGACCTCCCATTCCTGGAGGAGGCCTTTGATTGTTCATTCCATTCGGTCCAGGTCCAGGTCTGAAAGGAGGTCCACCTCCTTGTTGTTGCTGACCATTCATCGGAGGTCTCATCATCGGACCACCACCTGGAGGACCATTCATGTTCATAGGAGGTCTAGGTCTCATATGCATTGGACCTGAAGGAGGAGAGTTGAAGAGAGGAGGTCGTCCTTGACCTTGTTGACCAGGTGGACCCATTCCTCCGAATCCCAAGCCATTATTGGGACCATTTGGACCAGGTCGGACTGGGAAGTTGGGTCCAGTCGGACTTGGGAAACCATTCGGACTAGGAGATCTAGTACTGTTGCCAGAGTTGGGACTTGAAGCGAAAGGTATTCGTAGATCTGGAGAGTTCCCATTCGAAAGACCACCATTCTGTTGATTGGAATCTGGAGGGAAAGGCTGTTTGGGGAAAGAAGCCACCGAATTGAAGGATCCCTCTCGATTCAGAGAAGAAGGTCCATCGTGAATCGCGAGACTCGAGCCAGTGGAGGAGTGAGGAGAGAAGGGAGTTGAAGGAGAATGATCATTGCCCATCGATCGAAGACTTGTATCGGTCTGTCCTGCTGAAGAAGGAGTGACTGAAATGGCAGGAGACATTCCAGGAGAAGGAGCTCCAGCTGGAGTCGTTCCGTTTGGATTGGTTCGAACTTTGAGTCCCAGCGTGCTTGCGAACTTCTGACACTCTTCGAATTCAGTCAGCCATTGCTCCTTGGCTTGCCTAGACTCGCAGTGTATCGTGAGCTTCTCTTTCTTGAAGACTAGTACTTGGAAGACGTTTCCTGCAAAAGAGAAAGACGAAGAAGAGAGGTGAAAGTCAGAAGAGAGATCTTTTCGTGCCTTCCGCTACGCTGCTTCTTCTTCTTCGAAAACTCACCTTGACCACCTAGATCTGTAACTCTCAGATGCTTCCCAGCCAAAGGAGGATACAGAAGCCACATATCAGCCTTACTATTCCCACCTCTTTCAGCCAACTGACTTGGGCTCATCCTTTCACAGACCAAGAACAAATCCGTCAACAAGAAGATATGAGCTCTTCTAAAGACGATTTCTTCTCCAGTAGCCAAAGGAGTGAAATGAATCGTAACATCACTTGATCTTCTCAGACCTCTTTTGAAAGGTAGAGAAGCAGGACTCATTTGAAGAGTACAAGCTTTAGGTTTCAGCGTAAAGATGTCGAGAGTTCTTGAGAGATCCAAACGATCCTCGAGATCATCGACTGGAGTGATACCTGAAGCACCACCAGATGTAGAACCGAAGTCTTGTCCTCCCAGACTCTGGTTGGAATTCGAGTTGGGCATTCCACTTCCAGATGACATCGAATCCTCGTTTGGTCGAGACATCTGTCGTAGTGGAGCTACTCCAGGACTGTTTGCTGGTGACTTGTTGAGAGGACTACGAGGCATTCCAGTAGAATTCGATGTTGCTGAAGAGTGACGATCGGGAGAAGCACTTCTGAGAGAGGCGATACGAAGAGGGGAGGGACAAGGAGAGAAAGTTAGAGCTTATCGTTTCGATTCATTTTCGATCCCGGCAGACTTGCAATTCGTATCCTCCAATCAAGACTACTCACGTGTCTTGAGTATCCGTGGCTTGAGAGCTACCATTGCTCTCCCTACCATTTCCATTTCCATTGCCACCCAGATCCAATCTCTGAAGAATCGGTTCATCCAAAACTGAAACTCCAATCCTAGTTTTAGCTCTTTCCAAAAGTTCATCCAATTTCAAATTTGCACCAACCAATAATTTATGATCACTTCTACCAGGTTGAGTGGATTTCAACAATCTAGAATAGAGTTTCTTGTAATACTTTAATCGGATTTGAGGTTGAGAGAAAAGAGCGTCCAAAGTCCAAATATCTCCTGCTTGTCTTTTCTTGTCCGAAAAGATCACTGGAGATCCATCTGAAGAGGTTGATTCTGATATCTCTCTTAATAGATTGGGTAATAATTCATTGGATTGAATAGATGGCCATCTATCGAATTCTGTGAAGTAGTTCGAGCAATACCTAGCGTAAGGTTCTTCTAGATCGTCTATCCAACGCATCAATAAATCACCTAGAGCTTTCGGAGAAGCTGGATTCGGTCCGATTTCTCGTAGAGACTGTTTAAAGAGGATGAAGAGGGTAAATCGGGTTAGATTTGTGCGATGAGGATCATTGGCTCCACTCCTCTTCCTTGTCGAAGAAAAGTAGGCATACTTTGGTTGGGTTTTGCATTTTCCGATTCTATTGAGGTTCAGAATGATTCTGAGTAGCTATGTGTGTCATGACTTCTACCAAAGCGTCTCTAGCATCCATATTGAGAGCAATGCCATTGATCCCACATCTCTGTACGACCTTCAGTCCTCCCTTGCCAACAGAATCGAGACTCACCTTCAAGAAGCTCCTATTGACCCTATAGATACTCTCGACATTCCTAAACATCGTGTCCAATTCCGCAGGAGGGAAGTTCGACCTCGACCAAGCACCTGCCACTTTCTGTTTGATTAAAGAACGTTTGCGGGGTAGGTTATGAATTGGAAGGTGAAATTTTTGAAGGGATTGGTGTTTCAGATTGAGGAGTTGACGTCCAGGAATTGAAGCGATAGAGATTCGAGTAGATGTTTGACATGATGGAAAGAAGTCGATGTCGAGATTGGCAAGTTGAAATGAGATAAGAAGGGAGAGATTGGAGGGAGGAGGAAGGAGGTATGGAAAGTTAGAAGCCATCATCCAAAAAGAATGCAACTGTTTCACCTCTGAATGGATAATCGATATGAATTTCCATCATGGCTGATCTACTGAAGAGCTAGATCGACAGACATCCTCCAACCAGAGCTGCAGAACCTGTCTCTAGCCCTTTCGTGAGGTTGAGTTTCCTTCCCTCTTTCCGTTACCTCTCCATCCAGACTGTCCAATCTCTAAACTCTGTCTTTGAGATCCAATTTCCAGAATTCTATATTCTCCATCGATTCAAGAGTAGAGGGAATCTCTTCGACCTCTCTAGACCTCGAACTTTTGCTTCCTCCCTTGTCTCACACCAGACTTTTTTGCTCGTAAACTAACCTTTATAATCTTTCCCAATTCCGCCACATAAGCCGTCTCTGTCTCTATGAGATCCACCAATGGATTAGCTTTCTTTTTCTGTCTAGAACCACCATCTGCATCATCACCTTCACCACCATTTCCATCGTTGTTTCCACCTCCTCCTCCTGAATCGCTACCTCTTCTGAAACCTTCTCCTATGGAGGAGGAATCGAATGATCCTCCTCCAAAACCATCGTTATTGTGATTTTGTGAATTTGAAGAGGAATGATTGGATCCACGACCATTGGATGGACCGCCTGTTTGATAATCTCCAGAATCAAACATTTCTGGTTATGAAGAGGATTGGATGGGTTGCAAGACTAGAGGGAATAAAGATTGAGTTTGATTTGGAAAAGAGATTTCCGTCCTCTGTTTGTGTTACTTTTTGTAGATTGAATTGAATCTAAAGTCTGTAGTTGGATTGAAAAGTTGGACTAGGTCGATTGAAGATTTGGAGATGAAGGGGATTGGAAGGGAGCGAGCTCTCTGTTTCGACTTCTCTCTCTGATACTTGCTGATCTCTTGCCTGCTACTGTTTGAGCAGAACGAACAGATAGATTAGAATTGAATCGAACTGGTTGGTTTCTATGTCTGGATCTTGACTTTAAAGAGTAGAGAAGCTAGTTGCCAGTTGAGTTTGAAAGAAGGAACTGAACTTGGACAATCCTTCAAGGGTTGATGGTAGAATAGAGAGGAGAGTGGATGATGATGAGACCAAGTAAATTGAAGATGAAATCGAGATTGTGTATCGATTCTTGGTTCTCGAACTTGTTGAAGATGACGTTAAGGCTGAAGGATGCGAGAATAGAAGGATTGAGATCCAACACCGATCCGATTATGACTTTGAGATGTGACTTGTGCTCTTGTTCATTCAGATGAGTTCGATTGATCTGTCTCTGTCTTCTAACTCTACTCGCTCTTCTTTCTTTTTTTGTAGCGAGAGAGAGGATGGGTTGAGAAGAAGGAGAGAGAATGAAGGGGCTCATCATCTTCAATAAGGGTTTCATATCCATATTTAGACAGCTCGAAATCTACATAATAATTTGCACATAGCGAGTGGAAAACATTCACATTTCAAGAGCTAAATAGACCAGATACTTCAAGTTTCAAAGAAGAAGAAATGGATAGAAATATAGAAGTCGATTTTGCCTATGGCTTGCTCAGACCGTCAGTGAAGGTCGAAGCTCGATCTGGTGAAGATCGATTGCTGTGTTTCTTTGTAGAATCAAGACTGAATTGAAATCGAATAGATTGAAATAGACAGAAAGGAATAGACAAGATAGAAGTTGGAAAAGGCCCTGAAACCGAGGATTGTTTGTTTGGCAGCCTTTGCAGCTTGCAGCTTGCAGCTTTGCACTTGTCTCTTTCATCACAACTCTCATTCTCTACTTCGACTGTCTAGAGTTCATCCTCAAACACTCGTTAGAATTTATCTGCCACACAATCAGCAAGCATTTCAATCTCTAAGATTGGAACGTCACTCTTTATTCTCAATGAGATCCTCATCTTCAAGTCGGACTGTCTCCTCTTCTTCATCTTCTCTACCACTTCTCTCTCTTCTAACATCTTCAATCTTATTAGGAAACGCCAATGCATCATCATCAACAAATCCACCTTCTTTTCTAAATCAACTCTCTTCATCGACTGGTTCATCCATCAATCTACATCCTCCCTCCATCTTGCAATCAGAAATAGATCCTCACAACCATCTCCTATCCGATCTCACTCGAAGGGGTGTTCAATTGGACAATGATTCAAATCTGAGAAAGAGAGCTGGATCCAGTAGGACGGCTCAGAGTAGTGAGAACCAAGATGATAAATCTCAATTGTTGGGTCAGATGGGAAAGTGAGTATCTCTTAGTAGACAGACCACAAGGAAGCCCCTCTCGATGGCATTCCTCGGGGCAATGAGATGATCAAGATAGATGTAAATCAATATATCTACATAGAGAAAGACCAATCAGAATCGTTCACTTGGAAGTCTATGACCATCTCCACCTGGTCAAGAGAGGGGCAGAGCTGCATGCAACTTTTCTCACTCCGATTCATGAGGTCTTGCAAAAGTCATTGACATTTCTCCATCCTTTCTCCACAGTGCTTACAACGTAGCTCTCAATCTATCGACTACACCACCTCAAAGGAGTTTCGTAGAATTAGACACTGGTTCCGCAGATCTCTGGTTAATCTCTTCAGCATGTACTTCAACAGCATGCAATTCTCAAGGTCTAACCAAATTCAATCCGGATCAAAGTCAATCTTATAAATCAGTTTCAATCCTTCAAAATCAAAATGGATCCTCAACCAATGTCAGTGCCAATTCAAACGGGACAAGCATTTCAAGTTCAGAAAATCCTTTAGGAGGAACTCAATCTCAATCGAAAAAGAAAAGAGCTACTTTGGGAACTGATTTCAGAATTCATAGTTTATCATCTTCTTCTTCTAAAGAAACAACGATCACAAATTCATCAAGTTCTATTCCTTTCTCTGTAACTTATGGATCTTCAGAAACAGCTTCTGGTGTTCTAGGTTCAGATGATATTACATTATCTGGATTAAACTTCCAATCTCAAATCTTTGGTTTGGTAGATTCAACAAATCTAACATTGGGAACTCAAGGTATTTCAGGGGTTTTGGGTATGGGTTTCCCAAGAGGTTCATCTATTTCTAGAACTTTGGTCAATTTCACAAAGGAAGAATTAAATGGTTCAGATTCCAAACCTTTCCTAAGTAATCTACTGACGCATAATAACGTTTCATATCCATTATTCAGTCTAGCTTTGAACAAGACTGGTGGTAAATTAACTCTAGGAGCTTTAGATTCTAACATTTTACCCAATTCCTCAGAAGTTGGACAAGTTGAATGGAGTGATGTTATACCTTTCCCTTCTGGTTCAACTTATAACAACACCAACTCTTCAGATCCAACTACATCATCTTTAATCAATCTAGAAGGACCAGAATTAGGCGATTACGTTTATTGGTCCTTACCTTTGACAGGAGCCGGCTTCAATGGAAGTTCTATTGAGATTTCTCCAACTTATAATAATACTAGAATTCAAGTCGGTGAAAATACTGCTATTGCTCTTGTTGATTCAGGTACAGTTGGAATCGTTGGTTCTTTCCAAGACGTAGCTAATCTTTATGCTCAAATTCCAGAATCTAGACACGTTGGTGAAGGGGTTTATTACGTTCCTTGTTCTACCAATCAGAGAATGTATTTCCAATTCAATGGTGGTAGGAATTTGACTTTGGAACCTGAAGATTATATCATTGGTCCTGCTGCTGGAAATCCTTATGCTTGTATTAGTTGGCCAATCGCAGCTGGTGAGTTGAAACGAGATGAAAGACTTATCGAGGTCTCTTTGCTTTCAGTGCTGACTTCTCTCGTTTCTCTCTTTCTCAGCTGGAACTCCAGATGGTGTAGATTGGATCTTTGGACAAACCTTTTTAAGAACTGTCTATTCAATCTTCAGCTTCGGTATAGATGGAAAAGAACCACCGAAAATAGGTTTATATCCATTAAGACAACCTTCAAATGCAAATAACTCTTCAAGTCTTTTCATTCCTACTTCTGGCGATTCTTTGACTTCATTTTTGAAAAACGATGCAAGTACGATTGCAACGATTTTACCAAATAGTCTGGTTTCTTTGCCTACTCCTACGTCGACTTCTACTTATAGATTCATTAATGCTACTATTACTCCCTCTTTGGGAACTTATCCTACTATTGCAGCCGGTAGTTCTACCTTTATACCTTTGATTTCTAAAGAGAAAGGTAATCAAGGTTTACCTACGATTGCTAATTCTAGTACTCCTTTGGCTGCTCCTTCGAATCCTGCTCAAGATGCTCAGAGGGATTCTGGAGAAACAGTGGTAGGAAGTTATCTACTTTCAGTATTGATTTCATCGATAGTCATTACGTTCTCATTCATTGTCTGAAGAGAATAGTGATATCAGCTTCTCTCGTAAATATCTAATTCTTCTTCTCCTTTCTTAGATGGACATTCTTTACCTGCTTTCTTCCTTTTGTTATCTTTTTCACGAAAGGGTTTACGATGAACATCTCTCATATACCAGCTCAAAATGTCAATTAGACTTTCAAACACTCTTTTCTATTCCTTTTCACTGTCTTTTAATTTCGTCGCTCCCTTCTCTTCGAATGGACTCTCTCTCTCTCGCTCTCTATCTGTATCTTTTCTCTTCTTTTTTCGATGTTCGAACATCTGTTGTGAATTGGTCTCGAAAAGGAGATCTGTCTGAGGAACTCGAATCAAAGCAGTGAAGATTTCGAACCTCTTACTCTTCGATTGCGCGAACGCTAATCGAAAGCCGTCCTCTTTGGGATCTATCTGTTGAAGAACTCTGATGTGCTGAAAAACGAAGAGGAGAAGTGTACTTGGGCCGATGTTGTTTGGAGTGAAGATGAAGAGAACGTCTGGACTCGAATTATCGAGAGTGTCGATCCTCTTTGTCGAATCAGCTCACGCCGTTCAAGATCTCGATTCGAAAAATCTTCTTCTTCACTTTTTCTCCTTCTACCACTCACTCCATATTCAAGAATGAATCCATCATCAATCAGTTCTTCTCAAGACGTCGTCAAAGCGCCTCCTACGCTAGACAAGATCTCAGAAGACGTCCAACTAGCAATCATCAAATTCATCCAGTCTTGGAACAAAGTAGAGGGACCAGAGAAAGAAAGAGAAAGGGGGAAAAGGTGAGCTCGATATCGAAGCCTCTCAAATGGGACTTTGTTTCAAATATTGTCTTTACTGAAACTTTGATTGTTTTTCATGCTACATACTTTATCAGAGTCAGAGATAGCGCTCTCAGAGCTGTAGCCTTGAGCTGCCGAAAATTGCACTCTGTCTACCGTCCTAAGCTGCTTTCCGATGTCACAATCGACAACATGAATCTATTGAAACTTTACTTAGCACTAGTAAGAGATCGTCAATCTGGCACTTTGGTGCGCTCAGTCACTTTCACCCATCGAGATGCTAGCTTGCGTACTCAAGAAGAGATGGAGGATTTCCAAAAGGATTTATCTGAGATTTACGAGGCTCTTAAAGCCCACGGAAGTAGACATGAGGAAACAATAGCCCTAGAGTGCCTTGTGGACGGAATCTATCGATTTCTTCCTAATATCCAAACACTCCTTATCCATCAACCAGGCTTCAATTTCCCTCTCCAATCCAAATTTGCGAATGAAAGACTGGCACCTCTTCCTTTTCTAATTCATTTGCTCAAAAGGCTGTTCATACCGATGTGAAAAGATGTAAAAAAACAATCTCAAAGCTAGGAACGTAGTCTGGATATTGATATTCTGCACTGAATTAAGATCAGCAAGTCTTGGTTGCAACTTCGACCAGGACGACTTCAAGTACTTGACTGATCACTCAGATGCGTTTTGGGGCATGTCACACGTTCAAAAGATAGCTCTAGGGGTAAAATTTTCATGAAATGAAAAGTTTTAAAGATATTGGGATGCAGGAATTGGGAAACAATGGTTTGGGAGAAATGAACTGACTCAAGCGGTCTTCGATCTTCTCAAGGTCACAAAGAATCTCCAATGTCTAGAATTGAACGATATGGCTTCAAGCCCTGACCAAAAATCGAACGTCAATTTTAGCTGCCTTTCAGCCTTACGAAGCTCTTACCTTTCTCTAACGTCTATCCGCTTACTCAGGGTAGCAGTCAATCACAGTGATCCAGAAGACCGCAAGGCCAGCAGCAACTTTTCTCATTTTCAGAAGCTATTGATCATGTCTTTCGATGCAGGGATTGTACTGCTCCTAGCAAGAAGTTTAGACATTATACTTCCACCCGGTTTAAAGGTCATCAACATCCCTTATTACTACTCCCAGTTGACAATCCGGGAGGATATGGAACTGGCTCGTTTCCTCATGGTTAGATCTTACCCTGGTTTGAAGATGGCAGTCGTGCCTTCGAGCCCAATTCTCAGGGATGGCGTGGCATCTGACTCTGACGATTTCAAGAAACTCTGGCTTGAAGGTCGAAGAGAGCTTGAGAAGGCGGAAGTATTCCAGAGTGGGAAAGTCAAATTGAGAATATTAGAATTGGGGGAATCTAGTGAGTATCCAACATCGTCCCAAGAAGCTCGAAGTGTTCCAGCTCCACTTTTCAGTCTTATCGTTTCGTTTCATCTCCAACGCTGCTCAGCTACTGACTCTTTCCTGTTGACACATCCTTCTTCTCTCCTAGTTGGCGAACCTTCAGGAACCGACTTTATGCCGACTCTTACATGGCTCTCATCTCCTTAGAAAAAAGTGTTCGTCGATCTTGGAAGGCTTGAGCCTCCTAGAATATCGAGACAGTGGTTCTTCCGTCCATCCGAAGGATGCTTTGTTCTCCCTTTAGATTCCCTTTCTGTTTCTTTAGCCCTCTTCTACCACAAGAGGCATGTTCTCCTTTCGCTCATATTTCCTTTCACTTCAACTTCCCCGACCGGTCGCTTCGCTGCCTGAAAGAGATAGAGGTCTTCTTTCATCCCTTAATTCTGTTCGCGCCTCTTTGATCATCACGTCACCAGGACATTTCCAAAAGGTAGACTTTCTATATTGAGATTGAATCAAAGGAGATTTGTATATACTGTGACTGAAAGAAATATCCAAAGAAAGAAGAGGGTGCTCTATATAGCAGAAGTACGAAAGATTGCAAAGGGCAAAAGAGATAAGAAAGCAAAGCGAAAGAAGAGCTTCAACTGCCGAAGCTCAAAAATTATGGACAACGAGCGAAGTAGAAGAGAAGAGATGATATTGGAATGGTTTACGAGCGAAAGGTCTCCGTCTCGAAACGATGGAAAGAAAGAGTACGAACGAAATCTTTGAACGAGAACAAATGAGTGTGAGGTTTTGAAGACTCGGATGATTGTGAAACCTGAATGAGTGTGTGTTTGTTTATTGTGAAAACGAAAAATGAGAGTGAAAAGATCTAGAACAAGAAATAGATTTGCAGTTGACGATAGATTTGCGATTTTGAAAAGTGTGCGAGGGGGGATATTTGACAGAGGGTAGTAGTGGACTGAGCGAATGAATCGTTCAGGCGCTTTCTAATTGGAACATCAGGACTGTATGAAGCTTTAGGTGAAGGAACAATGATAATCATGGAAGGCATTGAAGCTAGAACTATCTAGTAGACTTTCGGTTGTCCGTCACCAACGACATCAGAAGAACTTCGTTCAGTATTTGCGCCTAGATGTTGTTGACTTTCATCTTCATTTGGAGAAGTCCTATTATGATTCTCATTCTGATTATTATTGGTAGTTGCAACTTGACCATATTGATAATCCTCACTATTTCCATTACCATCTCCAACATTCTTTTCTCCAACAACGTTTCCCTCTCCATCTCTTTTGACTGGCTTCAATTTACTTTTCCTAAAAGGACTAATGAGATCCAAAACGGTAACTACGAATAAGAAAATGATGGGTAAACCAGTGACTACCAATAAAACGAAACCGACAATGACTCTTGGGATGGTGGTAACATTTGCTCTCTCAGTGAAGGCAATGCAAACTGCCCAGCTTAACATTCTAGTAATCGATAGGATGATGAAGACGAAATCCGATTTCTTGTCTCTACCAACTCTAAGAACGCAAAGAACGATTGTGAAGATGAATTCTAGAACTAGTAAACCGACTGATTGGATGAAACCGTGTCCTTGAGCGAAGGAGATGAAGCATGCCTATGGAATGGAGGAGAATGAAGGGAGATAAAAGAGGAGATAATAGAGCGAAGATCAGTAAGGTGGAAGCCTTGTTTCTGCAAAGACAAGTTTTCTCTCCTGTCTTTGAGAACTCGACAATTCTCTGGTCTGTCCTCGTTCATCGTTCCTCTTTCTCTGCGCGGAAGTCTCCACTCACCCTGATAACAGAAGCAACCAAAAAGACCAAAGCGAACCAATAATACTTAGGTCTATAAGGATGAGCCATTGCGCCATCTCTTTTAACCAAAAGACTTTCATGAGCCGGAGGGATCCCACCTTTTTCATCGTAATACAATTCCTGTCTAGCCGATTTAGTTCCAATGACCGATTCATTCTTTCTAACATGTCTAATCATAGGCCAAAACAAAACCAAACCTCCTGCCAAGTAAAAAGCCAAAAAGATGGCAGCTACCAAATCAGGGACCCAAGAATCTCCATTTTTCCATTGATAAAAAGCAAAGATTAAAAAGATTGGAAAAGTGATTAAATAAAATCTACCCATAAAGACTGGTAAGATATTACCAAAGAATTCCTTCTTTGTGGAAAATCTATGTGCCCATCCATGTTCTCCATCTTTCTTGATCGATTTCAAAGTTAATGCCAATAGATAGACTAAAAAGAGAATTACCAAAATCATTCCTAAAAAGATTAAACCAGATACTAAAACTGTTAGGAATGCATTGTCTGGTGCAATGTATAACCTTTCAGCGAACATTGCTAATCCTTCACTCGAAGTTGCGTTTTGAGTAATGGTATGGATTTGAGAAGATGAATCGGATTGAATGAGATGACCATCTGGACCTGTGTTTGGTGCATACATTTGACGTTTGACCAATTCAGAGCTCAAATCAAGGAAGTAACCAGTTCCTGGTAAAGGTGATAGTTTGGTGAAAGAAGATTGAATGTTTGATTGAAGTTGATTCGAAGAGGATCCATCGTTGACTTTGGAAATCAAACTGATTCCACCCAGACCTCCCAGACCACCTAAACCAGAAGTAGCAGGAGTTGAAGGAGTAGAAGAAGAGAAAGGATCATATTTCCTACCGACTTGAGCAGTCAAATCACTTCCAAAAGTTGCAGTGTTAGTTCCACCCGTATTCCTTCTAGTCTTGGTGATTGAGTTCTGTAAAGATGGAATATCAATCATACCAACTGACCAACCGAAATTCAAAGCATAAGACAAGAAAGCGATTGGATAAGTTAAACTCAAGAACGAAGCCAAAGCTACATGTTGCAATGACATCATGACATCTATGATTCTCCATTGAGCAGCTCCTGTTGATTGAGCTATGCAACTATGGAGGATTGAAGAGAAAGCTGCTAATAATGCTAAACCTACTGTTGCCCAAATGGCTGCTATTTGATGAGTGGTATGTCCGTTTGAAAGAGTTGCTTGAACACATCCTACCACTTCGTTGGTTGCTTGGTTGGTCACTTCTAGAGTCGCTACTGCTTCCAGATCTGGAATCGTAAAGGCAATCGTAGGGATTCCACTGGCTAGATCCTTTGGGATTGGGAAGATTCCACCACCTAGTAGGAGAAAGAGAGGAGAAAAGAAGAGGATGAGTAAGGCAAAGATGCTATTTACAGCAGTCTACAAATGATGTAACTCCACTTCTTCCCTCTTCAATCCAGTTCTGAATTCAATACAAGAATTGACAGTTCGTTTCAATCTTTGCCTGTACCATACCTCCTTAGAATTTATCTTTCTGCTCAGCTCAGCTCAGCTCATTCTTCCATTCCCCTTTCTCCATCACCATTTCAGCTTTTACGAAAACTCACCATTGAACTCATAAGTCGGTAATGGACAAAGTAAACCTCCTCCAATCTGACAAAGATCCAACTGTACGTTAAAGAGACCCAAGCCATAAGCGTTTACGCTCAAAGCGATGGTAGCGTTCAAATTTGGATCGATGGAAGCTGCAGCCAGATCGAATTCTAAAGTACTGTTCTCTGGAAAGAATTTCAAATCCAATGCCGTCACCAAAAGAGCCAAAGGAGGTGAACAGTAGGCTGATGATGATGTGTCTGTGGAATGGTTTGGAAGGAGAGAAAAGAAGGCAGAGGTAGAGGGATGAGGATGAGGTTGATTGATGAGCAAGGCAGAAGACGCAGAATAGTGTCCGACATGACCTTGTTACTCACATAGTTGATGAGGAGCTCCAATTCCGGCTGAATGAGTATTCTCTGTTGGATATATTGTATCTCCATTGACTCGATTGATCAAAGTTGAGGATAGTGAAAGAAGTGACAAGGCAGTTGCAGTTGCAGTTGCAGTTGATGATTTCTTGCTCCTCTTCTTCTTCTTGTTGCTGTTATTCTTCCGCCTCGATTTACTCGACGATGAAGATGTTATTGTAAATGGTAGCATTCTTGTGAGAGAAGGTGTAGAGAGAGAGAGAGAGAGAGAAAGGAGGAGGAGGAGTCGAAGGGTAGAGGATGAAATTTGACAGGTGGAGAAAAGAGTAGAGAAGATCGAACAATGGTGGGTCGATCACAAAGGATAACTTGGGAAAACTCTGGCTCTTCTTGAAATTCGAGAATAAGTTGAGCCTTGGAAATCGATGTTTGGACGAAGGAAAGCAGGAGGACAGGATAGATAGAGCGAACAAAAGAGTACAAGGTTGAATTTGACTTTGATTGATGTGATGAGCTTCGCTTGGAAAGGAGGATCGCAGCACCTTCTTTGTCTTGCCTTGCTTGATTGAAGACTTTTCCCAAACGTTCTAAATCTGCTTTCAATCTCTACTTTCAGGATCTTGCAAAGATGAAGAAAAGAGAAAAGAAAGAAGAGAGAGAGAGTCAGAGGAAAGAGAATCAAGAAACTCGCTGAGATTCAAATCCAAACCCCTCTCTCGATCAAGGAGATCATCTTCCGTTTGTCCACTTCGACGGACGTCACTTTCCTCTATCAGGTCATCTACTTTCAATCCTCCTTGTCAAGAGAGAGACACTCTCACACAATCACCAAAATACTCCGGGGGTGACGTTAGAGATCATTCAGAAGAGATGAAAATGAAATGAAAAGAGACACATGGGTATAAGGAGAAGTAAGAGAAAGGTAAGGAGGCAAGTCCATGAGATAAATATAAAAAAACATCTAAAGAAACAGAATGGGAGAATAAACTTTGACCTGAAAGAAAGAGCAAGGAGCAAAGAAAGAGATCGGAGAATAAAGATACCAAGAAACTTGAGATGCTCCACTTGAGGTCCTGTTCCGTTCTGTTTCGTTTTCGACTGCAAAGGAAGATACCATGAAGAAAGGCAAAACTTTGTAAGAGAATGGATAGAAGGTTGGGGTCCATCTTGAGGGTTAAAACGAAGTAGGAAAGGCTCTCATGTTTGAGGAAATCCTCTTGTCGAAAGCCTTCCATTCCTAAATTGAACTTTCCACTCCTTGTTCTCTATTCTTTCTTAATCCAAGCTCAATCTAGAAGCATTTCCTCTACCACTGTTAATTCCAATTACCATTGGATTAGACTCTCTCCTCTCACTCATCAAAGTTCCATTCCCATTCCCACTCCCATTCGTATCTTCCAATCTAGTACTCTCTCTTCTATCATTGAAACCCAATTCTTCCTCTTCATCTTCCAAAATCGGACTCTTAACAACCTTATTACCATTACCATTCAAAGTTTCCAAACCATTAAAAGATTGAGTAGATTTCCCTCTAAAAGCTCTTCCTACTTGTCTTCTTCTAGAAATCGTAGTGGCTGCTTCTTGAGTAGGTTTCTCATGGGCTTCTTTAAGACCATTACCGAAATTCTTGAAACAGATTAGAGAATTGATGGTGGTCAACAGTAGAGATGCCTGATTGACGCAATTTGAGGAAAAAGAAGAGAGTATTCGTTAGAAGATCCAATCCTTCTCGAGAAGAAGCCTCTCATGATGAAACTCACTATAGAAAAGATTGAAAACCAAGTCAAAGTCAATTTGACATGAACGTAATTCTCTTCCGAACTAGGATTATACATTACGCTCAATTTATAAGCGAAATAAGTCAAACCTGCCAAAAACAGGATTATTGAAAAGATCATTAAGTACTTGATTTCCTTTCTGACTGCGATTGCAGCTAATACTAAAGATGCGATTGCTAATGGGATTGCTGCTATCGTCACTCCGAAACCCCAATCATCTCGATCGGCGATCAGGATTAGATAGGCGACTGAGAAACCTGTTCCGAAGAAGAAACAGAATTTGAGAAGGACGACAAAGACCTGGATCGGAAAGAAAGAAGAGAGAGAGGGGAAGGGGGGGGGGAAGAAACAGTTAGGAACGATCCGGTTAAGAAAAGAATCATTGGATTCAGTAACGTCGAGATGGGAAAGAGGGAGAGAAAGGTTGAACATTTCTCCATGAAGCACGACTCACCTGATACCAAAGGAACATTTTCCTAATACTCAAATCAGCCCCCAATTTCTTATAAATCAACCATCCAAATTCAGTATGTAATCTCCAAGTCAAAATCGTTATAGGAATCTGAGCCAATCCAACAATAACAGGAACAACAATCAAGAATTTTTCCACAGTAGGATAAAGAGTATTTGATAAATCGCAAACCTTTCTAGAATTTTGATCTGAAGGATCACAAAGAAAATTATATCCAGAAGCTTCATCTTGATTTCGAATGGCATCTCTGACTTGAGAGATTTCCAAAGAAGCTGTGATGATGAGAGCTACGTTGAAAACGGAGACTCCTATACATTGAATCGTATTCTTTAATCGTGCTGCATCTAGAGCGAAGATTACTTCGAATAACATTCCAAAGACGAAGATTGCTAACTGGAAGTGGGTAGGGAGAAGAGAAAGGGGGGTTGCAAGTTCAGAAAAAGCAAATACTATATGAAGAGATTTAAAGATAGGTTCAAACTCACGTAGACAGGAACTGTTTTGAGCTCTTGACTTTGAGTTGGTACTTTTGCCTGTTGGAAAAATAGGGCCGAATGAAGTAGAGAGAAATGAAGTGTCAGTCAAGAAAGCTCAAAAAGAAGGGAAAGGGAAGGGGGAGGGGGAGCTCAAGACCAAGTCGAAGGTCCGATTCTCTCATCATTCCAAGGTCATTGTAAGCCTCGATAGGTAATGAAAAGTATCTTCTGAGAAAAACTTTCTTGCAGCATCGATTGAAGAAGATGTCTCTGGAGAGAGAGATTAAAACCTCCCTCGAGCTTATCCGCATGATAGAGCAAATACAAACTCTGCTTTCCACCTTCTTTCGACAACTTACCTCTATCATTCCAAAAACAATAGCTACCATTATGATTACAATGACAGCTTCCACCAAAATGACACCCAAATACAAACCAGCCCATCTAGAGGGAACCAAAGAATCCCAAAAGTTTAAAGCTACAGCAGCAGTCGCAGTACTCTTTCCACTATTCCCAGTCCCATTCGTTTTCTCTGTAGTCTTGGTTTCTCTTGAAGCTAGAGTTCCAATGTTTCTATTGAGATTTGTGTTTATACTTTGGGGATTGTTGTTATTGGAGGATTGAGTTGGAGAAGAGACTAAAGGAGGCGAGTTGAAAGAAGATGGAGTGGATTGAGATTGATAATAAGAAGTTTGAGTTGTGTCTGCGGATGCGATTGGATTGTGATTGTCTTTATTGAAAGCTACATTTCGATTGAAGAAAGAAGTTGAATTGGGTGAAGTTAGAGCGGGCGCAGGAGAAGAGATCGAATGGAATTCAGCTCCATTCTCATTCTGATTCTCATTGGGTTGATCTCGATATGTCGAATAGTTTTGATAATCTTGATAGTCGTGATAATAATTGGACGCCATTCTTTGGCTCAATTCAGAGACAAGTAGAGAGAGATGAGGAGGTTTGTGGACAACAGTCGAACTACTTTTTACTGAGAGTCTCTTTGAGTCTCTCTCACATGATTTCATTCAAGCATCACACTTCTCAGAAAGTCATTTTCGAATACATAGGCAGCCAAAGCAGATGACATTCCTTCCCGTTTCTTCTAACAAAAGCAAAAGTAGGTGTCTTTGGAGAAAGAGAAGGTTGGTGGTGCTTGCTTGATGGGAGATGCTTGATAATGGAGAGAGGGAGAGAGAGCTTTCCAGATGTGCCACTCTTTATCTGTAATCGATGAGTAGGATGGCTGCTACTAGACGAGTTGTTAGATTGAGTCAAAGAGATGATGTGGTAAGAAGGAAACGATCAAGCGACCCTTTATCAAGGCCAGCTCGGTGGTCTCGCGGTCTTTTTCTTTGTCTCATCTCAAATTCTTCCTTCTTCCCTCTTGGTCATTTTGACTATTTGATCAAGCGTAAGTAGACTCAAAAAGAAGAAGAAAATTGGATCAGATCTCGTCGCTACAGAAGCGAACGTCTGACCCGCACTATCCCTGCTGCCAACAGATTGAGTGATTATCATTCAGAAGTTTGAGGGAAAGACAGTGGTATGTATGCGTTGAGATTGCGGAAAAGACAGATTGAAATGAGACAAAAGTTATGTATGTACAGAGCCGACTTGAACAAAAATAATAAGTCGTGGAAAGGTTGGTTCCCTTGAAACCAGATGATGAAATCGAAAAGAATGGGACTCTCAAGCCTCTAATCTTTCTTTCCACTCTTGATTTGATCTTCAACTTGAGTATCAACAATGGTTCCAGGTTCAGCGACAAAGTTTTGAGGTCTGTTTCCCTCTTCGTCTTGACGCTCGACGTCCGACCATTCACCATCTTCAACTTCCAAATCGTCCAAGTCTGCTGGGAGTAGGATAGCTCTATCGATAGCATTTGGAAGACCTCTATGTCTACCGCGAATCATGACTGCTACGACGACTAATTTGGATAGAGTTCTAAATCTTCCAGAGAGGGAAAAGTTGTCGGTTGGTGTTCCGAGACTTAAACCGACCGTTCCGTAGGCACTAACGACTTCGAAGAGCACAGAGAAGATTGTAAAGTAAGTGTCTGTTGATGGATCTTCGATCTGGTTCTTCTCAATTATGCAGATGACCCAAACAGCCAGAGCCAGCCTGCGAAGCGATAAAAAAAAAAAAAGGAAGTGACAGAAGGATGATCAGTATCCGACGAGGGCTGGATTGTGAAATGCAAGTATCCGAATCCTTTTCGACTCACCAGAAGATATCATACGAAAGTTGTCGCCTTGCATGGACAGCGAGGTAGGATCCCACATTGTTTCTCGTGACTTTCCCTTCGTCGATTGATTCTCCATCGTCTTCGGTGTAGACTCCCAGAGCTCTCTCTTCGTAGACGTTGGTAGATCGGACCGACAAAGAAATTGGAAAGGCTGAAAGATATTGCATTACCACATAAGCCAACTGAACCGAAGGTGCGATTCCAAGGAATCCTACGACCTGAAATCCTGCAGTTCGAACTGCTATTCCCTGGAATAAGCCGTCAAAGATCCTTTGACCAACTGGAATTGAAGTGATTGAAGGGTTCGACAAGTCCAGAATCTCGAACAAGACCTGGATTGGAGAAGGGGTGATGATGGTTCGAGAGTGAGCTAGCATCGAAAAGACAGATTCAAACGAGTCTTTCCCATCATCAAGAAATTCACATCTTGATATTGATCAAGGGGTTAATCCTATTACTCACCCAATCGATCGAATTGAAGAGAATCAACACTAGAATCAGCAGCTTAGTTTGAGCAGAAGGAAACAGATAAACAAAACATCTTCTAGGATGATCCAGTAAGAACCTCAGAGTTTCGAACAACTTGCTCTCTTGAGGCACCACTCGTGAGATTGACCAAATGATGAAACGAAGCATGACTGGGAAAGCAGTGTTTCCAACTAGAATCAGAAATGCCATAGGGATGAGAACTGCATATTGATCTGTCCATAGAAGATTGGATATCAAAGGCGAAGAATGTCAACTTTCAGCGCACCTAAGAAATGATTGGTTCTGTCTCTACTCACCTGCTAGATTGAGCATCGAGGTATCGACGAGAGACAAGCCACAATTCGTCATTGCACTCGTCATTTGGAACCAGGCGTACCTATCGATCCGAAAGGGCAAAAGAAAATTCAATGCAAGCTCGAATCACCGGCCTTTCTAACAAGCTTCTTCGATGAGCTAGGCAACTCACCAAGTAGGATCAGGAGAAGTTTCACCTTGAGATTCAAGGACCGATCTAGCTTTACTTCCAGCAGAAGAAGCTAGATAAGGAGCAGAGATGAGAACACAGATCCCAATCATCAAGATCCAATAAAGAGGTAGAATGACAGCCAGAACGTTCAAGCTTCGATATTCAACTCCACCCAATTCTTCCCTTTGACTTTCAGTGAGATCATGAAATCTGGAATTCTTCGAAACCGTGACATCAAAAGAGAAATAAGGAGCAGCCGTGGTAGAATCCAGAGTTTGATTGGTCTCCAATGCCGTTCCAGATCTAGTGGAAGTAATGGTCGAGGTTCTTTTCATCGCTGCTGTTGTTGAAGTGAAAGACTTCTCAAAGATCGAGCGACCTACATCCCAAGGAGATGGGAAACCACCTAACCCGCGTTCTTTCGCCGAAGTACGAGTTCTGGACAATGGAATTCCTGAACCTCTAAACCTAGACGAGGAAACCGAATTCATCGTTAGACTTCTTTCTAATCCAGTTGCAGCTCTGTTGCGAGCACGTAGTTCGGATTGAGTTGCGAAACCAATGGTTTGAGTTCTTGGAAAGTTTGAAACTGTTGGAGTGACTGCAGAATTCGAATTGTTGTTGATAATAGTCGAAGATTCTGGCTTGGAAGGATCCTGGGTCTCTGTAGGATTCAAGATCCCAGCTTGATGATGAAAAGGTTCGATTGAAGCTCTCAAAGGAGAAAGGGGAGTTGCTGGGTTCTTGTCCTTGTCATCTTCCACTATTCTCTTGTTGATCAAAGTCGGAGGTTGTTCAGTTCTCCTAATCATATCGGTCCTAATCACTCTCCCGCCACTTAGACTTCTTTCCACTTCTTCACGATGATTTTCTTCAGAAACCTTTTCATCGCTTTCTCTCCTTTTCTCCTCTTCTTCCAACCTTCTCAAATCATCTAGCTTTTTCCTTGCTTTCGGAGAATGCTTGAGTAAATGAGAGAATCTTTTCTGGAAGTAGTGTCTTCTGGTAAGGACCATTGTGATGGAGACTACTACCAGAGAGCCAATGGATTGTAGAAAGAACAGAATAGCCTGTTGAAAGTAGGTCGTAGTGGAAACGTTGATGGTGGATAAACCAGTGACAGTCATTGCTGAGAAACAGAGGAATAAGCAGTCGATATAGTTGATGTGAGTAGTTCCACTTGATCCATAGAAGATTCCAGAGAAGATGAGAGGTACGAAGACGAAGACTAGAAGGTGGATTCGCTGAAGATAGGAGCAGAAAAGAAGGGGGAGATGAGGAGTGGAGATGAGCTTGTGGGGAAGGCAATCTCGATGGTTCTTGAATCGGACATGACTGCCACATTCTTGCAGAGTGATCAATGTTATTATCAAGGCTTCTCTCGCATATCGACGAAAAGGAAAGCATCAGAGACTGGAGTCGAGCGTTGCTTGCTCTGTTGCTACTCCAACCTCTAATTATCCCTTGTCACTTCCAATGCAGCATTCAATTTACTCTTGTCTGCCAGGCCTCGAATAGCCGTCTATCCCTGAGATCCATCTCTCTTGACTTAATCTACTCACAAAGAAGTTGAGGTGGGATTTCAAAGAGCTCCAATTGCCAGATGTGGTTGCAGATCCAATTCCAGATCTATTTATGCTGAACCGCCGCATCTTTCCAGATGTGATGTTGTTGCTCTATCCTATTCCTTCAAGCCAGAGAAGCAAAACCTTTCCCAAATAAATCGAAACAGAAGTCTCTTGAAGAAAGTTGAGCGAGACTTGTTTTGGCTGTTGAGGTCTGAAGAAGGCTAGCTTCGATTCTTTTTCTTGCAGCCTCTACTTGCGCTCCGTTTAACCCCGCTCACCTCTCCAGATGCAGTTTGGAGGAAGCTTCATATTCAGAACTCGATTTTGATCCCTATTGCAAGCCCAAAGCGGGAGGCGAACGAAGATCATCGTTCTCTTGCCTAGCTAGAGAGGCTTCCGATGCTTTTCCACCTTCTCGTCCATCCAAAGGCTCCAGACTCAGACGTGGCTTCAGAATAAAGCTTCTTAATGGAGGTGAGATGAAGAAGAGGTCGAAATATATAAGATTATTTGAGAGAAGCGTTGCTTCATGCTCTCTTGCTTTTAAGAAGTGAGACTTCACTCATTATCCTGATTCGAGGTTTGAATTTGAAGTCCATGGCAAGATTAGGGAGTTCAGAAGGTTCAGTTTGACGATAAAGCTGAAGGTTAGAGGAGAGAAAGAGGGCATTGGAAATACGAAGAAAGCTCTTTGTGGGTTTCCATTTCCCAACTTCCACCCACCCGGCACCTGACTGACCATCAGAACACCTGCCGCTTCCAACTTCTTGGGGTACATTTCTAACCAAGCTTTCAAAAACTTCTCATATTGAAGGCGGAAAGAAGCAGTGTTCACTATTGAAGCTCGAGATTGAAGAAGCAGCAGCAATCGATGCGCGTTTTACCCAAGCCGGCCAGCCCCAACTTTCATTCTTCTACTTGCACAGCCTCAGCATACTATATGATATCATTTTCCGATCTAAACTTGGCCGAATGTCATTAACCAATTTTGAGAGAAAGCTCTGGAGAACGCGCAGCTCGCAGTTCGTTTTCAGGGGCCTTTGCAGCCTTCTCTATAAAAGAGCCGAAATCTCTCCCAACTCTCTCCTTCTTCCCCTCCTCAGCATTCTTTCATCAAATTCAAAATCACCATGACTATTTTAACAAACGTCGTATCTGATTCTATCCAGTCCACCTTCAACAATGCTCAAGCCCAAGTTCAAGATTTCACAAATCTAAAACCATCCAAAGGGATCACTCTTCCTTCAAGAATTCATACTTCGTTGATGAAAACTAATACGAAGAAGAGAAAACCAGATCCAATCTCTCAATTTCTACGTCTCAAACAAGAGTATGGAAAAGAGAATGAAGCATCGAAAGATCTGCTGGAAATCACTGGAGATCAAAGCAGATGTTACTTTCCTACTCAAACCTGTCTGGCTAGATGTTCGGTAGATGAGAAGCTTCTGAATGGGAGTAGTGGATGTGAAGAGATCATCGCCGAGTTCAGAGGTGAGTAAGAGACATGTGCCTTCTTTTCCTTACAGTACATTCCGTTCTTCATGCAGGAAGTCTGATACAACTCTCATCGTCCAATCCTCCCGTTTCCCTCCTTCAACTTCTTCCAGGAGAGATCCATTCTTTCGGACTCAGGTGAGAGTTGAGTTGCGAACTTGAATCATTGGAAGTGGCCTAGCATTCTCTGACACGAACTCTGACCTTGGTCCTGATGTTTCCATTCGCACGAAACACAGCTCTGATGGACGATCTCAATACGTTCACAAACACACCTCATATCTATTTTCCTACTCTACTCAGCTCTACAGCTCAAAGGGCGAACCAACAGCTCTAGGATCTGGAATCTCTTCTAAGCTCGTTCCAAACGGAGAGCCAGGTCAACACAGTGGCGTCTCTTCTTCAGCAGCTTCTTCCAAATCATCCAAGAAAAAATGGATACTGGAATCAATTCTACCCGAGAATGGTTGGGTAGAAGAAGAGGGCCAACCCAAGCTGGTTCCACTGCCTTCAACATTCAGAGACTTCTATCCAAAATCATACTATTGTGGATCCAACTTTATCACTTATGGCTGGAAGATTAGCGCCATCATGAGTGGAAATACTAAGAAGAATCATAGATACTGGTTACCGATCTTGGTCTTGCCACTCTCCAATACAGACGCAAGTCAAGTCGGCAGAAGTTTAGAACCTCCAACTTATTCTTCTAGTAGCATCAGTAGCTCGACTCACAGTTCATCTTCAAGCTCTTTACCTCGTGATTGGAGTTCGAACACTCTCGAGTCCAAGATCAAGAAAGGGATCTTCTTCTCCAAGGGCAAGATGGAACTCACTGTGAGTCAAGTGAAGCTTCTTCGAAACCTCATCTGGCTCTCTTGCTATTCTACTTTTAGTGACTTTCTCACTTTCGCAATCTTTATCCCATTCCGAACAGCTCTCGTTCCCGCCGGTCACTTCTGTCTCTTTGACTACTTCTTTGCCATTTCTTCTATCGATCGAAGTATTCTCAAATCAACTTTCAGACCTGCTCCCTGACTCGAGCTCCTCGACTTTACCTCAACTACCTCTTTCTGGAGCTGGAGAGTACCATCCAAAGTTTGAACTTGTAAGAAGAGACATCGGTAGAGGTCCCAGGCGTTTAGTCAGGACTGAAGGTCCAAGATCAACAAACGAGAACTCTATTCCTCTGGAAGTAGAATGGAACGATGGTCATCTGAATTGGACTGGAAGCAAGATCAGAAGTAGCGGCAGAGATGGTCAAGGTTCAGAGTTGGAAATGGTCGATGGACTCTCAAAGAGTTGGAGTTCACCCAGAGCTGTCGGTGAATCTTTAGAAGAACAAGAAGATGAAATCGAAAGTTTCTCAACAACTACTTCACAAGAAAAGAGACCAAGCTCGCCAACCAGTTCTTTCTTCTCAAAGTTCACAGACAAAGGGAAAGGAAGAGAAGCGTCGACTTCATCACCACCAACAACAACATCTTCAGGTTCGAAGTCTTACTTTTCAACGAAAGCCATCATTTCAGGTTCGCTCTCCAGCTTCATCACTCCAACTATCGACTTACCCAAGCTGAAAACCTCTCATCAACTCAAGTTAAAGTGGAAACTCAAAGGTCTAGGAAACGACGTCGAAGAGATCCTTGGAGACTTTGACATCTTCAACAACATCTCGACTGGAATCGATCTGAACGACGTCTCTAAGTTCGAATCGAATCCGAATGGATTGAGCTTCAGAGTCCTAGGCTCGAGCAGTAGTAGACTGCAAGAGGGGAACGACGAAGCAGGAGGAAGTTGGGATCGAGAACCTCCTGAAGATGATCAGGAAGAAGGAGAAGAGATCGAAGTTGAAGAACTAGAAATGGAAGAGCAATCTCTCGACGAGAAAACAGTCGGGTTGGAAAAGGACTTGAGTGAACTGGAAATCGAAAAATGAGATAGTATTGCTTGAATTTCGCTTCTTGTGTTCGTATCTTGTATATTTTGAATGTAATTGCATCGAACCTGTGTAGACCTTGTTTGGAAGACGACAAAGAAGAGTCAAGTTGTCAATGCTAAAGACTTGCTGCTCGATTCCGAGCATGGAATTGCTTTTGTTCTAGGTGTCCAAAATGAAGAAGATGAACTGAATTGAATTTCTTATGGAGAAGATGAAGCACGAGTCTAAGCTTTGAATCGTTCAATCCTTGTCGAATCCTTCTGTCGCCGCTTCTGTTCCTAATACATTCGCTCGAGCGCACGGGAGTCGGACAACCATCTATTCAAAGGGAACATAAAAAATCGGAAGAACATCGTTTGAAGTGGGAGGGAAAGGGCCTTCTCGTCGCAGTTGAGAGTGAGAACAACAATCGCCACCGAGGTTAATGAGGGGAAGGGAAGCGCTCCTTGTTCTTGATGACATCAGGATCCTGTGCCATCATCTTGTTCCAGGCGTCAATTGCTGGGTAGTGCGAGTGAGTGCTGCGAGAGAAGAGAGCGTGGGTCAAGAGTGAGTCGGAGATCAGGTTGATGAGTGAGAGATCAGCTTGAGCTTAAGCTAGATGCTCATGCCACTAACGTCTTTACTCACATTCCGAAGGCTTCAGCAATCCCTACCCAGCCAAAAAAAGCGATATCAACAATGGTCAACCTATCGAGAACAATGTATTTGCTTCCTGCTTTTCCTTGTTTCTCGAGTTGACCATCCAAGACTTTGTATAATCTGTCGATTTCGTCTCTGAATCTCTTCTTGACGCTGGCTGGAGGGTCTTCACCGTAAATGGGCTTGAAGAATTTGTCTGAAAGCACAAGGAAGATAGAAAAAGACAAAGTCAGCGCAACCACTTTAGACGCAAATAAAGAACAGACGAAATACCACTCGAGGCAAACAAATCACCCGACTCGATGCCAACTCATTCAATTGAGACTTGACTCACCCATGTACATCACTTGGCCTTGGACAGGACCAATTCCAGATACTTGATGGAACAACCAGGTCTGAACGTTCGCTCTCTCTGCCAAAGTCTTGCCGGAGAACCTTCCATCCTTGTCGAATTTTTCGCTCAGATAATTGAGGATCGCACCTGACTCCCAGACCACCAGATTGTTCTCCGAATAGTCTACGATACTTGGCAATCTTCCATTGGGATTGACGGCGAGGTACTCTGCTCCCTTGACCCCCTTTGGATCCTTGTGGTCGAAAGAGCGGATGACGGTGTCGAATTCTACTCCCAACTTCTGCAGGTAGAGATAGATTTTGCTCGGATTCGGTCCTCCAGCTCCTGGACCAGCGTAGACAGTGATAGAAGGAGTCATTTTCTTTTTTCTGGAGAAGAAGTTCATATGGAGAGGTCTTGGGAAGGCGGGAGGTTGGGAGGTCGCGCTTTTATGCAGCCCCCACTCGTCATCTCACCATTCCTCTATGCATTTCTGACCTTTTCACAGTTGAAAGTCTTTGTCATTGGCGGTTTCGAGGTGCTTGACTTCTGAACAGCGAACGCTCCCCTCTCTCACCCGTCCAACTGGACTCTCATCCGTGTCTCGAGCTTCGGAATCGCAGAAAAAAGGACCGCTGATCTCCTGTGTCTAAGCAGAAGGCGCAGCATTCTTGGAAGCTTTGACAATTTCAATAAGATTTCGACTGGGATCGATTTGAACGAGGTCTCCAAATTTGAATTGAATCCGAATGGATTGAGATTCAGAGTTCTATCTTGGAACAGTAGTAGACTAAAAGAGGGGAATGGTGAAGTAGGGGGAGGTTGGGATCATGAACCGCCTGAAGAAGGAGAAAGAGATCGAAGTTGAAGAACTAATAGGAGTTGGGTTGGAAAAGGACTTAAGTGAACTCGAACTTGCAAAATGAGACGAATTGTTTGCTGTTTGAACTCCGCTTCTTCTGTTCGTATCCTTACATGATTTGAACGGGATCGCATCTGTTTGGTAGACGACTAGACGTAAAACGGAAGATTCAGATTTCATAACTCAGAAGACGAAGAAGAGGACTAGAAGGTCAAAGATTGCCAAAGCCAAATATTTGCTGCTCAATTTGAGCTTGAAAATAGTTCTCTAATCTCTTGTTTGACAGATTCTGTAAGTCTACTTTGTGGCTTGGAGATTTGAGAACGAGCATGATGACGAAGGAAAGAAGAAATAATAACTTCTTCTTGCACTCCAACTACTACCACTTAATTTCAAGATGGCTTCTGCTTCTTCTGCTCCAGTCCGTAAATTGAGGATAGCAACTTTACACGGCTATACTTCAAACGCATTCATCTTCACAAAACGATTGGGTGCAATCAGAAAGGCTTGCAAAGGTGAATAGATCTCCACTCAGAACTGATCAGAAATCTTTTAAGAGACTAATCGCCTATCTATCTCCTCTTCTCATTCTTCCAGATGTAGCAGATTTCATTCCTTTGAATGGACCTCATCTAGTACAGCCAATCACTTCCCCTTCAGGTTCATTGGACGCTCCTGAACAATCTGAAGAAGTCAATGAAAACACTCCCATCGAAGAACAACCTAGAGCTTGGTGGAAGGCAAAGGATGATGGCACTTATGATGGCTTGCAGTTGACTGTGGAATTCTTGAATCAGAAATTGAAAGAAGAAGGTCCCTTTGATGGTGTCTTCGGTTTCAGTCAAGGTGAGGATTCAGTGGTGGAGAAGAATGTAAAGTTGGAAGAACCGGCGGAAGAAGCTCGAGTGATCTCCTTGCAGACTTGGGTTTGGTTCACTTTCTGAAGAGCTTTGGAGCTTTAAGAGTCTGGATCACTTTGTGAAATTCAAAGAATCGTTGAGAAGGTAGCTTTCATCAAAGAGCCGATCTTCTTCAAGTCATCTCATCTTTTCTCCATCTTCAACCTTTCTTTATCTCGTCTCTCATCAACCTACCTCATCTCTCTAGGTGCATGCTTTGCAGGAATGCTAGCTTCAGCTCTAGAAGGTCCCAAATCTCCTAATCGTATCAAAGGTCTGATTGTCCCCGAAAATCAAGGTCCACTGAAGTTCTGCGTGGCGATAGGTGGGTTCAGAGCTAGGGATCCTTCTTTTCAAGACGATCTTTTCCCTAAATCTGGAATTCAGACTCCTGTTCTGCATGTCCTTGGGAAGTGAGTGTTGCCGTAGATCGAGTCAAAACTCGCTTGAAACGTCTTAGACTTTCTTTACCTTTCTGAAAGCAAGACTTTTGACACACCTCGATGCTTTATGCTGCACTTTATGACATCTTGTTCCTGTTCGCTTATCGATTTGTCTCTGATTTTTCTCTTCATTTCTTTTCTCACGGTGACAGAAACGATTTCGTAGTCGATGCTGAAAGATCTCAGACTTTGATTGACGCCTGTGCAAACTCAAGAGTCGAACAACATGAAGGTGGACATGCTACTCCTTCCCAGTGAGTACCCAAATCATCCTGTACACTTGTCTCGATTTTCTTTCCTTCTCGCCGTCTTCAGAGGGATCACATCGTGGACATTCTCTGCTCACGACTTCTTCTCGTTTTTCAATTCTGTTTCTTCTTTGCCCTTTTTACTTCTCAGAGCTGCCTGGCGAAACTTCTTCAGAGATTATATCACTTCATTCCTTCCTGACCAAACCGAACAGCCAAATTGGAGAGATGTTGTGGGTCCAAATGAGAGACCGAAAGGACCTGATAATTCTGGCACTTCTACTCCTATTGAACACGAACCTCAGAGTAGGCAAGAAGGGAAAGGAAACCTGTAGATTTTCTGCTTCCTAGAGCCAATTCAATCATCTAGACTTCTTACATGTATTCACTTCAGAGTTGAGTGAGAGCTCGGATCTTGACTCTCTCTTTCGAGTGTGCGTGAGAAGGCGAAGATCCGGCACAAGCCCTACATACTCTTTATTTTGTCTTGACTACAAAATTTTCATGATCAAGATTGGAGTTACTTGATTCTGCGAGGAGTTTCTTAGTCGAATCTTCGAGGGTAAAAGTTTGAAGTAGAAGCTCTGCAGCGTCGCTGACTCACCTACAGAGACAATTTGACGCATCACCCCGTAACCTAGTCAAAGAATACAACTGAGAGAGCCCACGAGAAAGCAAATGAAAGAAAAGAAGATGATTCATGATTTGACGAAACGCCGAAGGACCGTATCCCATATCCCATTTTCGTTCGAGTTTCTTTTTTCTCTTCCTACCACTCACTCTTCAAACCGCAACATGGATCGACAGGATCAACAACCACTACCGAAGCCTACTACTGAGGTGTCGCCTCAACTAGAGAAGAGATCCATCTAGCAATCATCCGATGCATCCAGGCTTGGAAGAGATCAGAGGGAACCCAACACGAGAGAGAAAAAAGGAAAAGGTGAGCTGGACGTCGAAGCGTCTACAAAAACATGTTCTCTCAAATGCTGATCGATTCAACCTAATTGATCTCTTCATCCTACTCTTTCAGAGCCAGAGACAGCGCTCTCAGAGCCGTGGCTTCGAGTTCTCGAGGTAATTACTCTCTCGAATCCCACTGGCGGCCTGAACTTCTCAGAAACGTAACTACTCACGCCGCGAATTTTTTCGGCTTCTTTTTGTCGGTACTAAGGGATGAGAGAGCCGGTAAACTAGTAAGATGTCTCACTTTCGCTTATCATCCTGCAGAGTACGAATTTACACCAGAAGAAAGGGGATAAAGTGCTATACATTTATTTCCTTTTCAATGCAGACTGGCCAATGGAAGGATTGATCCATTCCCTTTCCTTACTCGATCCCTCAAGAGACTCTACATGCCCCTTTGCAACGGGAAGGTCCCTCATCTCAACGCTAGAAACGTTGTATGGTTATTGAGCTTTTGTAGAGAACTGATTGAAGCATGTTTGGGCTGCGTCTTCGAAGTCCAAGACATCAAATTTCTCAACGACCATTCTGAAGCGTTTTCGGCCGCTTCAAATGACAGGAAGTTCTCTTTAGGGTTCAACTTCACGTCAGAAGAAAGTTCAAGTCAAACGGCATGGAACGGGATGGTTATAAAGAGCTGGCCGGGCGGCAACAGGAAGACTCAAGCCTTGAGCAATCTGCTGAAAGTCACGAAGGATCTTCTGTGTCTCGAACTCAATAGTTTGCACCCATTCGATGCCAAAATGACTTCGCCCAACATCAGTTGTGTTTCAGCTCTACAAAGGTCCCATTTGTCCCTCCTTCACCTCAGAATCCTAAATTTGGGTGTCAACCAAAACGACCCAATCGATAGAAAGAACACCAGCTTCGCTCAATTCGAAAACATGCAAGTGCTCTCGAGCAACTGCTTTTTGATCGCACATTCGTTGTTGAATCCAGGCATGAAGCTTCCAAGTGGTTTGGAAAGGCTCGCCCTTGTCTTTCACTCTGAAAGTTACGGAAAAGAGGAAACAGAGATATTTAAACTCCTCGAATCTAGATCGTTTCCAAGTCTCAAAGTGGTGGAGGTACCTTTGGACCCCGTTGATTCACTAGGGTTTCGAATCGAGATACCAATTCTGCTAGAGATGTTGACGGAAGGACGGGAACTGCTCATGAAGGCATAGATCTTTACGAGCGGAAGAGCTGAGCTGAGGTTCTATGAACTTCATGATGGATTCAGTAAGTGAAAACAATTTCTACAGATGTCCTTTGTCTCCTGATGATAATCAACCATCCTCTGCGATTCAATTTGCATCGATCCAATCCAGTTGGTACCCCCTCTCGAGCTCACCATCAATGCATCACCTCGCTCTTTTTTCTTTCTTGCAGCTGGTGGATCTTCCGAAACCGAATGCTTGTCAACTTTACTCTGGTTATCGTCTGATTAAAGAGCTGAAGATCAGCCTCAAGAAGACATCTAGGAAAATGAGGTTTAAAGAACTTTACATTGTTTGTCAGTCCTGACGCAATACTTTTTCCTTCCTCAAGAAAGCTGAGTCGGTGTCTAATTCTCATATTCTTTTTGTTCTCTTTCTCTGCTCTCAAAAGCAGTATTTTTTAAATGTCAGACCTTTTATTTCGCAGAGTATTTCGGTCTCATCAATGTGAACAATCGCCAAAGTAGTTCTTCGTGAATGTTTCTTTCTTTGTTTTGTTTCCAATCATACTCTAACAGACTTTCATTGGAAAAAGGTCAAAACACGACAAGACATATCAAGAAAAGTAAATCAGTAAGACACTAGAGAGTTGATTGCCATTTGTTCTTTCTGTCAGCTAACTCGAACGCTTTCGCTTTGACGTTCTGATGCAAAGAGAGAGAGAGAGAGAAAAGAAGAAGAATGATAATCAGACGTGCTACTCGAGATAGTGAAAAGAAGGATTTATCAGAAAGGAGAAGACAAAGGACCATGAGGACTTCCTTGCTTTCAGCTGATAACTTGACGTTTACAATCAAGTTTCAGGGTTAGAGGTTTGAGCCTTCCGGAGTCAACTAGAAGGATGTTTGCTCAACAATACATTGTAGAGAAGACTCACACGTTTGCTCAAAAATACATAGTAGAGAAGACTCACCCGATAAATTCGGAGCTCGAAGTCTTAAACCATGACATCGACAAATCTCGATTCTAGATCGACGACTTCTCCCACCAATTCCCTCAATTCTGAAAGGAACTTCGAGCTCAAACACGCACAAGGAATAACCAAAGTCTTGAGTGGAGTCATCTGAACTCCATCAACCATCATTTAAGCAGCAACGTTTTGTTTCCTTTTACGTAGCAGTGATTTTAATCGATTGCGTAAATCTGTGTAATTCGAATGAACTTTGAAGTTCACCACCAGATTCTCCAATTTTGAACCACGATCTACTAGTGATTCGATGAGTTCAACTTGAGAAACCCAACAGGTTGAGACTGAAGCTAAGGAAGGGAACTCATCCCTGAGGATGAGTGTCAAATTAACCGGGACACTCATCCAGACTGGGAAGAGCACTTCCTCATCATAGAGCGGGTCACGAGAGATCTCCAGGACTTGAAGCTTAGGAAACTCCAACGAACGAACTCTCACCTCAGAATCCGAGTCTTCGACGTTGATGTTGAGGTGCTTGAGAGTACGAGAGGGTTTCCAATAAAATCCTTCCCCACTCCTCTGATTCGAGGGGAACCTCCACAGATAAAGATGAAAGGTTACCCAAAAGATCCAGATGACTCTCGAGAAGACTGGAGTTGTGGATGCTCAGTATCTTTAGATTTGGTGACTCTTGACCTTGACCTTGACCTTGACCTTGACCTTGATATTTTTCTTGGAGTGTTCCACGAAGTAAACGGACGTTGCTCTTACACTCGAATACCTAACATTCCACCAAGTTTGGAAGCTTCCAAGCGAGTTCGGAGAACCTGATAGTAAGAGCTACACTAATTTGATCAGGGAATGAGTATGCTGCAGCTGGCCTCGGTGACAGAAGGCAGGGATGAAGAATGGAAAGCTTGCGAAGAGTCTTCTTGGAACGTTCTAGCGTCTTGATGAACGGATCCATCTCTTCATACTTCAAATCCACTTCCATTGACACCTCTTGAAAGATTCCTCTCGTCTTGTTACTGAACAGTTCCAGCGCTGGAAGTGCAGGCCATCCACCATCCAGGTCTCTTTTTGGCAGCTCGAGTCTTTTCCAGAGCGTCCTATTGTCGTCGATGATCTCCAGCCAATCTTTGCATACACCCAGTATCTTGACCATCTCTAGGGAGTTGAACTGCTTGAAGATTGTGAGAAGGACTTCTGAAGGCAGGTCTGCCATGATTTGACGAGGTTGTGGTTGGAAGCTAATAAGTTGAACTTACCCCTATCGCACTTCAACCACATTCATCCAAACCTCCAAGATGGATCAATCCTCCCCTGTTCCATCTCAGAATCAGCAAAGTATCATCACATTCGCCGATGATCAGTCGCATTCACAAACAGCTCGAGAATCTCAGTCGGAATCCCTTGCAAACGAAAGGCAACACTCTCAATCCTTACCTACTTCAAATCAAGCAAGAACTTCTCTCTGGAAAGCTGTCAGAACCGGAATCAATGCTGCAGCTGCTCTGAGAACCAATGTAGACGATATCCGAAGTAGAAACAGAGACAACGAAAGGATAGACGAGGAAGGAATCAGTATCGGTGACTTTCACTTTCGAGACTCGAATCAAAGACCCACCTCCGAATACTACGCTGCAAAGTATGCGGATCAATGGCAGAATCTAGCTCATCTGGGTATCAATGACAGTCCTCACTCTGATTCAAATGCAAGCTCAAGCAGAGGAAGGAGAAGAAGACCTACCGGCGCCAATAGAAGACACCCCTCGGTGGAACGAAGGACTTTGCAATCTTCTCAGCACAACGAAACTGATGTAATCAAGGCAGGAACAGAAGATGAGAGAACTCCCAGATCTCCTACAGTTCAAGATGGCACTGTTGCTTCCAATCCAACCAGAAACAGTTCGAAGTGGAAGAGGTTCTTCTCCCCTTCTCGTTCGCCTAGCAGAAAGAATCATCATAGCATCGACGATCCTTATCTATCAACCTCGCAGATCTCTATCTCTAGAGATGAAGACTCCATCGCAGAGGAACAGATAGAGGATTCAGTAAATGAAGAGCCGATCTCTTTCATCTCAAACGATCCAGATCAGATTCCAAAAGGTCAAGATCCATTGGCCTACGTCAACGATGATCAACATCTATTAGATTCTGATTCTGATACTGATTCAGAATCAGAAGTCGGACTCCATGATCAAGATAATGGAGGTGAACAGAGCTCGGGAAATGGAAATGCAGATGGCAAGAAAGAGAAAAGTCTCAAGAAGTTCAAAGACAAGGTTGGAAGCCTCGTGCCTGAAATGACTTCATTGAGGAAAGGAATCCGTGAGTGTCCTTAGACTGATTTCTGGTCCTTGTGTAGATGCAGTCGTGTTCTTGCATCGATCTCATCCTATTCATCCGTTGCTCTTTCTCCTCAGTCAAATGCATTGTTGCGTACTTTCTTGGATCTTTGGTGAGTTCTTCTGACCAATTTGTTCCTTTTCTGTGATCTCTCATGACATTCCACGATCGGATCTGTCTCATTGAAGTGGGAGTGTTTCACTGATGTCGTCTCCGACTTCGATTTCTCTACTCTTTACTTCAAAAAGTTCACCTTCTCCCCATCTCTATCTTCGTTCGTCGGTAGCCTCTTACCGGATCAAGATCCAGACTCTCCAATTTCCAATCTTCATATGATAGCAACTATCGCTGTCTACTTTCATCCAGCCAAAACTCTTGGAGCTATGATGGAAGCTGACATTTACGTCGTTCTAGCTTTTCTCTATGCTGTGATCGTTGCTCTAAGCTCGATGGCTACTGCTTCTTATCTTCACGATCAAGACTTAGAAGGATTCTCAAATGTTGTCGTCCCTTTGATATTCGTTGGATTGGCGATGGGTGCTGTTGGATGGGCTAAGATCAAGATTAACAGACCCACTTTCAACACAGCTTGTTCGATGATTGGTGAGCATTTGGTCTCTGATCCCTCTTTTTGAACCTTTCCGAGAGTTTGAATCGAGCTGAAGTCTCTCTATTTGCTTGCGTTTCTCTTTTTTTGCAGGAATCATTGTCTTCACTGTCGTAGTGAAAGAGGGATCGGCTCATCTTGGTCATTTCAACACAGAGAAGACTCTTCAGGTAGGTCTCGGCGAGGGTGAGACCCTTTTTCCGATCGAGGGAAAGAATATGACTGTTCTTATACTGCTCTTAAACTTGTCTTTACTTCCATTCACAGGTCACGCTGGTCGTCTTCATCGGTGCGATGGTCAGCAATCTCGTCTGCTTCGTTTTGTGGCCACAGAGCGCTTGTTCCAACCTTCAGTAAGTAGAAGAGAAGCGCATGAGTTTCGATCAAGTTTCCCTCTCACTGGACTTTTGAACTCTCTGCCAATTCTATCTCATCCAGAAACGACGTCCAGAGGAATCTGCAAGGATTTGCTACCCTTCTCAAGGTGTTGACCAAGACATTTCTTTTGGATGATCCTTCAAACTTCCACTTCAACTCAGAGAAGATCAAGAGAGCTATCGACGATCATCACTCTTCCTTCACTTCTCTGAAGAAGAATCTTTCAGAAGCCAAACTAGAGACTCCATTCGATGCAAGAATCAGAGGAAATTGTGGGAAATATCAAAGAGTCGTCGATTGTCTGAACAGGCTAGCTCAACATCTGGCTGGATTGAGAAGTAGCTGTGGTTTACAACATGAGGTCATGATGAAACAACAAGAAGACAAGAAGAAGAGCAACGATGGCTCTGGTAGAGCTTCCAAAACCAAAGCTGAAAGAATAGCAGAGGCTCTCAATGCCAATTCGGACTACACTAATTCTTCTGGTAGAATGAGTTCTCCTACTCCCAACGATTCGATCAAAAGTGACAACGATTTCGTTGGACAAGCCAATGCTTATCAGCTTTATTTAGATTCAATTGGTCCTCACATGAGAAGTCTCGTCTTCACTTGTTGCAGAACGTTGAGAACTCTGAGAAGTGCTTTCGCATCTCACAACTTGGATCGTTCATCTAGTCATCACGCCTCAAGACCTGGAGCTTCTGGCTTCAATGGAATCAGTAGCGCTGAGAGTGGATTTGCAAATCAGACCGAAGACACATTCAACTCTCTTTCAAACGATCCGTCTTTCGATTCTCTCTCTCAAGATCTTCGTTTGGCTTTGAATCGTTTCAGACACGAACAAACTATCGCTGTCAAACACGTCTACACCATCTATCCAGACTCTGAAAAGGGTTACGAAAAGTTCAAGAAAGATCCAAAGAATCTAGGTGGAAGAGTTGGCGACGACACCAAGAACAAACCAGACGAAGAGATCTTCGTCGTCTTCTTCTTCATGTTCAACCTGGACGAGTTGGCAAAGGAGCTGGAGGAACTGGTCAGAGCTCTCGAGGAGATCAGGATCGTAGAACAAAACATTCTTGAGATGAAGAGCTGGAGTCTCTTTAGAAGGTTGAAGTGGAACGCTGGCAGCTTCTTCACATCGTCGAAGAAGAGAGGCGAACGAAGTGATGAGTCGTTCGCCGGAACTGCTGGTGAGTAAGAGAATTGGGCCACCTTTTCTCTCGAGCATTGCTTGGAATTGAAAACGACTTCTACCTTTCCCTTGCTTCCTCATCTCAGCCAAACTTCTAGCACCATCATCTTCGACTGCGAAAGAGATAGCATGGCCCTCCAATCGATCTCATCAAAAGGGGACCCAACAGACTCAAGCAGCTTTCAACTTCAAACAAAGACTTTCAAGATTCGTTTGGGCGATCGGAGAGTTCCTTCGACAGCCAGACACCAAGTTTTCGATCAAGGCTGGGGTTGGCTGTGCGATTCTTGCGAGTCCTGCTTTCATGCATTCTTTGAGACCAACCTTCGTCGAGTACAAAGGGCAATGGGCTCTAGTTAGCTTCATGGTAGTTCTGAGCACCACTGTCGGCCAATCCAATCAGATGAGGTGAGCCGGAAAAGTGAAAGAAAGGAGATCGACGAAGAAAGAAGACGCGACAAGAGCGAAGAGATCCGCTTTCTCGATTCCTTCTACTCTCCATCTGAACTAAATTTTCCCTTCTCTCTCTTTGTTTTCAAGCATCGATCGTATTCTTGGAACTGCGATCGGAGCTACGACTGCCTATGTCATCTACACTCTCTTCACAGACAACAACATCATCTTGCCTCTCTTCGGCACTGTCTTCTCTATCCCTTGCTTCCGTTACATCGTCGGCAAACCTCAGTATGCTTCGGGTGCAGTGAGTAGACTCCGTGTTCCATGGTCTTTGGATTCTTCAGGTCTTTGCTGACATGCTTTCTATCTCTTCTTTACTTTTAACAGCGATTCGTACTTCTAGCATACAATCTGACAGCTCGTGAGTCTTCAAGGTTTCGATCGGATGCCGCCCCGATTTGGTAGAGATTTTCGGGCCGTCTCCTCGCTGAACTTTGTTCTTCTCGTTCTCTCGAATCCAGTCTATTCGTACAATCTTCGAAAGCTGGGAACGGAAGTCGAGGAGATTGCCGTTCATCGCTCCATCTCAGTCACTGTCGGAGTGCTTTGGGCTACGATTTTGAATCAGCTAGTATGGCCTTTTGAAGCTCGTAGAGAACTTGCAGGTGGTCTTTCAGAGTGAGTTTCGACTTGTCTTTAAGGAAACCAGTAAAGGCGCAGACTGACGACTAACTCGTCTTTTACGATCTCGTTTCTCTGTTGCTCTTGAACAACAGTCTCTTGTTCAAGCTAGCATGGTTCTATCAAAGTATAGTGCTCTCATACTCGGATGGAACTAGAAGAGATGCACACCAAGATTCGTCTTCGTCTTCGGTTGGAACGGAAGAGCAGCCTCTTCTTCAGAAGAAGATTTCTCAGATCGAAGATGACTTTCAGGCAATGTGAGTGTCGATGCAATCATAGAGAACAGTGTACATCGAGCCACTCTTTGCTGATCCAATCCATTTCTTCGATCCTCACTCTCGAGCAGGGAATTGCATCTGCAAGTGCTCTTGATCAAACTCGAGGGGCTGCTAGCTCAAACCAAGCACGAGCCGAGACTCAAAGGTAGGTTTCTTTTTCAAAATTGTCGTGTCTTTCCGCTTCTCGCTTTTTTTTTTTTTTTAAAAAAAAAAAAAAAAAAAAAGCCTTTTTTTAAAAAAAAAAAAAAAGCCTTTTGACTTTACCTTTTCTCTCTTCTCCAGGTCCGTTCCCAGTCGCAACTTACAAAGCTCTTTTATCGAGCTGTCAATCCATCCTCGACAAGCTACATTCTCTTCGCTGCGTGACTGGCAGAGAAGCTTGGTCTCCTTTGGTCGACATGTTCCTAACTCCAGTCTCTGCTGAGCATCGAAACATGGTCAGTACATCTGTCGATCGTTCTCATTGGAAGTCGCGAGTGTTCACACGTCTCTCTTTCTTCCTTGCCATCTCTACCTCAACACAGGTTGGAAATGTTCTACTCTACTTCTACACAATTGGATCAGCTTTCAGGTTGAAATCTCCAATTCCTCCATACCTACCTCCAGCATCTGAAGCAAGGCTAAGACTATTAGAATCGATTCGTCAATTACCAGTCATCAAGAGAAGAACCGTGAGAGGAAGTTCTGAATATCTTCTCTTCTACTCTTACGCTTTGGCCGAGAAAGCAATCGAGAAAGAGTTGGGAGTTCTGGGGGAATTGACTCAAGAGAACTTTGGTGTCTTGGGTGGAAGTAGAGAAAGATTTGAGCGACAGTTTAGAAGAGAGCCTTCGTTGGATCGAGCTGGAATCGTATAGATGCAAGAGAATCACTGGTAATTTTTGTAAACTTTCACACCCATTTTCTAGTTCTGTAGCAACATCACGATTTGACGAATTCAATTTAGTATGAATTTGACTTAGAGTTGAGGCTTTGCCTCCATCTCTTGAGCGCCCGTCTTGCCTCTAGACGAACGACTCACCTGGCCAACTTCCACACGTCCGATTCTTTTCATCTCACCCAATTCTTACCATCTGAATCATCCTGCATGTCTTTGAATCCGCGACCTCTCGTGCGAATGTCTCGTTGCTTCCGTAAGCACGGCGATTACCATTCATTGTGTCCGTGTGAAGCTTAAATGGAGGAGAACTTTCTCGATTGCATTCTGTCTCTGTCCTTCATCTTCATTGATTCGCTTTCCACTACTTCTCTATTCAAAATGGTCAAAATTCTAGTCACTGGAGGAAACCAAGGCCTCGGATTCTATCTAATCGAGTACCTCTTGACTTTCCCCAACCACGAAGTCTTCCTGGGTTCAAGATCCATCGAAAAGGGCGAAGAAGCAGCCAAGAAGCTCAGAAAGAACTCGAAAAATGACAAGTCTTCTTCTGTAAAGGTCGTTCAACTCGACGTTTCTTCGGACGAGAGCATCAGAAAGGCTGCAGTTTTGGACGAACTGAAGCAGCTCGACGTTCTGGTCAACAATGCGGGAGTACTTGGTAAGTAATATTTACGGACCAGTCTTGCTTTCAACCAACACCCTTCTGGCGTCTTTGGCTTCGTTTGCTGACTGCTGACTCCATCTATGATTTCTTTGCAGCCCCTGAAGAGGACAAGACCAATAAGATAAGACAGATCTTAGAAGAGACCTACAGAGTCAACGTCTTTGGTGTTGCTTCGATGATTGAGGCCTTCACTCCAGCTTTGAAGTGAGTAGCTGGGCGAAGCAAGCGTAAGCGATTGGGTTTCTCAGCTTTCTTTTTTTTGGGAATTCAGGCCAGACACTCACCCAATGCTCCTTAACCTCTGATCGGATCTTCTGGCTGCTTTCTTTCGCCTACAGGAAAGCGACTCAAAAGGCTGTCATAGTCAACGTCTCCTCTGAGTTAGGATCGATCTCTGACAGACTCGATCCCGATAGCCCTTACAAAATGGCGAATGTCAACATCGCGTACAACTCGAGCAAGTCGGCTCTGAACGGAATCACTGCTTATTACGCCAACAATCTCCCAGAGATGAGAGTCGTTGCTGTAACTCCAGGTGAGTCAATCGAGCAATGGCAGTCCCGGCAAGAATGAGAATCAGCGAAGGGTTCACTTTCGTTTGACATCATTGCTGAACTCTCTTCAACACACTCTCCTCTGCACCTCGCCTCTCCCTTTTCAGGTTACTGTGCTACCAATTTGAATGGGTTTTCCGGTCCAAACACGCCTCAAAGCGGAGCAGAGGTCATCGGCAAAGCCGCACTGGACAAGGATGGAAAAACTGGACTTTTCCTTTCGCCTGGAGGCATCTTCCCTTGGTAGTAGAAATCATAGGATCGCATTGGTTTTTTTGGGGGGTTTTTTTTCTGTGAGATCTCATTCCATCAGCTGATTCTGCAACGATGTCATGATTTGTGGTACGACGTTTATCTAGTGTCAAGTTTTGCCTCGAATTGTTCGACTCCAGTCGAGCAAGTCGATGTCGCTCGTGAGCCTAAAGAGCTGAACTTAAGAAAAGCTCTTCAGATCAAGTTGGTGAAAGAACAAGCTTGAGCTTTCCAAAATCACAGAATCTTTAGTAGAATCTCAAATTCTCGAGCGCTAAGTCCAAAACACGTCTAGAGTCATCAACATCGAACAGAGACTACAGATCAAAGAGAGTCTGAAAGTGTCAAATGAACAATGAGAAACACTAGAACATGAGATCAAAGAAAAACAAAGTAGGAATCAAATACTGTTTCGACTACGAAGGAGCGTACTTCTCATTCCCTATCCTTTCTGCGACTTCGTCATCTTCCAACAAGTGTGAGAGGCACGCTAGAGGATGATCCTTCTCTTCAGAAGCCTTCTTTCCCAATTCCTTAATGTCTGAAGCCTCTAGTAGATGCTTTCGGATCGATAGCGCTTCAACTTGGGGGTGTAGCTCCTGCAATGCATAGTAAATGTGAACGAAGGGGCCATGCAACTGGAATGGAATCTCGATCTTTGGAATCCGGACTATGGCTGGCAAGATGTCTTTGAGAAACTTTTGATACCTTTCTTGATCACGAGACTCATCAGGATACCAGAAACCCAACAGAGTAAGCGTCTTCAGCTTCACAGCTTTTTGTAGAACCTCAGTGAGAAGGTCAATTTGACAGTTCAGGTCCTTTTCCTCTAACGGGGTAGAGACATCGAACGCAAAATCAGAAACAGCTAATAGATGAGAAACTTGCTGGCGCAACTTCCAGACAGGAGCTTGGAAGGGAAGGCGAGGAGACGAAGACAGGGAGAGGGAGTCAGCACCAGCCACCAACTCTGATCGAATGGACTAGCTTTTCCTTGCCTCTGCCTTGCGACTTACTGCGAATTAGAGAGTTTCCACCAGGTAGACTTGTTGATGAGAGGTAGTATCCTTCCTCACAGCTTGCGATGTTGACCGAGAGTGAATCCAATGTTCCCAAGCCTTCGACATGCTCGATGATCTCAGTGAGAAGAGGAAGTGCTTGCGTCTCCCAAGATAATGACTTGATTCTAGTCCAACGTTGAGCGATATCAATCAACGATTGTCTCAAATCCTCTGGACTGGAGATGAAAACAACCTGGTCTTCTCTTTTTCTTCCATCTGATCCGGTCCTTCTCCAGTCTTTTACTCGTTCGACTGAGTGAGTATCGTCTGGGTCTCTCTCCATAACCTCTTTCAGCGCCTCATCCGCTGCTCCTTCCTTGAAGAGCCTTTCCAAGCCTTGAGACGGCGTGTTAGGAAAAGGCCAAACGGATGAGTAGAGGTTGAAATAGCAGGTGTGAGTGAAAGAACCTAGCGAAAGGTTGAGCTGCACAGCTTTCCAGAACTTCCCAATCGTCTTGAATTACTTAAAGCAGAGAGTTCCAGTCATTCGAGGTAGACTGAGATTCCGAAGAAGTCGCGAGATGCGAGAGAGAGAACGGATGGTCTCCCAAACAAGTGTTGTTTCTTTTTCACTTTTACGAAGTCCCCTAGCAAAGAGGTGCTTGTTTTTCTCTTCTTTCTCGGAACCGGTCCAGAAGAAATCCAGAATCCAGCTAAAAGATTGATAGCAGGAGGAGAGAAGGACATCAGCAACACAATCTTCTCGCTTTCCCGACTTTGTCCTTGCTTGCCAATCGTGAAAGCTCGACTCACTCTAAAACATCTGAAGGTATGGCTTTGCCGTTGAGCTTGACCAACTCAGACATGGACCTTGATGTCTTCTCTTGTCGAGTGAGTGTAGTGGTGGAAGGAAGAAGAGGTTGGTTGGTTGGTTTATTGAATTACTCTCTTTTTAAAGAGACGCGTTTTATGCCGAAGCTATATGGGCTATACGCAGAAAAGAAATACCAAAAAAAAGAAAAAAAAAAAAAAAAAGGAAAAGAAGAGAGAAAGAAAAGAAAAAAGGTTTTTTTGAGGTTTTTTGGTGCTTTTTCGAAGAAGATGAATCGCTCCTATCAACTTCTTGAGCTGTGTGACTAGCTCCAAGTCGCTGCGAATCAAAACAAAGCTCAAGACGCAATGTCTACCGAGAAAGAGAACAGAGAATAAAGAAGAAGAGATCTAAAGTTGCCTGGAACCAAGCAACGGATTTCGAGTCCTTTGAGCGACCTAAAAATACAAGAAAAAAGAGCGATGGGCTAGTCTCAAGTGCCCAATTGAGGTATCGAGACTCCAGGATTTGGAGCTTCTACCGGAGTCAATCGTTCATGGGAGGATGAGCTAGGTACAGAAGTGGAGATGAAAGTTAAGAGTGTGATGCAAAGTCAGTCAATTCTCTCTTTTCATCTCGAACATCCTATGACTAGCACGAAAGACTCACCTATGCCAACCAACTTCCATCAACATGACAAAGACCATGACATGTAAAACGAGAGCATAGATCATAAAGAGTAATCTCATCCTCCTATGACCTAGAACCAATCTTGTCAAGATGTGAAGGATTCTCTCTAATGGGTTCAAAGTTGAAAGCACTCGATTTTGTTCCTGAGTAAAAAGAGAGAATAAAAGGAATCAAATTAAGTTTTGGGAACAATCTAGAATGAAAAAGACATTTCTTTTCGGAATGGAAAATTCTCTTTCTGACAAAAGGATTCTCTACTCACTCTACCTCTAAAAGCCTCAAAAGGATTCATACTCTGTTCATATCTTTCCCTATAACCATCTTCGACTCCATTTGAACCGCCTGTATTCCTATTAGGAGGGTATTCTCTTCCTTTAACTCCAATCTCAGGAGTTCCAACTTGAACCGATCTAAAGCCACCATCATGATTATTGTTTAATTCATCTCTATAATTACTCAAATACCTAACTTTCTCATAAAGTCCCAAATTATCTTTGTTCAATCTTTTCAATTCATTCCTCAAGTCTCTGATGATTTCATATTGTTTTCTCAATTCTTCTTCCAATTCAGAATTTCTAGTCTTGAATCTATCTCTTTGTGAAGTCAGGATTGGTATCAGAGAAGAGGATGAACTTGAAGATGGAGTAGTAGTTGTTGTTGAAGTTTTGGAAGTTGATTTGGATGATCGTGAAGGTATGGAACTTAGGTTCTCTAATTCAGCTAGAGCTTCTTCGGCGCTGAGAACCTTTTCAGGTTGAGGTTCTTTGGGTTTTGTCTCGTCGTTTGATTCTTGATTTCCATCAAGGTCGAATCCTTTGACTTCTTCTGTGGTTGAGTTCTGATTCTGACTCTGACTTTGGCTTTGATTCCCATTTGAACCGATGTTGATGAGATCTTCCTCTAATTTCTCGTTCAGGATCTTCAGCTTGGAGACTTCTGATCTCAAAGAGACCAATTCGGTGGAATTCGAGCTTGTTGAGCTTTGAAGTGTTGAGTTGGAAACCTGAGTAAGTCGAAACGTCCAGATCAAGTCAAGTCATAAAGAGAAAAGCAACGAGGTGAGAAAAAACAGAGATCAGCAAGGTGAGAAGTTCTTACAAGTGGAAATAGATCAGAATGCGAAAAGACTCACCCTTAGATTCGTGACCTCTCTTTCCAATTTCTTATTCTTCTCAATCAACAAGCTTTCCAGACTTCGTTCTTCATCTTTCACCTTACTTGAACCATTCTCATTCCGTTTCATCTCATCTTCTTCCTCTTCATCTTCATCTTCATCATCATCATACCCAACATTGAATTCGACCATTCTCATAATTTCAACTTCCCTCTTCAATTCATCATAATCTTTCTTTCCATTCAAATTCCTTTGTAATCTTTTGATTTCAACTTCCAACTCCTTTTCCTTATTCTTCAATCCATTCACTTGATTCTCCAACTTCTCTTTTTGACTTTTTTCCAAATTCAATCTTTCATTCAAACCATCTTCTCTCCTTTTGAAATCCTCCAATAATTCCTTTTGATTCTCTTCTCTTTTTCTCTTCTCTTCTTCGAAACCTTTACCATTTTTCAAATCTCCCAATTCATTCAACAAATTCTCATTTCGGGATTCTAAATCATTGATTCTCTTTTTCAAAAGAAAGATTTCATTTTCCAAAATGGTTTGTTCTTTTCGATTCAATTGATCATCTCCCAATTCTAATTTATCATCAGAAACAAGCTTTTGAGTCAAGATTTCATTCCTTTTCCTTAAATCGGATAGGATTTCTTCGTTTGATGAAAGGGAAGAGGTTAGGATTTCTTCTCTGGAAGTTAGGTTCTTGATCCTTTCTTCGTATTTGCTTGAAATGGTCGATTCTAATGAAGAGGTTTTGGAGGAAATCTCGGATGAAAGCCTTGAAATTTCAGAGGTTAAAGATGAATTTTCGGAAGTCACAGAATTGAAAGATTGTTTGAGAGTGGATAGTTCAGATTGGAGTTCAGAATAGGAATTCTTCAAGGTCGTCAGTTCAGTCAGAGAAGCGGCTTGCTCCTGTACATGATGGAGGGATTAGAGAAAGAAGAAGGAGAAAAACCATGGTGAGTTTGACGAGTGAGATTCCAAAAGCTGATCCAAATGAGAGCAAAAATAGATAGATTGTATGCCTCCAATCATCAAAGTCTCCTTCCCGTACCGAGTTTGTATGGTCCTCCAAGACCGATCTCAACAATCATTCATCTCGAATAACATCTTCTGTTTCGTTCTCGCTCTGTCTGTCTGTCTGTCTGTCTCTCTAATCTCTGCTCAACTCACCAAAGCGACCTCCAAGCATCTCAAAGGATCCTTTACATTTCCCAACTTGTTCAGTACTCCCAGGAAACCAGATTCAGCACTCTTGCTCCTCTTTGTCAGTTCATCAATTTCAGTCTGATAGCTCTTTAACAGAGGTTTGAGGTTTTCCAATTGGAATTCGTTTGATTGCTTCTTGAATTCTCTAGTCTGTTCAGCCAACTTCTTTCTGGAAAGTAAAGAGTTGGTTTGTGTTTCTTGAATGGTTGATGCTTGAGAATGTATTTGAGAGAGTAAAGAGGTGAGATCTGCCTCTGTGTGTGTGAGAGAAGGAAGAGAGGTGGATTAGAGATAGAAGATTCAGAGATTGGGGATGGATGGAGTGGAGAGGGTGGATCAAGGCTCCCTCTCCTTTCTAATTGGACAGCAGTTGAGATCTAATATTGATTGTTATCTTGAGATTGACAAGGATGTGAATCCTTTTCTATTCCTCTCTCTATTACATCTGTTAATGGGCTTCTAATCTATTGTCTTGACTGCCATCTCGTCGCTCCCCTCCAACCACTCACCTCTCCAACTGTTAAGGACAGCAATGAAATCGCTGGTTGAGCCATCTGCTGTCGTGCTCATCGTCAAGACAGTCTCAGTTATGTAGCAGGTTGGTAGAAGGAACAGTAGGGAGCTATTCCAAAGATGCTCCAGTACAGTACTGCGACTCCAATTCGGCCGAGGTTAGCTGGTCTAGAATCTCAATCATTTTTCGAGTCAAGTTTCTTTCTTCTTCTTTCTTCCCGTCCAACCCATCCTCATTACTGTTTCTGCAGCCTCTTGCTCTCCTCGTTCTAGAATTGTTGGATGATCTTATCATTGACCAGCTCAACCTATTCCACAAGAACAAGTCAGGATTACATTTCGTGAGTAGAGGATAGAGTAAAGGCTTATCTAGGGATGGATCGGATTGGATGGAGGAGACGTCTTTTTTCATTTTTCTTCCATCGCTTCTTATCTTTCCAATCTTCTCTCCACTTTGACATCCAACTTTCTGTTCATCTTCTATTCACATTCATCTACATCATCAACTCATCTCATTCGACCCATTTCCAACTCGTGATATTGCGATCGACGCAGTGACGCAGTATTCAAGTCAATCACAGCTTAAACGCAGCAACTCCATTCTCTCTTCAATCTCTACTACTACCAACAATTATTATTGCAATCAGCAACATCCAACTTAATTCAACAATCATGATGACTAGTCGCATTCTACCATCGATGAGATTCAGCCTTATCTCTCCTTCATCCACTTCTTCTCGCTTCTTCTCTTCATCCACAAACTCACTCTCTTCCACTCCAGTCCATTCCCCAATCAGAGTGACTTCCTCAATCCCAGCAACTCTCCATCTATCCTCCGGTCATTCCTTTACTGGAAAATCATTCGGATCAGAGAAATCAGTCTATGGTGAAACGGTCTTCACCACTTCAATCACTTCCTACACTGAATCCCTAACCGATCCTTCTTATCAAGGTCAATTGTTATCCTTCACTCAACCTTTGATTGGTAATTATGGTGTACCATCAAACACTAAAGGTCAATATTCAATAGTTTCACCTCATGGAAACCCTCTAGATGTAGAAGTAGGTTCCTTTTTGGAATCTTCAAAACCAATGGCAAGTGGGGTCATTTGTTCAGATTTATGTGATAGATATTCTCATTGGGAATCTGTTGAATCTTTATCCAATTGGTTAAAAAGGTTTAACGTCCCTGGGATTTCTGGTATAGATACTAGAGCTTTAACTTCTTTATTAAGAGATCAAGGTTCTACTTTAGGTGCAATTAAAATAGGTGAAAATCATCAAATCCCACCTGAAAAAAATAGTTTCTTGGATCCAATGAGTTTGAATTTAATCGATAAGGTTTCTACAAAAGAACCTTATGTCATTCATCCAAAGGGTGGTAAAGAAAATGCAGTTGCTAATATCGCTTTGTTGGATTTCGGTTGTAAAGCTAACATTTTGAGATCTCTACTGAGATGTAACGTTTCTGTTACCGTTTTACCTTGGGATTATCAATTTGCTAAAGAAGAAATTAGAGAGAAATTCGATGGTTTGTTCTTGTCTAATGGTCCTGGAAGTCCTTACTCGATTCCGGAAGCTATTGAAACTACTAAACAAGTCTTGGAGGAATGGAAGAGACCCGTCTTTGGAATTTGTATGGGTAATCAAGTGAGTAGAAAGAAGAAGGGACGACTGACAGCTTTTGGCAAGGAAGGGAAACTGTGGGAAGAGAGTGTGATCATGGGTTTTGAAGGATCTGAAGAGAGATACAAAACAACAGAGGGAAAGAGAGAATCAGGAGTTCCTCTGTGATATTCTTATTTGAGAGATCTAGACATCTCACTGCTTTAATTGAAATTTCCAAAGTCCAAGATGAAGAACGATCCTTTTCCACTTTTGAGCCCATTCTTCTCGTATCTTCTTCCTAATTCCTCACTGACCCTTTTTCTTCCTGATAACTCTCGTCTTTCTCACAGATCATTGGTTTAGCAGCTGGATTATCTGCCTACAGAATGAAGTTTGGTAACAGAGGTCACAATCAACCAGTAGTTGCTCTATCTTCAACTGGGAAATCGGTCAAGGCTGGTAGAGTCTACATTACAAGTCAAAACCATGGTTATGCCTTGGATTGGAATCATGACTTACCAGATGGTGGTTGGAAAGGTGGTTGGAAACCTTGGTTTGTTAATGCTAATGATGGAAGTATAGAAGGAATTAGAAGTCGTGAGTTTCCTTTGAATTAACCTCTTCTCTTGAGAGAGAGAGAGAGACAAGGAAGCGCCTACAGTCTAGAACCAAAGCCTTCAATAGACTAATGATTTCTCAAATATCTGCTGTTTCCCCTTTCTCGCCTTTTCTAGCTCCATCTTCACCATCTCCAGTTTGGGCAGTTCAATTCCATCCAGAACATGCAGGTGGACCTGAAGATTGTTCGGGAATGTTCCAAGATTACATCAATGAATGTGTGGCTTCTATCAACTCAAGAGGTGGTGTTAAATCTAAAGGATTGGAAGGTCTTCCAGAAGGAAGAGAAAAGGAAATCTTGACTAGTGGTGAAGCTTTGAAGGAATATGGAATCTATCTAGACGATAAACCTTCTATCGCTTTGAACGCTTAGATTCAACCGAACCAGCCGATTTCAGCCAAAGAATTAGGATTGAAGAGAGATTGAATTCCCTCTGTTCTTACCTTTCTCCCAGCTCCGTTCTTCTTCTAATTCTATTCCTCCTCCATCTTGCTAATCTAAAATGATCCAATCACCAAAAAAGTAAACTTTCGAAAGAAATCAATGTACGTTCATCCAAAATAAATAGAAAGACTCTATCAATAGTAAATGTTTCAAACAATCAATCATCTATCTGAAAAACAGCTTCGAGAAGAGTCTTCGTCCTACTTTTGCTGCTTCTTTCGAGCTCTCGTCGTCTTTGATTCTTTGCACAGTTTCTAAGAAAGAGTGAATTTGAATATTGCTTATAGATATAACAATACAAAAAAAAGAGAGAAAGAGAGAAACATCATGTTCCACCATTAACAGGAGCTGGATTGGAACCACTACCATTTGTATTCGAGGCTTGACTTGTAGGATTTGGATTTGATTCCGTTTGTCTCTGATCTTGATCTCCATCCTTCATTTCAACATCTCCGTTCTCTTCGTTCCTACTATTAGAAGTGACTGAGTTTCCTCTATCTCTATTAGCTCCTGGAGTAGTGATGATTCTTCCAGATCTAGAAGTCGTGAGATTCGATCCTGAACCTGATGCTTCTCCATCACCATTTCCATTCAGTTCTGAATCATCTTTCGGAGTTGAAGCCTTGGGTTTCTTGTTGACGATTTTCTTTCCACCAGCACCAATGTTGGCATGAGTTTGAACGTTGTCTGCGAAAGCTTTCAATTGAGGATCTATGGTTCCATCTGGTCTTTCCAGCAATTCTTCCAGAGCACCAGCTTCCATTTGGTATGAAGCTTCTTGAAGTCGATTCCTTTGGGCTAGAGCTGCAGAGAGTGGCATTGTTGTTGGTACGATTTCTGCGAGAAAGAAGGAGAGATAAGTGGCAGATGAAAAGGCGTACAAATCGAGAAGGTTAGTGAGAAACACCAGAAAAGAAATCCAATTGAAGGAGGAGAGATATGTATTGGTTCGAAAACTCTACTTCTTCTAATGCTCACCTTTCAAGAAGCCTAGATGCCAACGCTGATCGACTGCAGAAGACAAGTCTTGATAGTTGACAGCCTTACGTTTGGCAGTCTTTGCATAAGAGTAACCAGTCTCTGCAAAATGTTTGATGAATTGCTCCTGAGAATGATGAAATCAGGTGACGAAGAGGCAATGTTAAGAATTGGGAAGATAAGAAGGGTTGAGAAAGAGATTGAGAGATCGATCTGGAAAGAATGATTAGGAGTCTTCTTGAAAAGGATGCACTCACAGTAGCAATAGATATCAAAAAGCTGGCTTCTTTGGAACAAATGTCTATTTCGTTGTCAGCCTGAAGGAGAGCAGGAGATGGTTGAAGGGAGAGAGGTGTGAGAAGGGGAAGATGAGACAGGCAAGATTGCTCTCCATGGCCTCGTTCACGTTGCTGAGTGAAATGTCTGACAATATTGATCCAATATAGGGAATTGAATACTGCCTCAAGAGGACTAGAGGTAGCTTGCGGATGGCAGAGACTAGTCTTGAAGGGATGAGAATGGATCTATCCTCGCAGCCAGTCCATCTCTCTCTGGACTCTTGTTCTGTCTATTCTTTCTTTCTCGTAGGATAATCAGAGGTGTCGCTAGCTCTCCTATTGCAGTCTCAGAAGTGACCGAAGTGCCTCAACTCAAGGCATCCCTTTGATTCATCCATGAGTTCTATCTTCCGCATCTCTCTTTCTATCTTCTCCCTTCTAAGCTCTCGCCTTTCTCTCTTCCCCTATCTTTCAATAGTCTATACAATCTACTGACCTTAATTATCCTTGAGACTCTAGCTGCAGGCAAGATGGTTGTACCTTTTGATCTACTCGCGCCCGCGTCTGTGGATTTCTGCTTTGCCTTTCCCTTTGACTTTGGAGGTGGCATCGACGTAGAGGCATTCGCTGATTCCTCTGCTTGTTGATCAATGATCTCATCTGGAGGTGGAGGCGAGATTGAATCGGATCGGTCTGACATTTTGGGTTGGATTGGTTGAAGATGTGGGAGTGAAAGGGAAAAGATTCTCAAGGCGTCGTGCGTCCATTTTGGGAGAGATATCATCAGATGTCATCAAATGAATCAAATGAAAGTTCCTGTGATGACTTTCCAATGAAAAATCTTGTATTTCAATCAAAAAGAAAAGAGACAGTCATGCAAACAGCTTCCGCTTTGATTCATCCCCTCTTGCCTCTTCTCTCTCAATCTCTTTGACTCCTCTGCCCTTTCCTGTTCTTGTGAATGCCCATCAAATGAAGTACTCGAATCAAAAGCCTGTATGATTTATAGAGAGGAAACTAGAGAAGAGAAAGAAGAGGGCAAAAAGCAAAAGTCAGTGAGCGTCACCTTCGTCGCTTTTGGAGAGTAGTTGAGCCCATCTTGACTTCGACTTCGACTTCGATAGTCGAGGTCAATGCCTAGGACAAGGTAAGTAAAGAGACAATGGAATAGCCAGAAAGATTGAGAATAGAAAACTCACCGATCCTTGAACTTCTTTCAGACGAAAATCTCAAAGTTCCAACTCTATCACTTTCGAAACCGTTTCCAAATCTACGACTTCAGTCACTAGCTCTCTCAATTGTGAAATCTCTTGGTCGGAGAAAAACTTGAAATAAAGAACCAATCTTTCCATTTGAACCGCTTTGATTCCCTCGACTTCCACCCCAGTTTCGGAATTCTGCTTTCTTCGACGAAGCATTGATATCAAGGCATGACCTGGTGAAAAGAAACTGTCGTGTTGAGAGACGAGCGACCTTAATTCTGTCATCTGGGGCACTGAATTTGCCAGCATGTAGATGTCGTAAAGTTGAGAGACCCATAGTGTCGAAATGGAAGGTAAAGCAAAAGGGATAGTATAGCCATGATTGATCAGAGTGCAGAAGGGCAAAAGCGATATCCATGAAGGGAAAATCGAGCTGAAGAGGTGAATTTCTAAGATTTGAAGGCGGGGAAAGTGGAGAGTCTCGAGTTGGACTTGATCAGAGGTTTCTCGAATGGACATTTGTAAATGCTTCAATGTTTGAGAAGGCGTCTGCAAGAGGTTCCTCCACTCGAAAGAATCCTTGTAACCTTCCAAGTATAGAGATGAAAGGTTTTTGAACCGACTAAGGCCACCGTTTAGAAGAGTATGACTGGCCGAGGTCCACAAGAGCTTGAGGGATGGTAGGTCATTGAAGTTCTCCGTCGTGATTGTTTCTTGATGTTTGTCCTTGATGACAAGAAGCACTGCACGAGATTCGACCGGTTGACAAGCACCTTTAAAAAGAGCTAAGTGTGGTAGCTTCCAAGCCAATTCGTTGCATTCTTTCTTCACTATAGAGCTTGAGATCCCAAATTCGAGACTTTTAAGATCTCTCTGGATCTTTCCACTATCTCAACCAACTCATCCACCTTCTCTGAGCGCTTTAGACTTAGATCTATAGAAATCTCGGTAAGCTTACTTCCACTCTTCTCATCAAAAACTCGTAAAGCTTGAAGTCCCCACCCTAGGTCTCTTTTTGGCAGAATTAATTTCCTCCACATGCTGCTGTTCTCCTCTATAATCTCCAGCCATTCCTTCTTGACCCTTACGACCTTGACCATCTGTTGAGAATCGAGGTTCTTGAATACTGCAAGCAAGAGATCTGAAGATAGCTTGTCGATCATGGCTGCTGGCTAGAGGAGAGAAGAGAAGAAGTTGTTGCTTGATCTATTAGGTGATGCTTCGTTGTTGATGCTGCTGGGAGCCTGATTTGCAGATTTGAAGATGATTGGTGATGATTGTGAAGTAGGATGGTAAGAGTTGAAAGGAAGGAAGAAGAAACTTCGCATTGAGACTTTGGCTCACGTCGGCGTTTCGGCGTGAAGATGCAGGCTCAGTGACAATAGACTCGATTCCTCTTTCTCCTTCACGCCACTCTCTACAGCATCCAGAATAACAGAAAGAATGTCATCAGGAGACGAATCAGACCAAGATCTATTGGTGGAGACTGGAGTGAGTATCACGCAGCTTCTTCCCTTTGTCTCATCAGTTCATCATCTCCCTATCTTTCCTCCCTCTGAACGATGCTCTCTTCTTTCTTCATCCTTTTCTTTCTTCGCGTCGCAGGTGGGGATCTCCAAAGCTTCCACTCTATACTGCATAGATGCAGGCCCATCCATGCACGAGATCAATCCTGACTCGATCGGAAAGGTAGACGAAGAGCAAGAGGATCTAGGTCAGACTCATCTCACAATGGCTGTCAATGGTGTCATTCAGAGAGTAAAGAGAATGTTGATTACCAATCCAGATGATAATGTTGGAATCATGCTCTACAATACAGTGAGTGGGAAGCAACTCTGACCTTTTTCTTCTCTGTCTCGTTCCAGGTACCTTTCGACGCGATCAGCTATCATCGATTACGTGTCGATTGTCTTTCAGGATCTTCTCTGATACGGTTCCTTTCATCAGTCAATGTCCAAATGACTTCGATCGTAAGGATCGCATGGGATGAGAGTGTGCCAAACATGAGCCAACACACGACTCTCGCACTCCATCAAGCACGTATTCTGCTGCTGCTTGGCGGAATCCTTTTCTCTAGTCGATTCTTGTATCAGATATTGATCAGTTCCGACTCTTTCTGACCATTGCATGCGAACGCCACCTTCCTCTCTTTCCTCCCTGTATCACTTTCTACAGGCTGAGAGTGACATCCAAAGCCACGTTGGAAAAGCAAAAGCTTCGAGACATTGTAAAGTTCTCATGCCAATCAGTCAAGTTGGAATTCAATCAATCTCTGATGTTCTGACTACTTTGGAACGTGAGTGTCTCTGGCAGAACAAGATCTAGAACTCGTCTCTTTACCCTTCTTCGAAATGCTCCCTTGATCTTGCTAGTTCTTTCTACGTGATTCAAGAGCCATGATGAGAGAGGGTTTGATATTTCATCAACATGCTATCTAGGGAAACAAAACCGGATTGACACAGTTCTTTTGTTCTCCTTTCCTTCGGCCTACAGGCATCAGAGACGATGGACAGACTTGGTCAGATCTCGGTTATGCACCTCACACGAAAGATCCAGCGATGGATAGATACATCAAGAATGCTTGGCTGATGCTGAAACCAGCGTGAGTTTTGAGGTTTCACGATCCGTCTAGATCTGATCTAGTCCTTCTTGCGATTATTAAAATTCTCTTTCAACCTCTCCCTCTCTCTCTCTATCTTCGATTTCTTTTCTTCTCTCTATCTGCTTTCAATTCATAGCGGAAAGACTCTTCGTAACTGCGTAATCATTACCAATAGAGACGATCCTTATGGACCTGGTCGTCAGGATGATGCAACGTCGAAGACTTTGACCGCAATGAGAGTGAGTATCAGCTGATACTCTCTTCTTGCTTTTCTTTGTGGAAGCGCATAGCGATTTTGAGCCTCTCGGAAGTATCATTTGATGAGGTTTCCAATCCTGACTCCGTCTTCATTCCAAATTCACCTTTCGCTCTGTCTCTGCAGGAATTCTCAAGATTCAACATTCGTTGGGCTCTCTATGCGATCAGTTACAAAGGTTACAAATTTGACAACAACAAGTTCTGGTCTGTGAGTTTTCCTTTCGCTCGCTCAGAGAACTGTTCCTCTGAGGTCCTGTCCTTCAACTCCGTTTTGAAAATATCGACAGAATCTAACATGTTCCTTCTTTCTCATTGCGTTGATTCTACCCTCGCCAGTACGTCTTTTCCGATCATCGTGGAGACGATTCAGACGATGAGAAGGAAAACGATGCCGAAGACGATCATCAATCAGAAGTGATCATGAACGCTGCCACGACTTTCGACAAGTTCCAAGACGACATTTCGACGAAGCAAGCAGCTAAGAGAACAGCTTTCAGTCTGTCTATGACTGTCGGAGGAGACAATGGTATTACTTGTGATATCAATGGGTGAGTTTTCACAACCATTCCGAACTTCACAATCATTCTGCAATAGGCAACGCAATCGATAGCGAGAGCGAATGGATGAGAAAGATAGTCAATCAGCTCACTTCATCTCTTTCCATCCTTCCTCTTAACTCAACTCGACTTCTCATTCAGCTATGCTCTTATAGCTGAAGCTTATAAGAGAAGTCCTATCAAGCTCTACAAGGATCCAGAGAATCCAACTGAAACTGAGAAGGTTCAACCTTTGCACTACTTCCAATGTCAAGACACCGGAACCACTTTGGCCAATCTGGACGAGGACACTGAGAAAGTCTTTGAGTTCGGTAGTACTTCTGGCGTCAAAGGTCACGCAAGTTTGAGTACTGATTGCATTGCCAATCTGAAGTCTTCTGGAATGGAAGCTCCTCGTTAGTAGATTGAAGAGCTGTCTTCCTTACGATCGCCTCGAGGGAGGAGGTTGTGCGATCATTCACTGATCATAGTATGGTTCTCGTTTTGTTTCTCTCGTCCTTTGCCATCAGAACTGCGTATCTTGGGCTTCAGAGATCCAGATTCTTTGCTTCGTAGAGAACTCAGCGTCAAGCACTCTTACTTTCTCTTTCCAAACACCAATGTGAGTAAATGCTTCTTTTTTCAACAGAGTCTCATATGGCCATCAACGTCTCATCTCTAACCTCATTTTGTCCTTACCCTGTGTCCCAGAGCGCTACCAACGTTAGAATCTTCTCGGCTCTCTTTCAATCAATGGAGTCAAAGAACAGAGCTGCTTTAGGCATTCTCAAGATGAAGAAGAACAGTAACCCTATCTTCTGCGCTATCATTGCTCAAGTGAGTTGAGACCGAGAGATCCAGACTTGCGTCTTCATCGAATCTCACACTTGTAGAAACATCTCAACCTTTCTTCTCTTTTACAGAAAGGCAAAGACGAACCAATCACTCCAGAAGGATTGTCTTGCATTCCGCTTCCTTTCGTCGATGATATTAGAAGTTTCCCAGCTCCAAAGAAGAATTCTTACTTGACTTTGAGTGGTGAGTTTTTGTCTTTCGAGTTTAGACGTTCTCGACGAGAAGTTAAACTACTAACGAACGGTTCTCCCGTGTTCCAAACTTTCCTCTTGTGCTCAAACATCTCTAGCTACTGACGAACAAACCAGTGCAATGTCGAAAGTAGCATCGAAGTTGACGTTGAAAAGAAATTTCGATCCTCACTCTTACAAGAACCCAGCTTTGGTTTATCAAGACTTGGTCCTTTTGGCTTGTGCATTTGGAAACGAGACTCCAGATCCACCTGTAGATGAGATCGCTCCTAATCATGAAGTCATCGAAGTGAGTTACAGCGATGTTGATCTCGGATGATTCACGCAGTTTGGATTCTATCAGGAAAGCACTGGGTTGGCGAACGTCTCTGCTGACGTTGTCTTTTCTCATCCTTTCACTCCGAGGTCCTCCAGAAGAGAGCTTCTGAACCCATCGCTGATTTCAATGATCTTCTGTACAAAGATGAAAGAACTGCTGGATCTTCGAAGAATCTCAGAGCCAGAGTTCGTAAACAACACGAAGCTGGTCTCTTAAGTAGAGTGAGTTCTCGGCTACTCTCTTTTCCCTTTCGTAGAAGTTTGACATGTGTCTTTGGTCGCCTCTGACTAGGCTTTCCTTCTCGATTTCGACGCTTGTTTTATTCAACCTTCGTTCCTTCCAGATGAGAGTCGACGAGTTGAAAGAAGCTTGCAAAGCTTACGCTCTACCTTCTTCCGGAAGAAAAGATCAACTCATTGAAAGAATTGATCAACATCTAAGCTAGATGCACTTCTGAGATAGATCTTGAATCTCTTCTCGTCGTGGACACCAAGTTGTTCTTCTCTCGTTTCGACACAGCGCTCTTCCTCTTTTCTTGTTTCCCTCACATGTCCAATATTGTACTTTACTTCTTCGAATGATTTCGCTTCGTCACGTCAATGAGATCTCCTAAGTCTTTGTCGTTTGGATGGATTCGATAATGTGAAGCTTTGACGATCACAAAAGAAGGACTTCCGCGTTTGAAAACTCAATTGCATTCGCTTTTTCACATTATCTACAGTAGCCAGCCCAGACGAAGCACTCTCCATGGTTGCCTCGTCGTTGTGAACCAGAAACGAGAACTAAGTCCAACTTTGAATATCGGAGCCTCCTCAGAGCTTTGAACCAGTGATCAATTCTTTGAGACCTCTTGGATCTAGAGAAGACTGTGGATATGGAAGCCATGGACCAGGGAAGTGCTGAGAAGAGGGGAGCGTAAGAGAAGAAGTTAAGAAAAGAAAGAAAAAGGGAGAGGTGATTAGAAGGCTTCTTCACTATGAAAGAAAAGAGATCTACCTGACATCACTTCTCTTGCCGATCAAAACACTTACTTGTCCTCCACCGTCAACGACCTGAGATAGAAGAAGCGAGGAGTAAACGAGAGGTAGTGAGAGACTCATTCGAAAGGGCAAGAATCAGAATCGATTTACGCAGTCAGAGAAAGTTCTCGGCCTCTCCAACACTCACGAATCTAGCCCCAGTGATCCAATTTCCGGCTGGACTGAAGAGATAGACACACATGTTTGCGATATCGCTCTGAAGAGATGCATGAATAGAATTAGCAGAGTCAAATCGTCAGTTGCGTTCTCAGAAGAGGACTAGTCTAAAAGAAGTCAACAACTCACTGGTTTTCCAACTTTTTGAAGTGGTAAAGTTCCAGCGACTGAGCGATTCGAGATCGAGAGCGAGAAAGAAAACATCATCAGTCAAAGTACATAGCAAGCCTGATTTGCAAGAAACAAGCAAGTCGACTTACTAGCATCAGCAGCTCCCTTCATAGTCAAACGCTCAGCACCTTCTGTTCCTCCAATCATCCCCGGAGCTACGACGTTGGATCTAACTCCTAGCGGACCCATTTCTGATCAATCGGAAGAAGAGAAAGAAGAGGACAGAAGACGATGCTGAGTGAGAAATTGATTTCCGACGTTGTCTACAGAGAGTCTCTGGATGACTTGCTTGCAGTCTAATCTTCATTCTTTAGTATTAACTCTACTCACCAACAGCCAAAGCCTGACTCAAAGCGTCGACTCCAGCCTTTGCACTGGATGCAGCAGATTGCCAAGGGATACCAGTGTAGTGTAGAGTTGCTGAAACGTGAAGATAAGAACCTGATGTCTTCTTTAGAGGTTCCATTGTGGCTTTGACAGTGTTATAGGTTCCTGTTTGAGGAAACCGAGTGTTGCGAAATCGAGGTTTGGCGAGACAGAAGGAAGTAGATGCAGTGAAAGAGGACAAGGGCAGGAAGTAGTAGCAGAAGTAGAGAGGGGAGAGAGGTTGAGTTTCAGGGTATCAGAATGAGACAGGAAAGAGACGATAAGTTCCTCTCCTAACAGAGCACGCCTGTTCTAGGAACTTGTCGATGATGAAACATAGAATCCGATCTTGAAAGCAAGATACAGCTTTGTGATGTGGCAATAATCTCAAAGAGCATTGAGGTCGTAGAGCTTGAAAGAGAGCCTCGAGAAAACTAACCTAGTAGATCGATTTCCATGACTGTCTTGAAACCATTTTCAGAGATTCCTTCGATCTAAATGACGAGAACGTAGTCCAAGACGTCCATTGGAACGCAAAGGGAGGAAAGAATAGAAGAACACGGAGGAGGTGGTTCCATCAAGATGAGAGATTTGTACTCGGTCAGCTCTCGGTATCTTGCCTTTGAGTGATGCTCATGAAAGGGACAAACAGAAGACTTACAGGAGCCAAAAAGTTACCAGCAGCTCCGCAAATGACATTGTCGATCTTACCAAAAGTGTCGATTGTCTATAGAAACGAAGAACGACGAGAGATGAGAGAGGTTTTGGGTGGAGAAGATTGTCAGCCAAACTCTCGTTCATCTCAGTCAAGATAGTCTCTTCTGATTGAGTCTCTTCTGATTGATCTCACCTTTTGTACAGCTTTCTTTACATCTTCTGGTTTCCTGACATCACCAGCAGCCCAAATACACTTGGTACCATTCCCAGCATCCTTTTCCAATTGTTTGGCAGTGGACTCTAGCTTTTCAGCCTTACGGCCCATGATTGCAGAGCTCATTCCATGTCTCATTAGAGCGAGAACCATTCCATAGCAGATACCACCTGGACCTGATGCTCCAGTTGCGCTGCAAGAGAAGAGAGAGAGAAGAGTCAGTGTCAGAACGAAGAGAGGAATTTCGTTCGAAGTGGACGACTCACAAGACGATCTTTCCCTGTAGGATGTTCTCCTTGAAGACTGCCGTACTCTCGACTGATGGGAGTAGAACTGGTTGTGGATCTTCAGAATCAGACATTGTTGGGATTTGATGGATAGAGTTGATGGAGAAGAAGTGAGTGGTTCAGGATTCGACGAAAAGGCAATCTCGGTTCAAGCTTGGCCGGTTAAGAGACTTTCCTTCCAACACTCGAAACGAAACTCGATAACTTCCTCACTACTTCATCAAGTAAAGGTTCTCGAGATTCCTTCATTGTTGTTAGGAGAAGAGAAGAGCGAAGGAGGAGCCTTCAACCTCTCCCAGCAGGTCAAGATCGTGAGTAAGCAGGTTTGAGAATTAAGAGCTGTTATCTTGCACACATCAGAACTTTCTTTTGCTCCTCAAAACCTTGGGAACAAACCCCTGATATGTAGCTACTATCGACTTTACTTTCAAGCAGTTGGCTTCAATGCGTTCGTTGCTGAAATTGACCTCACACCTTCATTTCGAATCTTCGCATTCGTCCACAATTTTCTCTCTCTAGTATCCTACTCTTCCTTCATTTCCATCAAGATGAAGGCTCTCCCATCTGATGTCCAACTTTCGCTCTTCAAGGTTCTAGATTCCAACGACATGGTCAGGCTATCAAGGGTGTCCAAAACTTGGCTGGAAGTGCTAGAAAATAACGATAGTCTTTGGAAGAGGTTGATTCTGTCGGAAAAAGAAAATGGTTGGGATCTTTCAATTCTAGAGCTCTTCGATAGGAAAAGTAACCATAGTCTGAAAGAGATTTCAATCCATATCAAGATGGAAAGGGAGGAGCTTGTATCTCTTTATGCATTCCTGATACCGTCGAGGAAAACCCTTCGATTTTTGACGATCTCTATTTCATCATTCTTTACAACTGAATCTGGGATCTATCAACTCCTCACAGAGCAGTTGAATGTATTCCCGCATTTGGTTGAATGCAGGCTTGGTGACGTTTATTGTGGGCAAGTTCAACTTCAAGTAAAGGATGCAGATGAGAACGTCATTCAAGGCAGCAATCTCAAAGTTTTGTGGACCTGCAGGGAGGAAAGGCAACCTTTCATATCGTCCTTCCGTCATCTGAATAATTTAAAGTCATTCAGATTAACAGGAGCTCTCGGGACTCGGGACGCAAGAGCGCTTCTACAGGGACCCAGTCAAAGTTAAAGGCATCTCGACATCTTTGACGTTTCAGATCATCTAGCTCCAACCACCTTTACTCTGGACTTTCCTAGACTGCAAGTCCTCGAAATCGCTTCCAGAAGTCAAGCTTGGCCATCCTGGTTAATTATCCCACCTTCTACAACTGTCGTCACTTTTTGTGCACTCGTGAATTTCCCATCAATTTCGAAACTCTGGTTAGAAAACCTGTCTTGCATAAATAGGTTAGCAAGCAGGTGTCCAACGTTAGTAGAACTGAGAATAGTCTCGGATTCTTTCTCAATCAAAGAAAATATCGTGCCAAGTATTCCTCAACAATTGATAAACATGCTACTTCAAAGAAGGAGATTCGTCTAAGAGGGATTTAAGGTGGAAGGAATCGAAATGGTGAAGCTCAAGGCACTGGTCTTACCTTTCAAGTTGCTGACAAAAGAGTTCCTCTCATCTTTGGAAGAGTTGGTGGAAGAAGTGGTAGATCTAGAGACGGTCTCGAGATCCATCAAAGTCGTAATCTGAGCTGGGAGGTCTTTGAGAGAGGTGAGTTTCGCTTTGCTTTTGTAGCTTGTGGCAATTTTGGGCAAGACTTGAAGCTATGACAATAGCTAAAATCATTTGAAGTGCTTTTGGCTTCTCGCTCAAGTGTCCTTGACAGGGTTGCTCATCTCTCTTTTGTGTCTTATTGACTTCTTCGGTTCCAGGCTCGACGCTAGATCATCAAGTCAGGAGATCTGAAGAAGGCGGAAAGATGGATAGATCTTCATAGAATGTAGAATCAGGTGTCAACTGCATTGAGATGAAGCTCTGGTTCATGATCAGAAGGGAATCCAAATTCTCACGACTTTGTTTGAATTTGTCTCGCAGCATCTCATCAAGATCTTCCATTGTAGAATTCTCTGCTGTAACAAAAGCAAAGCACTTCTCATCTTTCTCTGCGAAGATCCAATCCAATCCAATCTCCCTGACCAACCATTTCTCTTCTAATACCACATCTTTTCCGGAACGATCTTCCCCTTTGCATCACCAGGCTCTACATTTGGCAGTTCGAACGGAACTGGTTCAGTGATGAACTCATCTCCGTAAGCCAATAGACCTACGTGAGGCATAGTGTTCCATTTCAGAGTAAAGGTAGCTCCTGATGGAATGTTTCTTTGATGGTGTAGAAGCGAGAAGAGTTTGAAAGATTGACGATTCCAGTGTGTGAGGAGGTTTGAAAGAGATAGGGAATGAGATGATGAGAAGAGAAAGAACGAATGGAAAAGTTTAGAAAGGCGAACGATTTGGAGATTCGCAAAGATGAGGCACAGGCTCAGCTGCTTCCTTGACTCCTCTTCGCACAAAAAGGTGTGCGAGATGCAGATGAAAAGACTCACTTGAAGCTCTTGCTCATTTCTCTGAACCCGTACTTGTTGATTGCATATTCCAAGACTACGTGGGCGTCCTCCTTTCGTTTGATGATTCTATCCCAAATGACTGCGTGATTGGATCCCTGAAGAAACCACATCGTTGTAGGGAAGGAGAGGAAACGCCGAGTCAGAAATTGTGGATTTGAGATTTCTGATCAGAGGAGAAAGCGCAAGGAATGAGAGAAAGAGGAAAGAGAGAACTTTTGCAGCATCTAAAGGGAAATGTGGAACCAGAGGGGCAAAAGCTCGAGATCCACTTTTGAAAATTGACAAGGTAAAGAATGAGAATCCCATATCCTTAAAAGAGGTCTAATCCTGATGGAAGATGATGAGATGCATTGCCAGCAATCCAATCTCATCCCCACACCTCGATCCCTTATCAGTCTGCAGATCATTCCCTCCACGATCCTTTCCAGAAATCCTGCACACAACCAAACTACAGCTCAATCTTTATCATTCTGAAGGCTCTTCTTGTGTCTCGCTACTCACATACTTCTTATTCTCCCAAGTAGCTTCCAAGCTCAAAAAGACCTGTTTAGTATTCCAATTGAACAACTTGGTGAAATCTGCATCCAAATCGAAGTTTGCATTTGCGAAATGTTGTACTGCTCGATCTTGATTCCATTGATTTCTACCAGTGACTACTCTGAGGGAATTGATGATGACTTTTGGATGTAGATTGCTATCTTTGGATGGAGTTCTTGGATGAGTTGGATGAGATACGAAAGCTACTAATGCTAGTAAGGCTAGGATACAAGAGGTTGATAATGCTGTTACTGCGTTTAATCGCTGTAACGTCCTGAGTGAGACAGAAGGGAGAAGATAGAGAGAGGAATAGATAGATTAGAAGAAATGAGATGGAGCCAAGTCGATGATGATTAGTTGAGATTGAGGTTGCGTTGTTGATACTTACGTGTTCATGTTGACCATCTTGATCTGCTTTGTACAAGCAATTCAATCGTCTCTTTGGCCAAAGAGAGCGATCTGATAGGTCGAGGTGGTGCTGGTTGAAGCAGGAAGCTTTCTTCTATCTCTCATCCAATCCAATCAACTTTTGTTATCAGTCTCAAGTCCATCATTTCCACTTTGAAAGAAAGATCAGATCAGCAACGTATTCAAGACTCTTTATTCTCTACTCGCGATTTTCGTTCATCTCAAGACAAGCTAGCTATTTCATTTAGTACTGACACCCACTTCCCACAATGTGAACCTTTTAGTCTTTTGTTCAAGAAATCATAGAAGAAACTCTACCGACAAGTAATTATAATGGAGAAAGATGTGCGATTGAGGGGTAGTGTGGGGGAAGCAAAGAGAGGGTCTTGATCTCTAGGAAGTAGAAAGAAGGCCAATTAGATCGGATGGGAATTACAAGATCCTGATCCAAAATCCATCGTTGATGTTTAGATGAGCTTTCAGCCTCTTTTGATTCCAAAATTGAAAAGAGACTCTTTAGATTCCCTCTGTTGAAGTTTAGAAGAGAAAGAAACGAGACGAGAGAGTTAGGTCAACAAGTGTTCTGATTGCCCTTCGAAGAGCTTTGACCTTTTCCCCTCGACAAAGTTCTTCCAGATGTGCAGGAAATCTTTATCTTTTTGTCGAATGCCTTTTTCCATCATCTAATCTAGCTGCCTTCTTGCCCAGATGATACCTTGTCCTCTCCACTGGTTTGCCAGCTGGTTTATCGTTTCAAGGATCCCTCTCTATCTTTGATACTCGACGACAAGAGAGGATGAGACATCTCTTCGGCTGACTGAAGGATTCAAAGAGAGAATCTTTCCTCCAGAATCGTCTCTGTTCTTCAATTCCAATTAATCCAAACTGAACTCTTTCCTCCCTAACTTCCAATCGAATCTTCCTCTCCCCTCTGCCTTCATTCGCCAACCACTCTCTCAAGTTCCATTTCCTCCGAAACTCACGTTTCAACAAAGCGTTCAATTGACCGACTCTAGAAGAGACGGACAAGTCCACAGTCTTGTCACCGAAATCAATCTTCAAACCACCTTGTAAGGAAGGGTTGATCTTTTGTTGAATCTTGATCGTCTTTCCACCTCTCGAGGAAGCGATTTGGGAGGATTTCAAGGCTGTCTCTAGACGTTTTTGTAGGGTGGAATCGAGTGGCTAGAGAAGAGAGAGAGGAGGAAGGGGAAAAGGGTTAGAGAGAGAATGATCAAAGGTAGAGAAGAATAGAAGGAGAGGAATAGCCAAGAGCCAGGAATTCGACCCCAATCAAGGGAAATTAGAAGTGTTATAGTTGAGAAGGTAGACGGGAGAGAGATTTGAGGAGAGAAAGTTGGGATTCTTCTTAAAGGTCCCACCCCTTCCTCCTTTCTTTAGGCCTTCATTGCTCTTCTATTCTTACTTCTCCTCTCTATACCATCAACGGTGATATCTTGAGTACCATGTTCCAGAAGATGAACCAGTACCAAGGGCTTACTACTCACTGCAGCGGTGGTGACTGTGACTTCGACCTCACCACGATGAGCAGACATTAATTGTTTGAAACCGTCAATGACCTTTTCAGTGTCACCCAAACGACCGTTCTCTGCCAATACTTCGAATAGGTTACTGTGATTGTCATTAAGGAAAGGAAGAAAGGAGGTAAGTAAAGGAGAGAAAGGAGATATGGCTATGGATCAAGCTCCACCGTCGTTCCATCTTTGGCTGTGGATCTTTGGCCCATCTAATTGCCTATCATGACACTTTGTAAGAATGATCGATATAGATCGATCAAGTTTCCAAACCAATCATTCCCTTGTCTCCTTGAGACCCTCCCCTTTCTTTGTTCCCTCTCTCTCTGTATCCGAAACGCACCGAGTGATAGGATCAGGTTTTCCACTGAAGAGACCATCCAAACCAGAAGTTCTCTCCTTGACTGAAAGGGTTGGGTTTTCAATGAAAGCCTTCAATTTAGCTGAATCCTTATTCTTTGAATCCAAAGCTTGAGAGACTTGATCCAAATCCTTTTCCAACTTTTCCAACGTTTTGGAATCTTTGGAAAGAGCAGCTACGTAGGCTGAAGAGGCGTACTTTCCTGGAAGACCATTCAATTGTAGTGGTGGTCTGACTGCAGAGGAGGTTGAGGTGGCATAGGAACGAATCAAAGTCCTTGGGACTGAAGATTTCAATGAAGAGGAAATCATCGTGGAGGAGGATAAGGGAGGGAGAGGACGAGAAGAAGAAGCAGCAACTCTTCCTCTTCCTTCCTTCTACTCTACTCACTGCAGCAACTCTCTTTCAAGATGTCAGGTAGATTCTTTCGTGGTGCAGATTCCGATTCGGATTCAGATTCCTCTTCTTCAGAAGAAGAAATCATGTCTTCAGATGAAGAAGGTTCTCAAAAAGGAACTACTACTTCAAAACCAGCAAAGACAGCCAAACAATCTCGTTTCTTGAAAGATGATAATTCAGACGATTCAGATTCAGATGATGACGATGATGATTCAGAAGATGATGATGATGATTCAGATGATGATAATAAAGGTAAAGCAGCTGCCAAACCTGGAATGTCTAGATTCATGAGAGGGGCAGACGAATCCGATTCAGATGAAGACGAAGTGAAAAAAGTCATTAAGTCAGCAAAGGATAAGAGATTCGAAGAAGTAGAAGGGATCATTAAGAATATTGAAAATGCTCAGAGAATTGGTGATTGGGTAGCTATTTCAAAAGGTGAGTTGCGGGGGGATGGAGGAAGGAAGATGGCAGGAAGTTAAGAGTAGGAAGAAAGAAGGAAGAGAGAAGAGGAGCGCAAGAGACTGTACAGAGAGACGGCTCAGATGGAATTGATGATTGCTCCATGTTTTTTAGGATCAAGGAAATGTCGAAAATCACGACGCATTTGGACTTCTGATGAGATAGAGATGGAGAGGAGATGGCAGGGCTCAGCATTCGCTGTCTCTTTGACTTTGTCTCTTGAGCTCAAAACCTCTAAAGCCAGATCTCTATTCTCAGAAATCGTGTCATTAGGCATCAATTCTCAACATCTGGGTTATTCTGGAATCCATCTGCTTGTCCGACTGAGCATGTTAATCATTTCCTTTCTCCTCCCTCTCCGTCTTTGCATCTTTCTCTCCCCTCTCCCATCCTTTCCCTCCTCCCCTAAATGCAGATTACGACGCTCTACTACGTCTAATCGATCGTCAACGTAATGTTTCAGAACCGATTCCATCCTCTTTCATCAAGTTATTACCTTCTCTAGAAGAATATCTCAACAAATCCATTCAGGAAGAAAAGAATGCCAAAAAGAAAATGAAGGCTCCAAATGCTAAGGCAATGAATGGAATGAAACAAAAGTTGAAGAAGACTTTGAAGGAGAATGAAGTTGAGGTGGAGAAGTTCAAACAGGTGAGTTTCAAGAAGGAGAGCGAGAGGTGAATTAGAGAGGGAGAAGTGAGAGGAACAGGAAGAGTTGGGAAATGGCTGTGGAGATTGGAAGCTTTGAAGATAAGATTCAAGTAGGAAAGATCAAGTCAGAATCATAGGAATCAGTAGACGAGCCCGTCTCGAAATCTCCGCAAATCGAAGATCTAGATCTTCTAGAGCTCTCTGATCTTTCTCTTCTTCTTCCGACTCACTCTAGTCTCCCTACAATTGGATTTACTGACTAATTCAATCTCGTTTTTCCCTCCTCAACCGCCTCTCGAAACTCACAGGATCCAGAAGCCTTCGAAGCCGAAGCACAAGCAGCTCTTGCTCCAATCCCAACCTCTGCACCATCTGGTGCTCGTCGTGCGCGCGCCGCTGAAGCCGGAGAAGCTGGAGAAGAGGAAGATGAAGAATTCCAAACCGTGGGTCGTGGAGGTAAATCATTGAACTTGACTTCTGAAGGTTTATTCAAATCCTTGGCTGCAGTCATGGAAGCCAGAGGTAGGAAATCGACCGATCGTTCTGAACAAGTCCAAATCCTAACCAAGTTATCAGAAGTTGCAGTCTCACCTTATCAAAAGATTAGAGTTTTATTGGCTTTGATCGCAGCTAGATTCGATTACAATCCATCTGCTTCGACTCATATGCCATCTTCAATGTGGGATTTAGCTAGAAAGGAAACTGATGAATTGTTAAAGACTTTGAATCAAGATCCATCTTATGTGGTTAGAGAAGAAACTGAAGATTATGATGATTCAATTGATAGATTACCAAATCAAAATGGTGAAGGTCCAGTGGTTGCAGTTAGAGGATCAATCATTTCTTTCGTTGATAGATTAGATGATGAATTCACCAAGAGTTTACAAAACATTGATCCTCATACTACTGAATATGTCGAAAGATTATCTGATGAAAAGAGATTATATCAAACCATTGTTAGAGCTCAAGTCTATTTCGAAAAGTCATCCAAATCTTCTCCTTCCAATTCAACCAATGATGCTTTGAGTAGAGTGGTGATGCGTAGATTAGAACACGTTTATTCCAAACAAGACATCATCATTCAAGCTCTAGAAGCAGCAAACGCTGAAGCTCAACCTGATCAAATTTCTTCAATAGTTCCTTCTTCTTCCGAAGTGGCTCAAGTAGGTGGTCCAACCAAATTGATTCGAGCTCTTTGTGTTCAACTTTACAAAGCTCCAGGTCAAGCAGCTGAAAGAGCAAAGACTAGAGCTATGCTCTGTCATGTCTATCATCATGCTCTTCATGCTGATTATCATATCGCAAGAGATATGTTCTTAATGTCTCATCTTCAAGATTCAATCGATATGGCAGACGCTGCAACTCAAATCCTCTTCAACAGAGTCGTAGTTCAATTAGGAATGTGCGCATTCAGACTAGGTTTAATCAAGGAATCCCAATCAAGTTTGAACGAGATTTACTCGACTGGTAGAGTGAAGGAATTGTTGGCTCAAGGAGTTCAAAGGCCAAGTTCTTATTCGAACGTCACACCTGAGCAAGAGAAGTTGGATAAACAAAGACAATTACCTTTCCACGTTCACATCAATCTGGAACTTTTGGAATGTATTTATTTGACTTGTTCGATGTTGTTGGAAGTTCCAAATATCGCTTATGCTGGAAATGATTCCGAATTGAAGAAGAAGTTGATCTCTAGAACTTTTAGAAGAATGTTGGATTATTCGGATAGACAAGTCTTTTATGGTCCACCTGAAAACACTAGAGATCATATCATGCAAGCAACAAAGATGCTTCAAATCGGTGATTGGAAGGAATGTATCAAATTGATTGAAGAAATCAAGATTTGGAAACTTCTACCAGGTTGGGAGAACGTAAAGAAAATGTTGGCAAACAAGATTCAAGAACAAGGATTGAAAACCTACGTTTTCACTTATTCATCTTATTATTCTTCCGTCTCTTTGGAACATTTATCTCAAACTTTCGAATTGGATATCAAAAAAGTCAAATCGTTGGTTTCTAGAATGATTTGGAACGAAGAATTAGCAGCTTCTTTGGACGTCACTTCTACTTCTTCCGATAACACTTCTTCGGGTAAGGTCTCTAAAGAAGTCTTGGTTCTACATAAGAATCAGAAATCAAAGATTCAACAATTGTCTCAAACTTTGAGTGAAAGGGTTAATTTCATGTTGGAACAAAATGAGAGATCTTTGGATCAAATCGTTGGTGAAGGTCAACAATCTAGAAGTGGTGCGGCTGGTGCTGGTGGTGAAAGAGGGGAAAGGAATGAAGGTGGAAATTCTGGTGCTAGAAGGGAGAGGAATGGTAGAGGAGGTTCGAATTCAAGAGGTAGAGGTTCAGGATCGAGAGGCAGAGGAAGGCAACAATTCCAAGTTTTGAATCTAGGTCAGAAGGTTTAGAAAGTCTTTTCATTCAAGATCAAATCTTTGCTCATCTGTTTGCCTTTCTTTGATGAAAGGCAACCTTTTTCTGCTCCTCCCATCGCAATCTGTCCCCGCTCTCACTTTCTCGTTTACTCAAAACACCCAAAAATAAGTGACTCTCTTTTGTTGTTTAAGTTACTTTTCTTCTCTTGATATGTTATGTTTTGTCTTTGCTTTTTTAAACAGTGAGATCTCGTTTATTAGGTGTGATTGGAAACCAAGAACGAAATTCGAAGATTGGTGTTGCTCTTCTACCACGACCATCACCACCATCTCATCCTCTTCTCATCATCTTCTACTACTCAGATTCTCGCGATGACCAAGAAAGAAAGGAGAAACAAGGATGGAGAAATCATGCAGAAAGGGGAAAAGAAAGCAAAAAGGAATCCATCCAACTCGAATCAATCCTCCTTGGAATCCAATCCATCCAATCCCAATTCAAAGCCCCAGACAGGTCGATCCAAGAGGGAAATCAAGGCAGAAGAACATTTGAAACTTACGGAAGATGAAAGCGATCAGTTGGGAAGAATAGTCAGCTTGGACAAATGGATCGAGAGAACAAAGGATGGAAAGAATGGTGGATTCTGCGTCTTTGGTTATCTAAACGTCGACCCAATGCCTGAATTGAAAGGTCAGGGTGCCAACAGTCAATTCGAGGTGAGTGACATGAGTTATCGACGCGAATATACAGAGATAGGGAGGATGCAAAGAGAGAAAGAGAGCAAGAGAAAGAAGCCATAGCAGTTGCAACTGCAAGAGTGAGTTACTCATTCTCCCAAGACTCCTTTCATTACCTCCATCCCTCTCACTCTTCAATTCTAGATTCATCTCGTCGACTCACAATCTCCTTTGAGAAAAGAGATCCAGATCAGATTCGCAGGTCCACTAGCTGGCGAGCTATACGCTCGAATCCTCTTCTTCTTCACAGCTAAGGATTTCCAACGTGGAAAGCACCAAATTCGAATCGTTCTCTCCAATTACGGAGCTCAATATCGCTCTGAACAAAGTGCGGATGAAGTGTCCGATATCGTCATCTTCTCTCAAGGTCAAGTCACTGTCAAACTCTTTATTCTCGATGGAAGGACAAGCCATTTCATGAACAAGTCGGAACCAGTAGCTATTCAACACGATCATTCTTTCTCTTCAGAACCTCGACCCGTTTTCGTAGATGATCATCAACACCGGAACCAAGTCGCAGGACCTTCTAGAGCCAGTAGATCTTCGAATGAACAAGACATTAGGAATAGAAGCATGTCTTCGATGAATGAAGGAGTCGACGAAACGAGTTTTGGTTCTACTCCTGCTGCTTCCAATTCGAAATCGAATGCTCTAAACGATTCGGATTCAAGAGACGGGAAGAAGAAACCCAACAAATCTCTTCCGGCTAACTATGACTTCGAAGGCGGGATCAATTGTCATGTTCCTTTCCAACTCGATGGGGTGAGTAGGAGATTCTTCCCAAGTCTCGAGAGCTTCTGTCTTTCTGAAAAGCTCTCTTTGGATCTCTAGAGAATGTTTTTTGCTCCTCTCTCATTCTGACCCAATCTGGTTTCCCTTTGTGCCTTCTCGACTCTTCTTTAGCAACTCTTCACTCCTCTAGCATTGGTTCGAAAACAAAGTGCGCCAATCAGAATCTGTGGAATAGTTCTATCGGAAGACGTTCCTACTACCACCAGAATGTCCGAGAAGAAGCTTCACGTCAAACTACATGATCCTTCGCTTCGATATCAATCCTCTTCCATGGATACAGTCTTTTCAAGCAATCTCTTTGGCGATCCGAGAGTAGAACGATGCTTACCCAACTTACTAGTAGGTAGTGTGCTGGTTTTGACGAATCTCAAGACCACTTTGTACCAGGAGAATCCTCAAGGAGTTGGTTATAAAGATTCTCTGAAGTGGTACGCTTTGAAACCTCATTCTATCCCTATCGCTTGTAAACCTGGCTCTCCCAAACTAGGGCCAGAAGCAGAGAAGCACATCAGATGGCTTTCGGAATGGTACAATGGAAAGAAAGACCAACCTCGATCTGGGAACATCAATCAAGGCATCGTCGGGACTGAAGAATCGAAAGTCAAAGGTAGAAGATTAGAATTATTGAAAGACATCAAACCCAACATTTTCTTCGATTGTGTCGTCAAGGTAGTAAGAGTCTTTTTTGTGGAAGGTAATACAAATATTACTCCCCAAATTTACGTTACAGATTTCACTTCAAACTCCTTGTTCTTGACTCATCACGACACTTTCATTGGTTACACTGAAGATGAGATCTCGCAAATCCAAAGTGAAAAAGGTCGAAAGAATCCAGCAAGCACAAGGTTAGGTGGATCGGTTTTCCTTATCACTCTTTATGGTAGCTTGGCTGAAGCAGCCGAGGCTTTCAATGGCATGGAAAACAAGTATATCTTGCTTAGAAACGTTAGACCTAAATTGAATGCAGGTCACGATAGAGATGGAAATCAATTACCTGGGACTCTGGAAGGGAATTGGGATATTCTTGGTAGGACTCAACAGATCGAGAGAGAACCTTCGGAAAGTGTCTCCAGATTCGTGTCACTAGTGACTCGAAAGAGCGACCCGGTCGCCTTTCAAAAGATCGATGAGTGAGTGTTCTAAACTTCGAGTTCTCACCAAGCTCGACTCTATGACTGAAAAGTCTCTGACAATCCTTTTCCCTGTCTGAATTGTCTTCTTTGATTGTGCTTTTCTACCGCCTCTCCTAGACGAAGACGTCAATTCGATCAGGACATCTCTAGATACCATAAAGAATTCAACGAGTTGGTCGCTTCTCGTGAAGCAGAAGAGAAAGCAACTCAACTCAGATTACAACAAGAAGAAAGAGAAAAGATTGAACGAGAACAGATCGGAGCTGAAACTGGTAGGAATGGCGATACGACCAAGTTTGACAAGCAACAGGCCGAGAGAAGAGCTAGACTTGCAGCCAAAAGAAGAGAAGAGGAATTGGCTGCTGCTGCTCAACAAGAAAGTCAAGCGGATCAATTGGATGAGAGAATTGCTCTGAGACATCTAGCAAACGGAGGGAAGAGAATGCCTTCTTCTTCGAATTCCACCTCTACTTCTATTCCTCAACCTTCAAACGTTTCAGTAGCAAAGACGGCAACTCAAATCAAGGAGGAACTTCTCAGTTCTGGACAGTTGCAATCTCAATCTCAATTCCAATCTCAAGCTTCGATAGAGAGATCTCAATCGATTCAGTCATCAAACGAGCAGTCCCTCAAAAGATCGACTCAAGGTGAAGAAGACGAACCATCACCACCTTCACCTGCAATTACCTCTGCCAACAAGAGGCAACGTACAATTCCAAAGCAAGTTCTGTCCAATCTCAATCAAAGTGAACCAGGATCTTCGAAAGTCATCTCAGAATCGCAATTGCAATCGTCGGTAGAAATCCAGAGGTCTCTGGAAGGGATCGAGGATTCACTTGCAGACAAGTCTTCTCAACAGCTTTCCTTGACCCGACTAGCAACTCATAGTAAACCTCTCTCTATTTCGGAGGTGAAAGCTGAAGTTGAAGCGGATGAGACCTTTCAACTCAGAGCTAGGATCGTTGATTTCCTTCCACGCAGACCTCAAGACTGGAGTCGAGCTTTCTGCAAGAGCTGTCAAAAGGAGTGAGTTTCTTCTGCTTCGATGTTTCTCATCTCTTTGTCTTCTTTTCATTCTCCGTCTGACCATTCTCCTCCCCGTCTTCTTCTCGCAGTGTCGCTTCGACTTGTCCGGACTGTGGAGAGGAACAAGGGCTTCACTATTTCTGGAGTCTCTCTTTTCTAGTCGAAGACGAGAGCTCTGCAGATGGAGATCATCTTCTGATACTTGTTTACGGTAAAGAAGCTGTGAGTTTGATGAGTGACGTCCCACAAAGACTTTGCGGTGGCTTGAATTTGAGACTGACTCGAGCCGATTGCTTCCCTTTGACCTTCCTCTTCTCCAACCAAACAGAATCACTTCTTCCAAGCTATCAGTAGGCCGAAAGAGGCACACTCTTCTTGGATGTCTAGTCAGGCAGCGAAGTCCTTCTCAGATCGACTCGCGCCTGTCTTTGGAAAGCATCTTCTGGAAACTTCGCCTTGCTGCACATCATCTTTTGGAACCAATCACTCGAACCCTTTGATGGATATCAGGGTCAGATCTTTCAAGAGACCTGGAAGCTCAGAGATCGAGTATGCTTTAGTTCAGACCCAACTTTGTTGAGTCGAATAGAAGCTTTGTCCCGTCTCATTTTTTCCTCCCCTGCTTCACAATTTGTATAACAGCATCTTTTTACTTCATCGAATAGTTAAACACTTTATGATAGCGTATTCCGTTGTTTGAAAAAGAGACAGTACACCGAATAAATAAGAAATATGAATCTGGAGAAAAAGTAAAACACAACCGTTTGAGGAGAAAAGAGGACACCGGACTTTCTCTCGAGTTTGATAGAGTTTGGATAGCCTGAAATATGAAAAGAAAGGAAAGAAGGTGTGGGGAGAGATTTGAAGAAGGAACGAGGAGTGGAAGCAAAGAACCATCGGTGAGTGAGACGTCCCTCTCTGATCAAGTCACTCGGAGCATCAATCACTTCAATGAGCTTCAACGAAAGCGAACTGACCTCTCTAAGTTCTAGCTCTCTTGGCACCTGTAGCAGGTCCCCAACTCCATTCTCTCTTAGCAGTTGTCTCCTTTGGAGGAGCTTTCTTCCCGTTCCCACCTAAATCAACATTTTCATCTCCAAAGAAGTCATTCTCAACCATTTTGATTTCAATCTGACTATCCCAAGAATACTGCTTATAAGATCCTACGAAGAGACCTTTAGCAGATTCAGAGCTTTCGAGATTGAATGCATCCGTTTCCTTAGAGTTCTTCTTTTGACCAGCTAATAGAGCTTCCTTTAACAAAGACTTGGCTTTCAAATTTGCAGATTCTTTAGATTGATGAATGGATTTGATGATTGGTTTACCAGATTTGCCAGAAGTGGAAAGGATAGTGTAGACTTTGGACTTCTTTGGTTTAGGTCCTGTTTTAGCAGCAGCATCATCTTCTTGGTTTAAACCCAATTTGGCTATTTCTGATTCTAGATCCATTCCTTCGAATTCCAATCCTTCCCCTTCATCCAAAGACATGCCATCTTTGAGTTGTAACCCTTCCAGATCCTTCTCGACGACAAATAATCTAACGAGCCATTCTTGATTGGCCTTGAAGGGATGTTTGTTGACATAATGACCTTGATATAATCCTGTCGAGCTGAAAGCTTCCCCACCACCTCTGCTGATGTCTCCATCGAAGCAGCAATAAGAGCCATAATCATCAGCTCTCTTTTGCAGTTCCTCCTTTGCTAAACCGTTTGCTCTTCTTTTGTGAGTGCAGACTGAGAATAGTTCAACTCTGTCATTTTCGACTTCGTCATAGACTTGGACTGCGTATACTTTGGTCATCGTGGAGAGGAAGCTGAAACGTTGTGATGTTGGGGAAGAAGAAAGATTCGTGAAATGCAATTCGAAAATTGTCTTTTACGCGTCGTGATTTGTGTGCCTCGGCGAATCTCTCGGTCTTTTCAATCCTTTGCTGCACAGCAGACCTTCTTCTTTCTTTCAGGAACTTTAACGACCTCAGACTGTTGCAAATCGCGTATCACTTCGGAGGTCAGTCCAAACATTAATAGGCTGTTCTCATCGTTCTCTCTTCTCACCTTTCAGTAAGCCGTGCTGACTCAAGTGAGCCACAATCTTTCCTGTGAAAAGTTACGTTATAAAATCTCATCTTTCTGTCCCCGAAATCAATATCTTGCAAGTTCCAAGATCGCAAATCATGAGGTCCTGTCCTCTGCTCCTTCGCCTCGCCAGGCGTCTCTCCCCTTGACCCCTCTCTCGTCACTCCTCTTTAGGCTCCGCTGTCGAGTGCGATTCGAATCGATTTGGAATTTACAATGGGTTCTGTAGTTATTTCGAATGAAGAAAGAAGTGGCATCTCTAGGAAGTTGACTCTTTTTGGTAACGTATCTGAGATCGCTCACGATTTCCATCCCCCCTTCCGCCTGTTTTTCGTTCATTCACTCGAGACGCCACAGATTGACCTCGCATCGATCACTAAAACGGATTCTCCAGTCGATTTAGAATCGATTGACGGATCTTGCACTTCTCCAGCTCACCCGAGTCTTGAACAAATGACTTTTTTCATCGAAATGGGGGTCAAAACCTTTGACGTGCACCGAGGGCGATCCTTCTATACGAGAGGGGAGAAAAGAGAGAACGAAGAGCAAGGGCAGCGAAAAAGAGGACTTTGTACTACCTCTTTCAAACTGTTGTTGTTCTAGTTTTCATTACTATCGCTTTCACTGGCGCTTCTTCCGAGAGTAGAGACAGAATAGTCGCTCGATTCTCGGAAGCTTAGCTGACGGTGCCCTCTCGTGCATACTTGCTTCTAACCTTCTGGCCAAAGCAGATTTGCCAAACTCGATCTTCAAAGGTCTTTACGACTGTAGAAGATCAACCAAAACCAACCGGGGTGAAAAGACTTGCCGAGTAGTCCCAGACAAATGGGTGACGCTTCTTCTGGCTCACCTGCCCTTAAGTCTAGAAAGACTGTAATAGGAAGATCATCAGGCGCCGTTGACGGCTTTTAGCGGTCAGTGAAGGGTGATGCGGAAACTTGGGGGATATACTTATACAGTCAAAAACTAGAGGGATCTGAATTGGGAACTGGGGGATCTATAGAACAGCCACTTGGAAACTGGGGGAAATCGACTATCTCTTACTCACCTAAATCTTGACTCGAGCTGTAGAAGAGTAGCCAAAAAGAACAAAGATAAACGAAAAATGGCATGACCTTTCAGAAACATTGATTGGGGACTCCTATCACTTGTGCTTTGATTCATTTCGGTTTGATAGCAGCTCCGGGAGCCTCTGGTCTATGCCGCCGCTGCTACCAAGTGATCTCTAAACAAAAACCCTCAATCTATGTTTCCGGAAGTACTGTCTTAGAATTAGAGATGGTAGTGGAGAAGCACTCCTTCTACTAAACTCATATGACCTAATACCTTCTTTGTCGAAGATCGTCAGGGAGAGTGCCACGCTTCTTGGGACTTGATGGTATTTCACTCGAAATGCCGAAGGAAGCCGCATCTCATGTCGAGCTGTTTTGACAGATCGAAACCTCAACAGCGTCCTGCTGAGTTCAGGACGCTTCGATTTCTTTAAAAAGCGAGGAAACTTTCAAGACTCCCTGAAGTCGCTCTAATCATCTTGGTGGCAGGAGAAGCCTGCATGACCTCGAGATCTTCTCTATCAATTCTCCCTTCTTCCAAACTCGATCTTGTCTTTTCCTCGTCGCTACTCGAATCTTTAGATCGTCTCAGCTCATTCGTGGTTTGTTAGCTCCCGATGCGTCTTGGCTGGTCAAACATTTGACTCGACTTGAGAGTAGTATTCGCGACAAGCTTCTTTCTGGGTTCTTCTACAATACCAGGTAATTTTCGAAGCTTACTATACTTTTGAAACGCCTTCTAGTCGGAATTGAGGGTGAAAAGGTGGCGAAGGGCGACGAAGGAGGGCGAGAGAGCATCTCACCTTTACAAGCAATTTTCGAGCCTGAAAATCAACTCAGAAGCAACTGAGCCAAAATTTTGAAGAGGCTTCAACTCCTGTCTCATCTCTCGCGAGGCCATTGACAACTTTTTGACCATTTTTGCAAAAGATTTGATGTATTTAGTATCTGTAAAAAATATTAAAACGAGAAGAAGAGCCGTGAAAAGCTGTAAAGAGCTCGAAAATTGCTCTTAAAACTCCTTAGCCGTGAGTTGAGAAATGAGTCAACTCAACTCAATCTCAACTCACAACTCAATCTCAACTCACAAATCAAAGTCGCTCTCAAACGAGTCAGAAGGTCTAGAATCACATCTTCCTTCGTTTGAAACTCTTTTCTGAGTATGTACGAAGATGGGACAGGCAGAGGCTGCTTCGAGATTGGAAAAAGAAGACACCACAGAAGTCATGGGAGAAGAAAGCTCGACACCGACTCTTTCCGACACGCTCTCACCTCGAAAGACTCGTTTCGAGTCGATCTATACCATTAGGAACCATTTGAGTTTTGGTCATCCTTTACGACTTCGGTGGGTAGGAAGTTTGAATGACGTCAAATCGGTGGTTATTGATGGCCAGGCCAACGTCGAGATCTTTCAATGCTCGCCGCCGACTCTTTTCAAAGACTCACTTTGAATGGCAGCTCAATTTGGTGTGTCTTGGAGGGCAGAACTGCCCGGGAGAAGCCGTGGATCTCGCGCGTTAAAGCTTCCGAAACGGGGGGATGGAGGTTGACAAAAGCGAGACCAAGAATTTTCACCCCAGCTGACTGAGCCGCAGAATAGGACGCAGAATCATCAGCTAAATCAGGTCCTTGCTAGTACAATGGTCAGTAAGGAGCGTATTTGAATGAGAAAATGAGAAGGGGAAAGGTGGCCTCTGTTACTGATCCGATTCAAATTTCGGTATCATAATGGCTCACCATCAAATCTCTGATTTTGATGCACATAAGTCAGTAACTGTATTCATTTGTCCAATAAAATCGGATCAAAAAGTTGACCCTTACCTTCACTGAGACTGTAGGGAGAAAGCCCTGGCTCTCGCGCTTGGAAAATCTGACATCTGCACAGTATGCTTTGTCTTCCTTCTCTTCTTTTTATTTTCTTTTTATCTCAACCCCTTATCGCCCTGATCGATTTCAGATCCTGAAAGTTCCAAGTTTCTCAGAATCATCTCAAAGGGACAGTTCGGCACTCGTTGTCCCTGCGTAAAGGTCAAGCGGTCAAGACTAAAGTTCACCTGCGCAAGCGAAATCGGAAAGATTGAGGCTTTTCCTTCTCTTACTTTTCTTCTTCTCCTTCAACGATGAAGGACACAAGTCAACTAAAGAGTTCCTCAGACGAGTTGGTACTTCCAGAACTGAATCTCACTTCTTCTACTCCAAAGAGAGATGATGAAGCCTCAGAAAGCAAGACTAAATTGAGTGCGATGTTCTCTAGAAAAAGATATTCAGGTGCTCTACTCTTCAACTTGGCCGCTTTCATACTTCCAGCTCTTTATTCCACTCTCTCAAAGCTTTGGATCGCAAATATAGATGGCAGCTTGCTCGTCACGACCGACGCCTACGTGAGTGTTGGAGTGGTCTCAGTCTCTCAATCTTTCAGTTCTGTGATTCTAACGCCTCTCCTGATGCTTTTCATACTCTATACAGACATATCTCTCGACTGTGGTGGAAGTCATTAACGAGGGTCTCCCTCGAGCAGCTTGGTCAGTGACGATTGAAATCTTTGGGCCCTGAGATCTGAGATTTCAGCTTCTTTCTACAACGTTGATTTTCAGATTCCATCTTTGTTTCCGCTCGTAGGTCTACCATCGGGAATCGCTTCATGGCGACCGATCTAGACTCTAGATTGAAACTCGCCTTCACCTTGATCATCGTTCAGAGTGGCCTAGGATTTGTCCTCTCTCTAATATTCTTGGGCGCAGCTGTGAGTCTGGATCTTTCTAATCGCTGCTTATCTGGATGTTTCTGACCTTGCATCCGCTTTAATCTTGTTTCTAGACTGCCTTTGTTGGCTCCTTCGTGCCTGGTCCCGTCAAAGAGGTCTCCGTTCAGTACATCCGCATCTCTTCCTTTGGCTCCTTCGCTTCGACACTCGATACTGCAGTATCTCTGAGTACCAGAGCTTTGGACCATCCAGATGTGCCCTTGGGAATCTCATGTTTCAAGACGTTAGCTCAGATTTTCTTGGACTTGGCTCTCATCTCTCCATACCGCATCAAAAGTGTCAAAACTCCAACCATTGGGACTCAAGCTGGAATCCGGCTGTTTTGCGAGTTGAGTATTGAGCTTAAACATAATATGAGAGAGGTTTCCAAGCACGGTTCCTGTTTGAGTGATCTGACTTGCCCTTCGTTTGCTCTCTTCCAGTATGGCAGCTGCTTTTGTCGGCTTGATGTACTTTCTTTACATCGCTAGAAAGCATCTCAAACGTAATCATCAGAGACTCGACCTCAACTACCTGAGAGTTCATCTGCCATCTCTCAAGGTTCTGTACCTTCCCGGTCGATGGACGGCTCTCGAAAGTGCGATTCGAAACGCGATCTACTTGGTGACGATCCACAGCGTCGTTCAAATGGGCAATCTCTATGCGACTAGTTGGGGTGTCTTTACCACGATCAGATGGGGATTGGTGATGGTTCCAGTCCAAGCTTTGGAAGCGACTTCGAACACGTTCGTCGGCCATAGATTCGGGTTCTTCCAAGTTGACAGGCAGGGTAGGGAAGGAGAGCGAGTCTCTTGGAAAGAAACATTCGGTGAGTTGACTGAAGCGATCAGCTAAAACAGCAAAAGCTTTCACGGTAGCTTGCTGACCGAAGACCATTTCTTCTGCTTCTGTCACATTCTCACGCTTTCGAAGCGATCATCAAGCCTGCTCTGATCTCTACTCTATTGGCTCTGGTGTTCGAGCTACCTCTTCTTCTCGGATTGAGTTTGGGAGGAGCAAAGAGATTCGGATACTACCTTTCGCAATCTGAAGAGGTCTCACTACTCGTCGAAAAGATGTGGCGTACTATAGATTGGGTGAGTGTTCAGAGAAGAGTGTTCGAAGACTTTTTTCTCAAGTTCTCTCGAGTTAGCTTCCACGGACTTCTGACCTTCTTGATCTTTCGCCCACCTCAACCAGTGCTACATCACCTATGCTATCTCAACTTGTCTTGCAACGATTCTTCTCGCGACAAAAACGAGATGGTACCTCTATCAATCTTTGGCTTCAAATCTTCTCTATTGTCTACCTTGGGCCATTGTGGTTTCCGTCATTGACATTGACAGCTCCGACGCTTGGTTCTATCACGCTTTCATTTTCGGGGGATCGTTAGTCTTCTCTTTCGTCACCATCTTCTTGGTCGATGGCTTGTGGATTCAAAGGCTTCGTGCTGGTAAGATCGTCTAGAAAGAAGGAGGCTCGATTCTCAGCAGTCTCACCTCACGTAGAAGCTCTATTTATTATGTACCTAGTTCTTGAATGAATTTGTTTATTGATTGACATTGTGTGATACAAATACAGATTTTGAAGGAGAAGAAGGAAGACTAGCTTTCCATCAAAGCGTTCTTCAAAAACAATTCTAGCTGTTTGAGATTCAATCCGTTGATGGTTCTACCTTTACCATCCCTTGGCACTTGAGTCTTTTGACGACTTCCAGGATTCTCCTTCGCCTCTTGATCTTGATCTTCAGCACTCAAGCCAGGCCTGAAAGGTTGGGGTAGTTGAAGAGATAGATTCAAAGAAGACGAGAAAGTCAAAGTTGCCAATGGCTTGTTTCTTTTCCAAAGACTGGCATTTCCGCCCAATGATTCGACGAAACCGATCTGACCACTTTGACTCTCGTTACCGGTTTGACCAAGCATGAGTTGTTCGATCCACTTCCCTAGATCTGTGATGTTGGAGATTGGATTCCAGGAAAGTTCGATTTTGGACTGGCTTTGAACCTTTGAAGTTGAATTCTGATCTGATACGATTCTGTTGAGAAGTGATTCAAGTTGATTGACAAACTAAGTCAGAGAGACAAAGAGATGGAGAGGGAGACGGAGAAAGCGAAAGGAATGAAGTTCTATTGTCAATAGACTTTTAAACAGAAGTAGAAGAACAACACCTCCTATAATTTCGACTCACTGTAAAGTATCTGACGACCATGATCAAACACTGTAGACTATGTCCTTCTTGACTTTTCCTCTCATCTTCTAGAGTCTTCTTTCCACCTTTCCAATTGTTCGTCTTATGGCCAATGCCAGAAGGAGAAGTGGTAGTAGTTGAATCGATCCCAGCTCTGGATCTATATCTCCTAATGATTTCCATTTCAAAACAACCTCTGACCAAACTTGCAACATGAGAGAAGTGATAACGTTCCTTCTTGATATCTGTAATCTCATCCAAGTTCTTTTTCTTCTTCTTAGAATCGTCCGAAGCAGCAGTTGGAACCATTTCAAATCTCAACTCGACTTTTGAATTTAATGAAATGCTGAGATGATTCATTGAAAGTTTAGTCTTTGGTTTGAATGAATCTCCTCCTCCTTCTAGATTCTTTCGTTGATTTGAACTTGGAATAAGTTTATCGTCAATTCCAAAGAAATCATCATCCAACCCAAATTTCCTTTCGATTCTTCTATATTGACCAACCAATTCAGAAAATAGTTCTTCATCCATCATTTCCTTTTGAGCTTTCTTAAGTTCAGTATCCAAATCCACCTTCTCTTGCTTTTCTTCCGATTTCTCTTGATCAACATTTGAGCTTGAAGGATCTGTCATTTCAATATCTTGATTCGATTCTTTGACAAATTCTTTTGGTTCGACGTGATTTTGATCGTCTACATCTGGAATAAAGCTACCGAATCTCTCCTCGATTAATATCTCTTCCCCATCGATGATTTCTAATCGATTAACGACAAAAACGACCCTTAGTCTTCTATATTGTCTTCTTGGGAAGATGAGTTCAGAGCTTGGTGTTGAATCAGGTTCTTTAGATGACGAAGAGCCAATATAGGCGAAAGATTGGGTTCTGAAATGAGATAAAGCTGAGAAGGAGGGAGAAACCAACGATCGACGAAAACGCAAGAGACAAATGTTATCAGTAAAGAAGTCTTTGATCAAACAGCAACAAATCAACGAGTTTCCTTGACTCACCTTCAGGAACTCCCCAACCTATCAAACAATCTCTAGCTCCATTCAAACCTCCACCATCTTCATTATTGACAGCTTGACCACCAACTTCCAAGGACATTCCAAAGACATTCTTTGGTAATTGAGCTTTGGAAGGATTGATACCCCAACCGTTTGATTTCAACTTCTTCAAAATTTCGAATCTTTCCATTTCTGAATTTCGACTGTCATTTGAAGCCTTCACTTCTTCTTCTTGATTTTGATCCTCATCCACGAAAGCCAAAGGATTAATAGATCTAGCACCATTTCTCAAAATATCTATAGAATTGACCAAAGAACTCCTTTTCTCAGAGATCAATAAAGAATTCTCTCTAATCCTTTCTTTAATGCTTAGATTTCTGATATCTAAAGGTTCAAGAAATTCCTCCTCTTCATCATCATCATCGTCATCATCATCCTCTTCTTGCTTTTGATCTCTTCTAGCTTTGACTTCATTCATGACCAGAGATAAACCTATAGAATGAGGATCCAAACCCAATTCTTCAGCTGGAGTTTGAGATTGAAAATGTTGACTTTGATCATTTACACTACCACTTCCACCACCAGTTCCAGTAGTCCTAGCTTGATTGTTTCTCCTTCCTACAGAACTGGTACTTGGAGATGCAGCTCTTGAAGGTAGACTTAAATTGTTGGCATGAGTATTCGATTGAGGTTGGGATAGGACTGGTTTGGTAAAGTTGGAAACATAGGTTAATAGACTTGAAAGGTAGAAAAGGTCATAATGAGCTTGGGATAAGTGATTCATCATTTCAATTCTTAGATTAAACATTTGATTGGAAGTGATAGTGTCTCTTGAAGATGGATCGTTGGAGGACGAGTTGGGATCTTGTTTATCTGTTGATTCTTCTGAAGTCTGTTGCTCTTTCTCCTTTCCCTTTCCCTTTCCTTTCCCATTTGATTCTGATTCTTCATTTTCTGGGATTTGGAAATCGAATTCAGTCTTATCCAAACTTAATTTCTTCTTGTCACCTGAGCCTGAATCCTCTGCTACTCCTTCTTGTCCATCATCATGATCCTGTTGCTGTGATTTGAGTTTGAGTCTCAATTTGTCTGCATTGAAATCAGAGAAGTCGCCTCGTTGGTCCCAAAGATTCTTCAATCTCTCTGATAAAGTTGCTCTGACTGGATGCTCGATGGAGTTATGGCCATTCTGAGAAGTAAAAGTAGAAGTAGAAGTAGAAGTTGGTTCCAGAGACAAAGCAATCGAGAGCTTCTGTCTCTTGTTCGACGTCATAGCTGCCAGTTTCAGGACAACTTGGGCTTGATGAAATGGTTAATGTTGCATTTGAATCTCGAGTAGAAGTAATAGGAGAAGAATCAAACAAGATAGTAGTTGGTTGGTGGAAAGGAAGAAGATTAACTTTCTCCTTCTCTCTCCAGCAACAGCTCCATCAATAAAGTCAAGAATGAGTCGAATAAGACTTCCTCTTTGGAGTCTATCTACTTCTTGCTCTCTCAAGCGACCTGCATCGACATTGATTCGATTGCCATCATCTTCTAATTCGACTACTGGTTGCAATTCTAATCGATCCTTCTCCAATTCCTATCGCCTTCAATCTCACGACAATCCTCTTGGTCTACCAAGAAATGATCAAAGGATTCCTCCGACAATGCCCAGGAGATCTCGAGGTGGTCTGCCTGAAAAGAGAAACATCCCAAACGTCAAAAAGGTTCTCGTAGTCAGTAGTGGAAAAGGTGGAGTGGGAAAGAGCACAGTCGCTGGTTAGTACATGCGGAACGCAGTTTGGAACTTTGATTTGGTCTTTTCATGATTGTAACATAGAAAATGAGAAGTAGAGAGAAAGAAAGAGGAAGTGGAAGTGGGGAGAAAAGCCAGAGCATCTCAAAGTTGCAGTTCAGAAGTCCAAAGTTCAACAGGCTTCTCAATCATGTCGTTGTGAGAGCTTCTTTAGACTTTGATCAGAAGTGAAGAATATCACATCGGGTTCTTTTTTGACTGAAAAGGCTAGTTCGCGAGGAATCGAAAGCGATCCGTCTCTCTGGATGTCCCAGTAGCTGATTCTCAACTTTCTATCATCACCTTCTTTCTCCCCTTTTGATTTTCAAACAGTGAATCTAGCTCTTTCTCTAGCCTCTACATCATCCTCAAATATTCCACCTCGAATAGGTATCCTAGATCTAGACATTTTCGGACCTTCAATCCCAAAAATGATGGGTTTAGAAAACGTTGGAGAGCCAGAATTAACATCCAAAGGAGCTCTACTACCATTAACCAACCATGGTTTACCATGTATGTCTATGGGATTCTTACTTCCTCAACCTAAATCTACAGAGGGAGGTTTGACACAAGAAGATAGTCCAGTGGTTTGGAGAGGTTTGATGGTCATGAAAGCAGTTCAACAACTCTTGTTCGACGTGGATTGGAGATTGACAGATCCGAGAGAGGGAGAAGATGGAAAGAATGGAGGAGAAGGTTTGGATATTTTGGTGATAGATTTACCACCTGGAACTGGAGACGTTCAACTTTCTTTGACTCAATTGGTACAGATTGACGCGGCTTTGGTCGTTAGTACTCCTCAGAAAGTTGCTCTTAGTGACGCTAGGAAAGGGGTAGCAATGTTTAGGAAGATTGGAACTCCAGTGAGTCACAAGACGAGCTAGGTAGATGGAGAGATCGATCTCGTAAGCTCCTGACTTCTTCCTTGCTCTCTTGTCTCAATCCCCTTCCCTGTTTCATCTCTCTAGATCGCAGGTATGGTACTGAACATGTCGCACTTTCTAACTCCAGATACCAAGGTTTCCTATCCTCTATTCGGTCCTCCAGAATCTTTCGAGAAACTCTCGAATCAGCTTGGAGTACCAATCTTGGCTAGATTACCTCTGGAAAGCGGAGTCAGTCTGGGTGGAGATGATGGTAGACCGATCGTTCTACAAGGTGATTCTGGAGGGGAAAGAGAAGGGAAAGCTACTAGAGACGAGTTTTTAGAGTTGGGAAGGAAGTGTTGGGAATATCTCGAGGGGAAGAAATAAGGATGTCATCGATGTCGGCGTCGTTTCATTTGTACTTGTACTCTTTCATTGGCTGTTGTAATTGCATTGATATCAGTACTTTTCCACGACATCGTGGTCGGAATAGACGTCCGCTTTGATTAATCCAGGCTTGGAGAGATTTTTTCTTCGTTCTCTCTCTTCGTCCAAACTCCAAACCTTCTCGCTCTTCATTCATTCTCTCTTCATGTCCTTCCTGCTCATTCCAGGAGAAAAACTGACAAGGCCACCTCCTTTCGAGAAACTTCCAAATCCACTACCTTTACTTCCACCAAATCTCTTCAGAGAACTTCTCAAGTATCTGCCTTCAAATCAAGTGGCCCAATGCACTTCCATCAATCGAGAATGGAGAAGATCAATCCAGAGTTCAGAGAAGGAAGTGTTTTCTGATCTAGTATTAGGACCCAAGTTTGGATATCAAGGTGTTTGCTCAAAACCAAAGGAAGAGAAGGAAACGAACGATCTCATCAAAAGAGTTGAAAAAGTATCCCAATCATCGGACCATCAGCTCAAATCTGCTTCGATTTACTTATATGGTTTCCAAACAGATCTATCTCTCATCACAAGTTCTTGGGAATCAACTAAACTATCGAATCTTCTCCTAACTCTTTCAATGTGTTCTTCAATAAAGACCCTCAAAAGTCTTCATCTTCAAGCTCCATACGACTATGCAGATGAATTCGATCCTTCGGATGTCACGAACCAGGTTTTAGTTATCCTGAAGAAGTTGGAATGTCTACCAAACTTGATCAACGTGGAGCTGGAAGCATCGACTCTTTTGGACGTAGTTTCCAAATCGAAATCCAAGACTTTATCCATTCTCGGTGGTCCATCCGATCTCGACATTCCTAGAGAAGCAGACGAGTATGAATCTCCAGAACACAAAACCTTACTGAAAGAATGCAAGAGGTTTACAGGAGGAACTATCACTTCAATCAAGGCATGGCAAGGGATCCGCGTTGAAGAAGAAATTTTGGAAGAACTTCTTCAACCCAAAGGTTCTTTGAAAGAAGTAACAAAGTTGGATTTGGAACTGGCAGAAACTTCAATTAAGGAAGAGGCCTTTGAATTGGCTTTCAGGTGTCCGAATCTTACGACATTGACTTTGGGGAATGCAAACTCGGAAATTTATTCTGCGTGGTTTTTCCCTTCTGACCTTCCTGCAAATCTCAAGAAATCTAAGATTAGAGTCCTTCATTTGAATATGGGTGATGGAGTGATTTACTGGTTGGATCCTTTCTTCAAATGGATGGGAGATGCTTTGGAAAATGTTGACATTGGGTTTAAATGTCATATCACCGAGAGAGAACCAATTTTCAGATCCTCCATTTATTCTTTCCTAAATCCTTCAAGTTCAACTTTGAAGTATCTACATCTTATGTGTTTTGTTCTTACCACCAAATATGAGAGGCTTCCATCAAAGATAGTCTTTCCAAATTTGAGAGAACTCAATCTTTTGGGAAACAAAAGGTTTATTGATTTCTTTACTCAAGAAGTAGAGTACAAGGCTCTTATTGAATTGGATTTGACAGTAGAGAGATACGATAATGAAGGTTCATTTTTAAATGTCGAGGAAGTCTTTGAAATCATCAAGGGTTGTAGAGAGACTTTGACAGATATTGGATTGGAAGAAGATGCTGGAAATATGGAGGATTGGGGTAATGGAGAATGGACTGATGAAGAAGTAGAAATGGAAGATTTAGAAGATGAATTTGATTCAGATGATGGAAGTTATGGAGGACCAGCATTGAAGAATGGAGGTCGACAAGAAGAAAGCAGTCAAAAAGAACAAGAAGATGGCAGAGAATTAGTTCACCTTTCAAATTTGCATTCTCTTGCCTTTAGACTCCATTCAAAATCTACTTTCAGTCCTTATCTTTCATTGAGGTGTCCAAAGGTCATCCATCTATCGACGAACAAATCAACAGAGCAATACAGGTCTCACTTTGAGAAGTACGCTCCTAACCTTAAGCCAGAACTCCGAATGATTTAAAGGTGGCCCTTTGCTTTCCAGGTCGCATCTCTGAGCTCATCGCTATGGAATGCTTTTGTGTCTCACGGTTCCACTTAGTTCTTGCTACCTCTACTGCTTGTGCTCTATCTCACACTTTACCTTTGCTTTCAATTCCATGCTTCATCGCTGTTTGCTATTATTAAGAAAACAAAGTTCTTTATATCTTGTTTTCTTGGGTCTTTGGAGATAGGATTTTTCCCTAGTGACAGGCTGTGATGGATGGCAAGAGATCTTTGAAAGATCAATTGGCAGGGGACCGGGAAAAGGTGTTGAGAATACTCATCCCAGTGAAATAGTAACGCCAGAGGAATATATTCTTCACCGGGGTCCAAGGTTTTGAAAGGCAGATTATCGCAGTGAAGTCTGAAGTGGGTAAAGTGAGACGGAGGGCTGAGGTATCCATGACAGGCTTAAAAGCTGCTCTGAATCGAAGCAAAAGAACCTTGGTAATCTCAAAAGGATTATGTAGACCCGCGAGGGGCAAAAAAGAAGCGAGATCGAGGGGGATCACTGAAGAAATGCAAAAGAAAAAGATGTTCCCTGTCCGGGAATCGAACCCGGATCGCCCGCGCTTTTCAATTGTCGAGTTTAATCGTGTTATTGAAAAGCGGATATACTGACCATTGTACTAACAAGGACCTGATTTAGCTGATGATTCTACGTTCTCTTATGCAGTTCACTCAGCTGGGACAGAAATTCTAGATCTCGCTTTTGTCAACCTTCATTCCCCCCCTTTTCGGAAGCTTTAACGCGCGAGATCCACGATATAGGAGCAAGAATGAGTGTGATAGCGTTCAATCTATTTTTGACGACTTTAGAGGGAAGATTAGAGGGCAGAAAATGGCTGTATCCTCTAGAAACAAGATACCAGTGAAGGTGTGTTGAGTTCTCGTTTATACCAAGTCCTGTATCATCGCTTTCCAGCTCCAGACCTGAAGAATTGGGATTGAATTCAGATGGAAAACATGATAAGCCCTCCTCTTGGTACATGTTCTTAGAGCTAGAGTTATCAAATGACTTTGAATTCGATGAAAATTTAGATTTCGGAAATAACCAACAAATGTCAGAATTCATAAATAATATTAGAACTGAATTCAACAATACTGAAGAACTGGATGTTCTCAATAGAAAGATTAAGAAAATTTCTGAGGTTTACAGAAAAGGGAAATACCCCGAAGGGGCTTGGGATGGAGTGATGGAGGATCTTATGAATGGAGAATTGGAATTGGGAGGTTTAGAAGGAGCATTGAAGGAGGGGGATCCGTCGTGGGAGGATCGTCTAACTCCTTCACCACCTAAACCAAAACCCCCACGAAAGCCAAAGACCCAATCATCATCAACCAACACTTCTTCCAAAGCAATACCAGACAGAATTACAAGATCTCAATCAATACCTACTACTGAAAGATCTACAGGAACTCAATCGACTTCAACCAAGACGGCTGAAACTAGTCTACAGGCAAGTCAAAAGAAAACTTCAAATCTGGTCTCAAAACCAACACAAACAAGTGAGCTCAAACCCAAGAGTAACCTCACTATTCAAGGAAAGACCGACGTAACTTTTCCACGAATCCCTTCTCCTTTGAGAAGACAAGAGGACCCAAATCCTCAATAGGCAAATCTTTGGATTAATCAAAGTAAAGATCTAATAAGAAAAATTGAGATTCAAAAATGGACCTCAAAAAGAACCAACTTTAAATGGAATGATAAAATTAGGGGGTTTTGGAAATTTTTCTTGTTTCCCTCTACAGTTTTCAAGGTGGGAAGGATACATTTATATACTTTGTGTATTACTCTTCCTAACAATCTTTTGTTTTAATAGCGCTTTGTATTATTTACTTTGTTGCCGTTAATTCAACTGCCTTCGATAAAAAAAAAAAAAAAAAAAAAAAAAAAAAAAAAAAACCTCATCTCAAACGAGATCTATTGTATCAAGCCCCATCATCTCGAATGTATCAACACCACCATCGTCATCACTACCCTCCCCCCTAAATACGAACTCTAATCCTCCTTCACTCAAAGAAATAATTTCAGCTTTACAAAAATCAATCCCAAATCAATCAAAACCTTCAAGCTTAAATTCAAATTTTCAAACTCCAAATCGCAATTCAATTTTTCAATCCCCCACCTCCTCCCCAATTTTTCCAACTCCGATTCGCAAACCAATTTTTAACTCTCCAAACTCTTCCCCAAGTTCAAATAAAAATAGCTCTCAACACTTTCAATCCCCAATCAATCCAAACCTATGAATAAGACTATGCCCCCAAATGTAAACACAAAAATTTATGCCGATTCAGAAAAAAGAAAAGATAAAGATAAAGATAAACAAAAAATAACAGATAAAACAAAAGATAAAACAAAAGATAAAACAAAAGATAAAACAAAAGATAAAACAAAAGAAAAAGATAAAGAAAAGAAAACTTCTCTCTCCCAAAAATCTCTCTCTTCTCACTCCCCCAACAGGTGATCGAATTCAACCTCGGACCAATCAGAAACAGATTCAAATCCAAATCTAAATTCAAATCTAATTTCAAATTCAAATTCAAATTTGAGGTCAGATCCAGACCCGAATTCAAACCAGAATCCACAATCAGAATCAAATCCAAACTCAGATTCAATTCAACAAGCAGAGCCTCAACGCTCGAAGGAAGATCCACCAAATCCTCCTTCTACTCCTCTTCACAATGAATATAAAGATTCAGTCATCAAATTTATCCTATCACTCTTTGCTGATGATCTCAACTTCGGATGCAAGGATTTGGAAGAGGTGGATAGGATAACAATCATCATCAAGAACTTTTGCGCGGCCTCGGGTGCGAAAGTCAACATGAAGAAATCGAAATTGATTCCAATGAGAGGAAACTCTGGTCCAAAGATTGGTTCTCATAAAGATTGGAAAGTAGAAAATGGAAATGTAGAAATTTTGGGGGTAGATGCTGGACCGGAGGATAGAACGGAAATGATTTGGGAGAAGGAGTTGGAAAAGGCTGAAACAAAACTCAAATACATTATCTTTGATGATCTACCACTTCAATCCAGAGTTCAAATCGTCAACAGATATATCTTATCGAAAAGTCTTTACCTATTAAATTTCAATCCTCCACCAAAAGCAACACTCAAGAAGCTTCAAAGATTGATAGAGAAACATTTGTGGAGAAAGGGAGAGAGAAGGGATGGAATGAAGTGGTTGGTGGTTCCGAGAGTATTAGGTGGACTAGGTCTTAGAGATATGGAGAATGACGTATTTCCATGTCTATCTCATTGGATTCAGAAGCTATTAGAAGATAAAAGTGGGAAAAGTCATCTAGTTCACATCAAGTCGATTCTCCAAACTGCTTGCGACTCTTTCAAGACTCAAACAACAATCAAAGATCAAGAACTGGTTTGGACAGTTGTATTTGGATTCTCAGATCGAGTTTGTGCGGATCAATTTCATGAGACAATATTGGGAAAGAATAAAGAAGGAAAGGAGATTTCATTCGAAATGATTAAGGGATTTGTGGAAGATGAATTACCAACTCGATGGAAGAGGTATTTAGAAGCTTGGAACGATCTGGCTACTCTGAATATGGAATTTGATGGTCCAATCGAATGGGAGGAGAAGTTCAACAACAGAATTCATTTAGATCTCACAAGAGCTCTTTCGTTGAAGGATAGGTCAATAGTAGTAGAACCGGATTTGGAAAATGTCACGGACTTCATCTCAAGTAAGACTTCGGCAAAGAGAGCTCTCATTAGAAACAAAGTAATCATTCCAACGTTCAATCAACTCAACATGCCAAAAGGAGAAAAGGATTGGAAGGATTTCTGGTTGGCTCTATCTCTCATTCCTCAACAGCTAGCTTACGAAGTAGAATCGATTTGAATGATCAACAATCGATACAGACATCCTGGAAATGATAGAGGATCAAAGAACATCATCAATGCCGACCATCCCTATAACACAGAAAAATGTTCACTCTGTGGGAAGGCGGAAGAAACTTGGAATCATCTCTTCATTCAATGTCAATCATCGATCAAAGTCTTCAATCTCATCTTAGATCACTTCTCATACTTCAAATCTTCGGTCAAATTCCCCCAAACAATCAGACAAGCTCTTTGCCCTCAAGTCAAGAGAACAAGGAAGACCAACAAGATCATCATCAGTCCATTCATCATTCAAATCGTCTACATCAGTATCATTTTCAGAGAAGCTAGAAGGAGAAGATTCACCAAAGCTAGAAAGTTCATCGCAATCACCTCTTCGGACGAGTTCATCGTGTCCAGAAGCGCAAGCATCACTCTAGCTTTCGATGTCTTCAGCAAGAGAAGAAAAGAGCTAGCCAAAACCTAAATTGAATTCAATTCCAAATCTATTTCATCATTTTCAATTTCAGCTAGACAGATCCTTTCTTTGTAGAATATCATCCTCGCTCATCACCTTCTGAGCCAAAAATCTTCTTCAAAACCTTTCAAACCTTTTCTTAATCATTTCAAATTTAAAAGTCTCGCTATAAAGCATTTTCAATTGTATAAAGGTTCCGTGATTAGCATTGATTTAATGTAGTCTTGTAAATACTTGGCTGTGTTGAATTCAATRADTYNATAAAAAAAAAAAAAAAAAAAAAAAAAAAAAATCACCTCCCGAGGCATCAAAGAATAGCACCAGAGCCTCAGTTTCTTCCGGTTTCCCTTCTATAAAGCGTCCTAGAGGGTGGAAAGAGAAGAAATATTGCTCACAAGCGCTCATCGACGCCGCCAATCTATCTACGGACGTGATTATTCTCAGTTTGCAAAGAGAGCTGGCTTACCTACTTGTACATACTTATATACATTATAATTGAAGTGTTCTAGACCCGGGTGTCCCAAACAGGAGTCGATCCCATCCACTTACAGAGGTCCACGTTCCAGCAGTCAAAAACTGCTGCCTAAGCGGCTAAGCCGCTGAACTTTGACTAACGATCAAGATTTGGGGTCTTCAACGCAGACACCAGTCAATGTGTGCGTCTAGACATTTTCTGTTTATTTTTTCGGTCTTGATCTTGAGTGCGATACTTGCTAAAATGGTTGAGATCTCTCGAAAGCTTTACGCAGGGACATCTCGACGAGAGCTTGACTCGCGGCATTCTCTCCTGAAGACCTTCAAAGATGGACTTCGTTTGTCTAAATTTTTTCCCAGAAATTGAGCAGGAGAAGCATCATCTCGAGTGAACGATCAGAAACGAACGCCGAAAACGGAAAGGGATGGGCAAGGGGTGGGAAAATTCATCCCTTTTGCAAACCTTCTTTCACCAAACAAACTACTTCAAGACTCTTTCTCCTGAGTTGTTCTTCTTCCTACTTCAACATCGAAAAGTGAGTATAGTCGAAGCTTAGAAAGAGATCCAGAGAAATCTGTCATCGATAACATTTGCTCATTCTGCTCGTCCATCATCCCATCTTTCGTTCAGGTTTCGATTCCGACTTCAAGATGACTACCTCTGTTCATGATCATCAGGTCAATTTCAATCAAACACTTGGGACTACTGGATTGGCTTTGCAGCCTCGAATGGAGTTCTTACCTGACGAACTACTTCTTCAAATCCTAGAACGAATCTCTTCAATTCAACGATGTCTAATCCTTTCAACCTCTCGCAAGTGGAACCAAAGCATTACAAACACCATCAAATTCTGGAAGTACGTCTCTATTCCGACCGGAACTTCGTTCTCAACTGCCATCACGATTCTTCAGGTCTTTAATCAAAGGTCAAGGTTTAACCTGAAAGAGGTCTCGATTGCAAATGTTTGCAAAAGCTCAGTAGAATTAGATCAGCTTTTCGATGAATTGATCAAGTCTGCAAGTACTATCAAGATTCTAATCATTTCCACTCGTTTGGAACATTCCAACATCAGAAATTTTGCAAGGACCAACCTGAAAAGTTTAGACGCTCTCATGATCAGAGATACCGATTATTTTCCCATGTCTGCTATTTCTTCCACCCTTCAAGAACTGGAGACAAAAGTTTCTGACGAGTCAAGTACAAGTTTAAAGTACTATCATGGCTCATTTGAACACTTCGAAGAGGAAGATATTCACTGGTTTTCGGGTCTACTCTTTTTGCACTCAACTTGCACTCCTCTCATCAAAGACTTACACGCCATTCTCAAAGCATCAAAATCAACTCTAAGAAGACTCAATTTGGATGAATGGATCTGGAGCGATGTTCTACTCAGTCCATTCCCAGTTTGGAGACATCAGAAGGTTTATCTGGAGAATTTAGAAGAGATAGTGTTGCCATTTCGTGAAAGAGCAGCTAGACATTTGAATAGGATGGTTCAAGTTTCAAGTAGAGTGGGAGGATCCCCAGTGCAGGTTAGAGGTTGCATAGAGTCTCTATTGAAGTTCAAGATCAAAGACTTAGAAAAGGTACATTTGGATGTCGATGTCGATGAGACGGAATTCAGTCAGAACATAGCTCACTTCACTGGATCAAATCCGTCAATCAAGTCCCTCACTGTCTCATGTGAAGAGCAAGGTTCAGATTTAGAGGAGATCTTGAAGAGATTATCTCTCAGACGTGATGGATATGGAAATGTAACCGCCGAGCATCGCAAGGCGACCTTTCGCCTCCCCAATTTAAAACTTCTCCTCCTTCAAGGTCCACTCAATCTCAATGATTCACTCATGAAAGAAGTCTTAGAAAGTAGAGCTCAGCTGGATCCGGAGTTTAAGCTAGAGGTCGAGGTAACAAATGAAGAAGGATTCGAATGAAGGTTAGCAAATGGCAAACGAGAGCTCGGTTTAGGGATTCGGGATGCAGTAACCTTATGTCGAATGTTTCTGGATTTGGGACTTCTGTTTTGGCGCTGAGGATTTGGGGTTGGAAATTTCTCGTATCCTTTATAAGAGAGAGTAGTCTGACGGCTTCACCGACTTTCTCTTTGAAAATTTCTCAGATGTCTTCTCCTCGAATGTTCTCTATATCAAATGTATTGTTGTTGATCAGGAGAGCGAGATGCAAAACGATCTGTTTGATGAGGTGCACCGAGCCCTCGGTCTTTCGATACAAAAAGGCGAGCAATTTTCTGCTCATTCTTCTTCTTCTTCTTCATGCGGCATGTTCTCACTCTAAAGTTTTCCCAAGTGTTGCTCCCCTCAAGCCTTTTCCAATGGCTCAGGGTGAGTGTCAAGTGAGATACTAGATCAAGCGACTCCAGGAGCTCACCAAGCTTCGAGCTGTAAAAGGCCCGCAGGAACGTCTCAGCACTCATGTTTGCTCTTCCAAACGTTCAAGATGGAGAGTGAATGGGTCGGTGGTTCTTATATCTTTCCTTCTTTGATTCTTTTACTATCTTTGTACGTAAACATCCAGGCAATGGAATCGTCTTGTTCTATCTGAATTCTGCATCTTTCTTCTCTTTTCCTTCGAAGTGAAAATTTTTGATCTCTCACAGAAGAGACTCTGCAGGTCTTCTCTCTCTTCGCAAAGACTCAGCTGATTGCGCGAGATCCTTTGAAAGATGCCTATCGTAGCATTCCTTCATTATTCTGCTATCAGAAGAGGGCGTAGGTGAGGTGAGACAAGGGGGAGATGGGTGAGGCTGCCTTTGTTCTAGCCATCACCTCGCTGCCTATCCCCTTTGTCCACAGGATGATCTCTGCCTCTTCCTTCTGCCCTGGAATAGCCCTAAATCCACAAATAGAAATCAGAAAGGAACAGAGAGTCATATCTGCCGGGAGTAAGAGGTGAGTGACGGCTTGGGCCATCTCTCGCCTTTGTTCGTCCTGCCCCAACATGCCTCACTGACCTCCAACTCTTTCTCCTTTGTCCCATCTGCAACTATAAGTCATGTCTTTCGATTTGATTGATTTTAGTTCCCTCTCCCCCCAACTTATTCGACTTTCTACCTTCATCTCTGCCAGTCAGCTTTTGATCTCGTTCTTCTACTATCTTCTTCTTCAAGCTCATTACGCTTTCTCAGTCGGCTGCGCCGTATTGAATTCTACTTCAAAGGTTTCATAAGCATCATATTTTGATCGCAAACCCACTTCACAGCCAGGAGCTCTCATCAAGACTACGACGATTTCAAGATGAACGTGAACAAATCTTCAGTTTTCACAATTCTACCAATTCTAACTCATGCAACATGCATGTTTCTAGTGCTGTTTGTCCTGATTTCTCCAGCACCTTTATCATTCAGTTCAATCAGTTTACTAAAGGTTGAACCTTACAACTTGAACTCCAACTCCAACTCTTCGTCTTCAACTTCCATTTCGTCTGTTGGTGGTATCACTTTTGGTGGAAGCAGTAGTATCAGTAGTACCTCTTCGCAACCATCATCTAGTTCGACTAGTATTTCAGAATCGAGTCGATCTCATTCTTCTACTTCTTCAGACGCAAGTGCAACTCAAACCGCCTCCAGCTCTTCATCTTCTCCAATCCCAACTCCAACTTCAACTTCCATCGCTGCTCGTGGGTTCGTTGTCAAGCGTTCTCAACAACTTCAAGTTCGCGAACAACTATCGAACATGACTGGTCCAGGTGGAATCTATCTGAACGGAACGGAACAGTCTCTGTTGGCAAATCAAACCGCTGATTCTAGTTTCTCAAGCAAAGTTCAGTTAAGCTTTGGTCCTCTCGGAAGCTGTTTCACTGATGGAGAAGGAAACAAGGTCTGCACTTCATCCAGACTCAGTCCTAGTTACGAAAGTGACCAATTGAAGCAAGCTGAGTATGGAAATTACGTCACCAGTGGTTTACTAGGTGAGTCGACATTCGATACACTTGTTTATTCTGACCGTGTCGGTGCTGGATACTCGAACACGTACTAACAATGACTCTTTCTTACCTCTATGTCTTCCCCTCCAGATCGATTACCAACGACTCCTGTCTTACTTCTAGTGGTCCTCGTCATTTCGATCCTGACCTTGGGTATCAACACTCTGATCACTCTAACGAAATTGATCCCGTCCAACCCAACAATTTCGACTTTCTTGGAAGCAGGTCCAAGAAACAGAGGTTTGGCGACCATGAGAAAGTATTCGGTTTACGCTTCTACTATCTCTTGGTTGATCCTTTTATGCTCTATCGTGTCGATGAGGATTTATTCGAATAAGGCTGCGAACAGTTTCAATGCCTCGAATTCAAACAAGGCTCTACCTTCGAATCTAGTCACTTCAGATGATGGTCAGACTAATACCACGAACGTTCTAGGCTTGAAAGCCAAAGTTGGAGCTGGCTTCACTATGCTTTGGATCTCGATGGCCTTGATGAGCTTACTGCTTTTCTTGGAACGTAGACATTTGAAGAATGATCAAGGTGAGCTCGCTTTTACATTCCCAACACACACGCTCCCCACTTCTCTGACCATTTTCTTCCGTCTTTGTTCTTGGATCTCCTCCTCTTTCGCAGCTGTTGCACAAGCTCGAGCCGACATTGAAGCCAGACATGGAAGGTCAGCATTTTCCAACGAAATGCAATCTGTAGAAGTCAAACCGATCCAACAACTTCCTTATCCAAACGAGTCTCAACCTTATGGATCTTCTTTCAATCAATATTCAAGTTCTGGTTCCATTTACAATGGTTATCCAGTCTCTACCTATGGGAAATCTAGACCTTCAAGTCCAACTCCAACCACTCGCACTCAAATTACGAGAACTGCAAGTCCAGCTCCAACTTATCGCGGTGGTCCAATGAATTCAAACTCTTCAAATAAATCTTACTGGACAGAAGACAAATCTTCTAGTAGTCATCATGAGGGAATCGGAGAAGAAATGAGCTGGAGATTGGTTGGCAATCACAGTGGCAAGCTCTACAATTAGAAAAGCGGGAGAATCTTAAGGTTGCTTCAATCCTTCTTTCGCTTCATCTCAAACTTTCGGTTTCTGGTAGTACCAAAAGGGTCTTTCTTATTGAACATCGTCATCTTCTTGGTTTCTCTAGCTTCTACTTTTCTGGTCTTTCTCTCTTATGGTCTCTTTAATTCTCTTTCTTCGCTCTTTCCCTACTTTATTTTGGGTATCTCTATTTGGTTGTTCTCTATTCTCTTGCCGTGAAACCTTCTCTCTGAACATTGAAACATCCTTTCTGAATCTCGACTCTGTGTAACTTTTCTGTCATCTACCTCATATCAACCACGGTCTTTTCTTTCTCTACTAGGTTCTTTTTTTCTTGAAAAAATAGTCTCTGAAGAAGCAAGGTACAGATCTGAACCTGCAAATTGTGTCGAATTCGACCTAGATTCTGCGTGCGAAGGGGCCACAGCGAGAAGCTCGAGAAGAAGAACTGAATTGAAGTGGCAGCTGTCGAAGCTGCTTCCCAACCACATCAAGCTCAATCCTTCCATTTCTTCAAGCTGAGGTCTACAGGTTTTGCATAGAAGGCCTAGCGATTCAATCAATCATGATTTCCGATGTTACACTGGCTGCTCTGGCAAACTGGCTGGGAAGTCTGACCATGATTCTAATCGTCCTCTATCATGTGAGTAATCTCATTCACTCTCTAGCATCGCTCTCATTCAGTCGGTGGGAGGACAATCAATGCTGGTGACTGAAAGAACGATATCGAATGGGACAGGTTCAAGGAGTAGGAGAAAGGAAAGGAGATGTTCCAAGTTCAAAGTTGATGAGATTCGGCAAGAGAATCTCTCCACGAAAGACCTACTCTAGCTAGATCGAGCATGCCACCCTAGCCCTGTACCAACTTATAGGTCTGAGTTATACATTGGAGCTCGACAGCTGCTCTCTCGATCTGACTAAGGAGGAGAGAGCGAGCATAGCTTGATGCCACCTTCATGGCTTCTTCCTATTCTTCCTCTTCTTATCGTCAGCTCATCTTGAACTGCAGGCAGAGCCAACTAGATCCGAATGCAATTCGATATCCCTGTGTTAGAGAATCCGGTCAGAGGCATTCCCATCTGATTCTTATACTTACACCTCGTCCTCTTATCTCACTCGCAGGTGGTGGCAGTCAACGCCAAACGACAGGGACCACAGCAAGCCAAATTCCTAGTAGGAAGTGAAGCAAGATAGTTCTCCTATAAATTCAAATCAACGAAAACTCTTAGTTCAATAGACATCAAATTCTCGAGATGTGGGTTGCTAGTCCTCTCGTTTCTCATCCTGTAACTAGTATCCAGCTTCGTCTTTTCAAGAATCCGGTCTTCTCAAAAGCTTACAGTCGATTTTCAAGTCTGTCCAGAAATTAAGAAAAATGTGGAATTCATAGTGAATGCTTGACTACGACGTCTCTATCTCTTGGAAGAAGCCCGCTTTCTTCGAAATTGTCAGTTCCTCAAGACCTTCAGAGATAGGCTTGACCTGGGACTTTCTGTGTCCTATTGAATAAATTTATATTGCTAGAGAGGTTTGTGAAAAGACAGATTGATAATGACGACGAAGTTTGAGAATGTTTTACAAGCGAGCGCAGACAAGGTAAAAAGGAAGAAGGGAGAGCTCATTTGTTCAGATGAGCAGTATTGCCAAAGAGAGTCTTATACCTGCTCAGAAAGGAAAGCAGAAGATCGAAAAATCAAGAAATGGAGCGATCAGACTTGGAAGCGGGAAGAAGTGAAGAATCTGTCTGGTTGGACGACTTCAATTTCGATGCGAAACAACTCACATAAAAGCTTCACTCAATAGCATTTCTGCGTCTTTGTCTGACCAGCCTTGAGTAGGAAGCGATTGAAGGAACATGATGATGCCCTGTGAGGAGGTGATCAGAAGGGGAAAGCGAAGAGTGTGGTGAGGCTCGAGTTCAAAGATGAGATTTAGACGAAAGTCGCTCAAGGCTCCGAAGACTTCTCGACTCACTTGGAAATCCATTTCCTTGAGCTTGTCTGTCCATTTGTGTAGAAACACTGAACAGACGTAGAGATGAAAGTCAGAAAAGGCGTCTGGACCTTCTGCCTGTTTGAGACGAGAAAGAGATTGGGATCAGTCTTCCAAAGAGAGTGCGAAGTCCTCAAACATTACAGCTATCTAATGTTCCGAAATGAAACTCACTAGATAAGTGTCCCACATTCTAACGATATTCTGAACGCTCATCTCTCTCATCAATAGACAGTTCATCCATCTAAAAGCGAATTGCATGTACTCAACTCCTTGTTCTTGAAGATGAGCGTGAAGAGGAGCTGGAGGCGAGACGAACGGAAGCGGGAATGAGAAAACGGATCGAAAATCCTGGTCAGCCACATCATTTCAGAAGAGAAATTTGCGCTTGTCACTTCGAAACTCACCATCGATTCGAGCCACCAACTCGCCCATCCTCCTGACCTGTCTCTGGATTCCAGGCTGAGCGAAGATGAAGTTGTCTTGGATACCATCTAGAAGCTTTGATAGACACCAGAACGTATCGGCTTCGAGAGCATCAAGAGCTGAAGGAGGAAGATGAGTGATGTCGTATTGTTCTGGATCCGAAGCTGAAGTGCGACGATAGTCAAATGAAGAGAGGGGATTGAGATGAGTGAGATGAAATGACAGACGTGGGTGAGTTGAGCGGAGTCTTGAGGCAGAGAGAAGCGAAACTCACTGATGTAAGCGCTCAAGAAGACCTCGAAGAAAGGAGTCGCAAGATCATTGATTCCTTGAACGTATCCACTCGCTGGATGTCTCAAAGCCCAGACATAGAGTATCCTTTCCAAGGACTGTGAGAAAGACGATAAGATATACAGAAAAACGCTAATAAGAGGAGATGAAATTTTTTTTTAAATCGGAAGAATGATTCGAAACTCACCCTCTGAGTAGCTCCTCTCTGCCACAATTGAATCCCTGGATTAGTTCTCGGAACGTCGATACTGATCTGATGCCATATGCTCTGATCAAGATTCTCCTTTCCTTTTGCGAAAGCCAATCGAACAGCAGAGGCATACTCGGCTCGTTTTCGAGCTAAGGTTTGAGATCGAGCAGATCGAGTCGGAGGTAGATAGCCCTAACGAAGTAGAAAGACATCAACAAGTCGAGCTGGTTAGCATGATGAATCTAGAAAGATATCCATTCCAAGGACATCGAGTAGAAGACTTACTAAAAGAAGCTGCCAAACCATCGGTCGCAGCTCTTGAGGGATTCCTTTCCAGGCCAACGATCGTAGAGTTGCTGATAGAGAAAAAGCATGAAAAAGGTAGATAGAAGCTGATAAGTTCAAAACCCGGTGTTGATCGATGACACGAGGTAGAATGAAAGACCAAAGAAAAACAACTCACTCAAATCCACACTTTCCTCTCCCAAGCAATTCAAGAAACCATACCTTCGCCTCGTAGATCTAGTACTTCTTTTCCTTTCCAAAAGACTCTCATCCTTTTCTCTTTCCTTCATCACCACCTCCTTTGCATGTTTCTCCAAAGGATCCAATTCGACCCCTTGAGAAGAGAGACCCGAATTTGAAGAACTACTTGTGGAAAGAAATCCTCCACCACCACTTGTTCCTATATCTTCACCACCTGGAGAAGGAGGAGGGAACCCACGACCAGATAATGGAGCTCCATTGATAATAGAAGGAGATGAATTCATTCCTACAGAAACTCCACCATCTGAAGATAGAGATAGAGAAACTGGATCGAAACTCGTGTCGGTTGTTAGAGTTGGCCTTGTGGAATTGGATTTTGCATTTGATGTTGAGCTTGACGCTGGAGGTTCATTTGGGATCGGAAAGTCGTTATTCGAAGAGGCCCAATGGAGAGATAGACGAGAAAGAGCTGAGATTGGATCTGCGAATAAATGAGAAAAGACAAGGAAAGAAGGGGGTCGTTAGTCGCTGTAGAGAAGTTTTGCTTTGGCTTGAGTCTTGATTCTAGATGCTGGTATCATTATTGAGGCGTTGTCCTGAGAAGCTTTATTTGAAAGCAGCCTAATCAAGAGGAGAAGATGATAGCAGCTCGAATCAAAGGATCCGCCCGCTCGCAGAGGAAGCCTGCTTCTTCCATTCGAATCATTTCTGAGTCAATTTCATAGATTTCTATCAATTGACCTGACCCTGAAATGAAGTCTAGACTCACCAGTGACGACGCCTTCCCAATCAGCTCTGACAGCACCTTTGAGAGCTTCACTCTCGCTCTCCTTTCCTTTCCTATGTCTTCCATTCCTTTCACTCTTCTCTAAGTTTGAATCTTCATCATCGATATCTCCTCCTCTGCTCTTATTCGGATTCGAGTTCGTAGCACCTGAATTGGCAGCTTGATAGATAGCAGCGACGGCAGAACTTCCCAGATTGGTAGGAGGGCTTCCAGCAAAGGTTTGTTCTTGATTCAAAGAGTCTTTATTCTTGAGATCTGTGGAAATGGATCGAGGATCAGATCTAGATGTTGAGTTTGAGTTTGAGTTTGAGTTTGAGTTTGAAGCAGGATTGGATTGAGTTGATTGTTGATTAGGAATTGGATTGGAATCTACAATTGTCCAACTGGCTCTGGATTGATTGCTGTCAGTTGTTGCATTCGAGATTGAGCTCGTGTTTGCCTTCTGTGAATCTGTAGTCGTAGACTTTGTGGTTCTACTGCCACTTGGTAGACTGCCGCTGCTATTGAGATGAGGAGGATGAGGTCTGGCTGGAGGAGCTGCTTGCTTTGCTTGACTAGACTGTCGATTGAATTTGGGCATCTCATCATCTGAATCTATTCCCCAGGCATCATCATCCGAATCTATCTTTGACCGAGACATTGACTGAGGAGATCGAGGGATAGTGGTCAGAGGTGAGTGATAGCTGGAGAAGAAGCTGTCTGTAGAAATCATCGTCTCTTCCTTCGTCTCGACATCTCGAAAAGTCTCAAAAAACTTCAAGACAAAGTACGGTCAAATTAATCGCAAACACGAGAAACTAAGAAGACTAAGATTACAAAAGAGTCGAAAGAGCTTGTAGGTTTTGGTGGGCCAAAGCAAGAGAAGTGAAGAAGAAAAGCGAAAGCAATGGAGAGCGAGACAATGGAGAAAGAAATGGTGAAGAGAAAGACTTTATTGGTGAAAGGAAAGAAAAAGGATCTCTACTGTCATCGCTAATCCTTTTTTGAGCGATGTCTATTCGGAAGAGGACTTGTGTGGAATCGGTTCTATGGGATGGAACTGAGGATTGACCTTGACGGACGAGACTATCTCTTCTGACATCATGAAAACTTGTTGGAACTATTGACAAACTTGAGGTTGAGGGTATAAGGTCTTGAGAAACGACGACGATGGAGAGAGACTTCTTTAATGTCTGCCGTGACGTCTACGTAATTGGGCGGGATCCAATCCGAACATTCTGATCATATCATCCACTCCTGTTCTTCCAGCTGTGAAAGCACCACTTTGAGAAGGAAAACAAAAGGAGAAAGAAGATGAAGAGATCAGTCAAGTAGTCACAGCAGCGGCGACGACGATCCACAAAGCAAGCCCTTCTCGAAAGACTCACGCTGTCTCGTTTCTGATTCTCTCTTGCTCGATGGCAGATCCACGATTCTTGACTCCCTTGAAAGCTTCCAGGACTAGATTCTGCTTGCTGGTTTGGATGTCGAGAACTCTCTGCTCGACCGTGGTTTCGGCGATGATGTGGAAGACCTTGACGGTTTCCTTCTGTCCGATACGATGAGCACTGGATAGCGAGAGAGATGTTGGAAAGTGAGATAGATGATGAGCTTGGTTTCGACCAACCGACATTCAAGACACTGAAGCGATTCGCAAACTCACCGATCGATAGCTTGGTCCTCAAGAGCAGTGTTCCAGTGAGGATCCATCAAGAAAACATTGGAGGCAGCAGTCAGATTCAAACCTACCGAACCCGCTCCCATCGAGATCAACATGACACGAGGAATCTCTACTCCAGCTCCATCCAAATCTCTTTGAATACGTTCCTTCTCTGCACGAACGTGACCTTTTGGGATCGGTTTGGTTTGACGTTGAGTGGCAGAAGAAGCAGGTTGAGTGTTGAAGGTACCTCTCTCGTCTTGGACACGGAGAGCGTCTAGAAGAGAACTTCCTGAAGATGAGCTTCCTCCGGCTGCTGGAGCTGGAGCTTGAGCTTGAGGTTGAGCTGCTGGAGCAGGAAGAGGACGGTTGAAGCTGTCGAGGACTGCATCACGACGAGCTCTGTTCATTCTTCCATCGAATCTGCAGATTGGAATTCCCTCCTTTCTGAGACGAACGGCAAGCTTGTCGAGGTAAGAAGTGTACGAACTGAAGACGACTGCGAGAGCGAAAAGAGCAGAGATGAAAGGAAAGAGAGAATTTGCGATGGTCAGTGAAAGGGAGCGATCGAAGAAGAGACGAGAGCTCGAAAACTTTCATCGCTGAGGTGAGACAAGATCAGCAGTACTACTCACGAGACTTGCGCTGTGGAGCTGCCTGATGAATCGTTTTGATGATGGTGACTAGCATGTTGGCTTTGGCACTACGGTCTTCTGGAGCTTGTTCGGGCTCTGGAGTGGCTTCGTCTCCTTCATCCTTGACGATCTCTGCTGGCAAAGAAACCAGACTACCCATTCCGATGGCATTTCTATCCATAGGACATTTGGCGTTGGTCTTGATGACCTCCTCGATACAAGCTTTGCAGAAGGCATGAGAGCAGACTGGATGAGATGCGAAGGAGAGAAGTAAGGTACGAGTCGTCAACGAGAGTCGAGAGGGCGAGAGAAGACTCGTTTCTATTTGAGACATCGAGCAGGTTAGAAACTCACTGGTGATACGAGGTTCCTTTCCTTGAAGAGCTTCCATACAGACGCTGAGGGTGAAGAGGAAAAGAAAAGAACAAGAGATGAAATGGAATGCGGTCAGTCTCTGAAGATTCTCCTTTGCCACTCGGTCTCTCTTTATTCACTGATGAATACTCACGGACAGTCATCTCCTGCATCGAGAATAGCACGAAGCTTTTCTTGAAGAGTGGCAATCTGATCTGCAGTCAACTTTGATCCAGCGTCGAGGATCGGTTCGGCGAAGTCACGATTACGAACGTCGTTCAAAAAGTTGGCTGGGACCAGAGACTTGTCGTTGCAGATCTGACGTAAACGCATCAAGAAGACCAGCATGATTCCTGCGTTACGATGAAGTTCATCTGCATCGTTCCAAGCCATGACACGAGTGTGAACCGAAGCTTCGACATCATCGTAGAATTGTCTGGTCTCTGGATCCAAAGGAATAGTATGGTGATACTTCTCTAGAGGTGGTAGATCGATGATACGAGTTCCGTCCTGAGGGGAGGAAAAAAAAGATAGATTTGAAAGGAAAGAAAAAGAACAAGTCAGCGACGATCCTTTGGCTTGCCCTTTCACTCGATCTCTTCGTCGCATCGCTCTCTCTCTCTCTCTTTCTCTTGTGAACTCACCTCGGTAGTCATGTTCTTGGTACGACGAAGAACGGCAGTCGAAACCACGTTCTTGAGCAGAAGGTAACCAGTGTTGCGCTTCTTCTTGATTGGAAGTTCGATCAGCTTGTTCCACAGCTTCGGATCGTCGCTGGTGAATGGTTCCATTCCCAAAAAGTAACACAGAGAGCCGATGTCCTAGAATCGTAGAGTGAGACGAGGGAGAGAAAAGGAAAGAAGAAAGCTTGGTCAGTCAGTCGTCCAGTTGCTCTTCAGGAGAAAGGTGAAAAACAGAGCAAGACAAAAAAAGTCAATTACGACGACAGCACTACTGACGAGGGTCTTGTTTACTATTGGAGTTCCCGTGGCACACCAACGACGATCGGCTTTGATGTCGCTGGCTGCTCTGAAGACTGCAGTCTTTGAGTTTCTGATCGTGTGAGCCTGTAGAAGGGAGAAGAGATGAGGAGAGAGATCGAGACAATCGAAAGATAATGTGAGTGAGTGAGATAGATGGATCGATCGAAAGCATTTCAGAAAGTAAGATGGAACGCTCAAGTACATGCCCTCGACGATTCTCTCTCGCTCGAGCTCGAACTCTCTCGAACACAAACTCACCTCGTCCAAGACGACTCTTCTCCACTTGGTGGTGAAGATTGAACTTTCCTTGATCTCATCCTCCTTCTTTTGATCTTGCTTCATCTTCTTTTCCTTGATCTTCTCGTAGTCCTCGTCTTCGGAAGCAGAAAAGACATCGCTGTCATCATCATCGATGTCGCTCGAAGGAGCCTTCTTTTTACTAGCTCTACCCTTCTTCTTGGTCTTGGTAGCCAGTAGCATGTTGGCTTCGTGAAGATTGTCTTCTCTCGACAAAGCAGTCTTGGCTTCGTCCAAAGCGGTTTGAGCCAATTCCTTTTCACCACGACTCGAGGCGTCGAGAACTCTGTCTTTGGCTTCTTCCAGATCGGCTTCTAGATCCTCGAGGACTTCGTTGTGACGTAGATTCTCGGTACGAATGGCGTCCTTCTCTTGAGTGAACTTGTGCTCTCCTTTGATCTGATCGTAAGTCGTCAAGACGAACTTGTACTTGGAGAGATCAGCGTAACGAAGTTTGGCAGCGTTCTTTCCGTGGAAGACAGTGTAGTTGACCATGCTTCGATCGGTGTGTTCGTTGATTTGAGATTCCCAATTGTGAAGTACTGAAAGTGGACAAACGATGAGGTTCGATTCGGTCCAATCGTCTTGCTCTTCGTCTTCGTCCATTTCGTCCTCTTCCGATGATGGAGGTGGTGCTACCTTTTTCTTCTTCGAGACCGGTTTCTTTGCTTTAGAAGCAGCAGCCTTCTTGGGTTGAGGCTTGACGTCTTCTTCAGAATCGGAGAGCTTCCTAGCCTTTCCTTTTCCTTTTCCTTTTCCTTTTCCTTTGACAATTGGTTCGTCGTCAGAGTCTGAATCGGAATCGACCATCTTGGCTTTGGACTGACGAGTGGATTGACGAGTGGATTTGACTAGAGGTTTGACATCTTCTTCTTCCGAATCTGAAGCAACTTTAGAAGATTTCTTCTTCGTTGTTTTCTTGGAGATGTCAGGTTTGACGTCTTCCTCTGAATCGTCGTCGTCGATATCCATAGCTGAAGAGGACTTCTTCTTGCTCTTGTTGTTGATCTTGGGCTTGACGTCTTCTTCTTCTTCTTCGGTTTGTGAATCTTCTTCGTCAGTTTCAGGAATTCTACGAGGAGGAGATGGAAGAATGAGACCACGTTTCTTGACTACTGATCCGTTTGCGTTGGAAGAGTTGGAAGAACTGGAAGGAGTACGGTCAGACAAAGAGGCTTTCTTCAACTCTTGAGAAGTTGGCTTGAGGTCTTGAGATTTAGGTTTGACGTCTTTGGAAGCAGCAGCAGAACCACCAGCCTTCGATTTCGCTCCTTCAATTGGTTTGCCTTTGGAGTCGATGATACCATTCTTCTTGTCTTCAGCCTTTTGACGATCTTCTTCCTTGACGTCACGAGCACGAGGATCAGACAAGGCCAAAGCGAGAACGACCAGAGTCTTTCCCAATCCCATCGAGTCGGCTAGGATTCCTCCCTTCATCAGAGTTGGAGCATGACGAGACTTGAGTTCGAAGACATCGGGAGTTGAAGCGATGTTTCTCCAGAAGACTCCTCCACCTTTCTTCTTGCGAGCGTGCCAGAGACAGTTCTGTTTCTCTCCAACGGCAGCGGGAGCTTGTCTGTGCTCAGCTCTTTGCATCCAAGCTACTCCTTGGCTTTGATGAGAGCGTAGATCGGCAGTGATTCCACGTTCGAGCCAGTGATCTGGATTGGGATGAAGAGGTAGCTCTGCGAGTTCGACAGATCCTTCTTCACCGTAGAGAGAGGTAAGAGCATCGGTTCCACGATAAGTACCCTGAACAATAACGAAAAGAAAGGAGAGCGAGAGAACAGGAGATTGAGCAAGAGAAAATAAAAGAGAGCAAGATTCAAGATGTCTCACTCAACTCTACTCACAGCGACCATCTGACCCAAAAGTTCTTGCATCTCTGCTCCTGGAGCAGCACCTTGATCTTGAGGAGGTTCTTCCTCTTCTTGAAGATCAGCATCTGGATCCAAGTGAGGTGGAAGTCTGGCTCTAGCAACCATTTCATCTTCGAAGATTCCTCCTCTACCTCCGATCATGTCTCCAGCACCGAGCAAAGCAGCATTAGGATCGAAACCGGGTGCTTGAGAGTTAGCTACTCTACCAGCACTCCTGGCAAAACTGGCAGCAATTCGGGATGCTGAGAAATCACCGGTTCCAAAGGAAGGCATCAAGTCGATGAAGTATTGCAATTGAGGTTTCAAAGCTTCGTATTCGCTTGGACGACATTTGATATCGGCGACTGTTGGATGAAAGAGAAGAAACAGGAGTACGATCGAAGGTTGAGACCATCGTCAGTCGAGATTCGCTTTCGTTATCATTTGACGAAAGAGATCTTGTCTTTTTTTTGAAGACTCACCGATACCATGAATTCTATTACTATCTTGAGCTCTAACTCCAGTCTTGACGAAGGGCTGCAATTGAACCTTTCCTTGATCCAACAATGGAATCAATTTAGATGCAGCGTCGGCAGGAAAAGTTCCAGCGAGTTCACGTCTCTGAGTGAGAACGCGAATCACAGGACCGTGGAATGGATTGCGTTCAGTGGTGACAGGAGAACCAGCTGGAAGTTCTACTCTGTATAGCTGAGCGTTTGGAAGGTCTGGGAGGAGTAAAGGCGAGAGGGAAAGAAGAGAGAACAGGATTGAAGAACGTAAGACAACGAGAAGGAAGCTGAAAACATGAATGTATGCCTCGAAAATTTCGTTCAAAGAGATCGAACTCAACTCACAGCAATGATAAGTAGCGATTACGATACTGAAAGGCTCGTTGTTGACTACAGGAGCAACTGGAGCGGCAGCAGGAGCTGGAGCAGCTGGAGGAAGACCAGGTTCACTCTTGACTCTAGCTAAGATGTTGGCAGCTTTGACTGCAGGAGAAGATTCCATAATCGACTTTGCATCTGGTTGAGCATCGTTGGCTGGACTAGCACCTGACCAGTTCACGGTAGTGAAACGCAAAGGTCCTTCTAGTAATTCTTTCTTGTTCGATTCTCTACCCTTGATGTCCATTGCGAACTTTGGTTTCCCATTACCACCAGAAAGTTTATCCAAAATGTAACCTTCCAAGACGATCTTTCCAGAGTCCATCGTTGCAGCGAATTTACGAGCTTCATCCTTTGCAATGTGACCTATCTTGACGTCTCTAGCTCTGACTTCGATTGCGTTCGAGTCGTAAGGATTGGTTGGCTCACGAACGAAAGTGATGGCTTCTCCAGCAGCTGCTGAACCGTTCGAGTAAGAAGTTCCAACGATGGCTGTTGAGAGAAGAAGAGAAGGTGGAGGGAGAGGGAGTGGCGTCAGTTTACATCACCCAGAACACGTTGGAAAACTCTGCTTTTCATGATCGTCTACACGATCAGAATCGTATTTGATGAAAAGAGGGAGAGGGCAGACTTTGCTTTCCTAGAGTGGCTGGTGTTGCTTTCGAGCAAGCTGAACTAAGATGCTGCGTATTTCTCATCAACCACAGATCTCCTCTCCTCGACGATGACGATCAATGAATTCCATTGATATCTCATTCTGAGAAGTCTGAATAGAATCTAGAATGGAAGTATGCCATCCAAGTCGAGGTGGCGACCCACTCCACGATGACCCACAAGCTTTTTCCTCTATCCCATCTCCAACCTCACGCGTTCACAGTATTCGAGATATTCGAATCCTCAGAACATGATCCAAAACTCTTACTCACAAGATCTGAAAGTCGAAAGTCTAACGAAACCAGTAGTATCGATGGGAGCAGGATTAGAAGCAGCAGAACCACTACCACTACCACTAGCGACAGGTTGACGATTATTGTTCATTCCTCTGAATACGATATCATCGTCTGATGAATCCTTTCTTTTGTTGTTCATATTGTTGTTCTTCTTTAGAGAAGAAGAGGAAGAAGGGGAAGAGGTAGGGTTATTGGTTCTAGAGATGAGAGTTGCTCTTGAACCAGAAGGTGTGTTTGGCTTTGAAGAAGAAGAGTTTGGATTTGATTTTGGTTTGATTTTATGAATGTCTAAGTTCAATTCTGGTTCACTGTCTGAATCACTTAGAACCCACGGATCCGACTGAGGAAGTCGAGTTCGATGACAATGGGGCAGAAGAGTGAGGAAGATATGAGAGTAAGGAGGAGGGAAGAAGAGGGAAGAGTGTGAGAAAGAAGTGACTATTTTTATGTAAGAATTGCTTTTACACGATCAAAAAGTTGAGTCGAGAGAAGAAATTCAATGCGAAGGTCGCTTTTTTGATCTCGAGCTGTTGCTTTGACCTTCTCTCCTTCCCATCTTCCTGTCTTCTCTCTCTCTTTCTCTCTCTTTCTCTCTCTTTCTCTCTCTTTCTTTTTCTTTTTCGATTTCTTTTTCCCAAAATTCTCTATCTCACTCACCTTACTGCCGGCCTTGTTGTTAGCCATGATTGCAGTAGCGATCCTTGACAATTTCAGAGTGATGGCTAGAAGAGACAAAGACGCAGCACAAAAGAGACAAGTCGGCCAAAGTTCCAGAGACCGTGACCCTTCAAACTCGTCTTCGTTTACTTGGTTTTTGATGATTTGACCATATTCTAGGATGTCTCAAAGAAGCGAAAAGGTGCTCGCAAACGTCATTCGAGTCTATAACGAAAAAGAAACAAGCGGAAGAGAAGCCATCAGATCTTCTCATCACGTCGCGGAGAGAAGTAGGACAAAGAGATGCTATTGATTGAATTATGCAAAGGAATTGAATAAAATGATACAGTCCGATGTGGACTTGTAGGAATCTAAACGCGACAGAAGGCGATAGGAAAAGGTTTCTTTCACTCGAAGAAATCATCACCTTCCAATCCCACCTCTCCTCCTTCTTCTTCGACTTGTTTCCTACCATTACTTTCTTTCTTGCTTTTCTTTTTCTTCTCGCTTCCATCTTCAAGGCCTAAATCTATCCTCTTTCTCTTCTTCTTCTTCTTTGAGTCCTCTTCTGATTTCGAGCTCTTCTTCTTTTCCGACTTGTCCTTTTTCTTCTCCTCTTTGACAAGGGCATCTGATTCCGCTTCTTGTTTCGAGGATTTATCTTTTGATTTCTTCTTTTCTTTTGACGATGATTTTGACTTCGACTTGGATTGAACCTCCTCTTTCTCCTCTTCATCTTCACTTTGAGATTCATCCTCGACATCATCATCATCATCATCCACCTTCTTCTCCTGAACCACCTTTTTCCCCTTCCAATTTTCCTCTTTCAAGCTCAATTCTGGTTCCTTGTCCATTTCTCCATTCTTCATCTTCTCCTTTACGAGGTTATGGATCTTGATCGCTAATTCTTTCGACTCTGGATCTGTTGGAGGTAGATCTTCTTGATTCTCGTCTCCATTCTCTTCATCTTCATCTTCGTCATCTTGATCCTCTTCTGATTGATCTTCTTGTCCATTGGACTTGACTCGATATTTGCCTTTCAAATTCGCCCATGATAGAGAGAATGGACCGGATTTGCCTCTAGGGAAAAGTGGGACGTAGGTCTCTGTCAGAGGGAAGTGCTGAGAGGAGAAAGTAAGAGGAGATGAAGGCTTCAGTACTTGATTGAAGTTACCAGACTCAAAATGAGAATGCAAGCGAGTGGAAAAGGGAAGTAGCATCGAAAGCTGCCATACTTGATTCTCTCAAAGCAGATCTCCATTCTCCCACTCCAAAGCCTTCTTGCTCCTCTTTCTCACGAGCAAACTCACCAAGACATAATTCAACATCTCTCTAGCTTCTTTGAGCATGCCATTATAATCCTTGCCCTTTTCAGCATCCTTGCCTTTTCCCTTTCCCTTCTTTTCCAATTCTTGTTGCAATTTCAACTTCAAAGTTCCAATCCTTCTCTCACATCTTTTCCTCTCAAAGAATCTAATCTTTCTAAATTTCAAACTATTTTCCTTTTCCAAGTTTTCTTTCTCCTTAATTTCGAGATCTTGTTCCAGAACTTTGAGTCTTCTCTCTGCCTCATCTTTGGTGTCTGGAGGTAGATCCGGTTTGGACAAGAGCCTTCTTACTTGTCTTAGGGATGATTTGATCTTATTAACACCTGGTTCTCCGCTTGAAGTTGAAGATGATTGTTGATTTCGATTTGAAGTTGGTTTATTTGAACCTCTGCCTCGAGTTGTGCTACCTCTGCCTCTGCTGCTATTTCCTCCTCTACCTCCTCTTCCCCTTGAATTTCCTCTGGAATTTGGATGATTATTTCGTTTCTTTGAGTCTGAATTTGAGTCCATTTCAAGAGTGAATTCCAGTCAAGAGTGCTGTTCTGCTGCTTTGGATTCGATCAGAAGAAAGTCAAAAACTTTTTTTTGAATCTCTGCACAGAACAGCAACAGCAACATCCATAACTACATTTCATCCTCCCTTTGTCGCTATCATGGGATTATCCGAAGGCAAAAGAAAGCAAAGACTGGTTGGATCAGCTTCGACAAAGAATACTACTTGGGCAAATGATTCTTCCCTTCCTGGTCAAAAATTGCTCTCTTCCATGGGTTGGTCAAAAGGTCAAGGTTTGGGAAATCAAGACAATCAAGGCTCAACTTCTCATGTCGCAGTCGCTTATAAGATGGATAACAAAGGTATTGGAGCTCATAGAAGAGAAAAGGAGGAGAGATTAAATGGTAGAGCTGATACTTGGGAAGGTGCTGGTGGGGATTTGGGTGGTCTCTTCGAGAGGCTGAACCGACAGGCTGAGGAGCAGAGAGCCACTTTGGGAAGTGACGATGCTGAAAGCAGTGAAAGCAGCAGTAGTGATGAGGAAGAAGAGGAGGAGGAGGAGGAGAAAAAGAGGGAGAAAAAGAAAAGGAAACTAGACAAGAAGGACAAAGATGGCAAGAAGTCTGATAAAGGAAAAGAGAAATTATCCAAAGAAGAGAAGAAAGCTCAGAAGAAATTGGAAAAAGCTGCTGCTAGAGTTCAGAAAAAGGAGGCAAAGAAAGCTAGGAAGGAGGAAAAGGGCAAAATCGTAGAGGAAGAATTGATCAAGAGTGGGAAGGATCCAAAAGATAAAAAGGAGAAGAAGAAGGTTTTGGAAAAGAAGAATGATAAGGTGGAAGCGGCTGTTAATGTTAGGATGGCGTGAGTACTCTAGAACGAAACAGATTCTGAGGTTGAGGAGTCTTTAGAATGTCAAATGGCAAGAGCTTAATTTCTAGAACTCATTCTTTTCCTTCCCTCTTCTTTCTATTTGTATTCTCTTTTGATTTTTCTGGATCTTCCAGGTCAAGAGCCAAATTCCTCAGAGCCAAAAGAATGGTGGGAACGGATGCTTTAAGTGTCAACGAAATCCTCGGAATCTCAGCTTCTTCTTCCAAGACCAATTCACCTCTTCAAAGTGGTACTTCGACTCCAATCACTCTAACCGATCTGACACCTACAATCGATTCCGATTCCAAACCTAGTACAACCTCAAACTCGGATTCGGAGAAAGATAAGAAATCAAAGAAACGAAAGAGAAAAGAAGATCAGGATCAAGATCAAGATCAATCCAAAGATGAAAAGAAGAAGAAGAAAGATTCGAAGAAGGACAAGAAATCCAAATCGAAGTCAGATAGTGATGAAGATGCAGACAAGGTTCCAGTTCAATCTTTCAAAGATCCAAACAAGATCTCTTTGCCAATCTCTTCGGATCCTTCCCTTTCGGCTTCTCCTTTGAATCCAGTCTCTCAATTGTCGGTTCAGGCTTATCTATCTCAGAAGTTGATGAGGAAAAGAGCGGAGATTGCAAAGAGGAAAAGAGAGGACGATGAAGGAGTTTGGAGTAGAGTTGATCAGAGCGTTAGAGCTCTTTGAGAGTTCCCCTCTCGTCGTAGTTTTGTGAGAGATTTTTGGTATTCCTTTGTTCTTCTTCAGGTCATTAAAGTACAGTCTGTTTCTATTCATTATCAATCGTCGACATCCATCTTTCGGTTTCATTCACAAATGCTGGTCGCGAGAAGTTTGAAAGACGACCAAGTACATTTGCTCGAATCGCGCATGGAACTCGTACATATGTCTGCTTCTTGATGTTTGGGATTGAGTGTTCAGCTTGGAATACATACCAGTATGTCACACGTCTTCATCAGCTGCAGCAATGCCAATCTGTTTGACGCGAGACTTTCTCCATGGAAGAAACCGAACGTCCAACGACGAGAACGGCATCTGCACCAGTCTCCAACGGCCTTGCCTTGACATTTAATTTATCCAAAAGGACAAGGGTTCCGAAATGAAAAGGGAAAGGAAGAGAAGCAATCGAGGTCGAAAAGAGAAGGAAGAAAGAATCGAGCCTTGAGAAAAGTATGACCTGTCAACAAGGCTAGCGAAGAAGGGCACGCCACTCACTCTGGCTCTTCTGCCAATGTCCATGTCAATCGTGTCAATCTGCAGAATCATTTGAGACTTTTGATGTGCCTAGAAATGTGTCACATTGATGGGGCGTGAGGCGGCGAAGCCAACGTTGAGATCGCCACTTTCGCTTCTCTGCGAGCCTCTCTTTTCTTTGGTTGAATCATTCATTCCTTCGTCTCTCGTCAGTTTGGGTCTGCTAGCTGTCTATCGATCGAGACATTCGGATCATTTCTCGAAAACACACACAAGAGTTTTCTGGTCAAAATTAAGGTTCGTAAGCTTTGATTGAAGTGGGGATTTTGATGGCTCAACCTATAAAGCTGTCGATCTTTTGGAGGTTTGTTTTTTGGTTTTCCCCTTTTCTCTTCATAACAAAACCCTCTCATTCTCTTTCAAGTATCCCACTTTCTTTCAAACCACATTCTCTAATTCAAGATGCAAGTGAGTCCTCGTTCAAGAGCGTCTAACGTCGAAGTGTTTGTCAACAACAACGCTCACTCATTAACCTTCAAACACTCTTTGCCTTTTCTTCCGTACAGTTCTCCACTCTTTCTCTATTCACCGTCTTTGCTTCAGTAGCTCTAGCCTCGTCAGCTGAAAGAGACGTTTCAATCGAAGGTGGTGTAGTTGGAAATTTCAACCAAGCCACCATGGACTACCTTCATCAAGTAGCCGCAAACTCTCCAGTCAAGGCCGCCAGTGTCGATGGTAGAGGAGAGAGACCATCTCCTCGTTCCTCCACAGGAGACTGTTCTGTTGGAAAAGCTCAATGTTGTGATCAAGTCATCAACGATGAAAGTCACAAGAAGACCATCGCCGGACTCGCTGGTTTGAACAGTATCGCTGGATCTATCGCTTTGGTAAGTAAAATCAGCCATCAGAAGCGCTTTATGCCGAGCTCTCTTGAAGCTCTGTAACCTCGCGTGGGAGCAGGGAGAGTCAACCTCGCAGTTCGAGCTTCAGAACGACTCGACGATCTTGGACTTACAAACCTCATTTCTTTATTTTCAACAGAGCTGTACTCAACTCCCAATCGGAATTCTACCAATCGCAGCCCAGAACACCTGCAAATCTTCTCCAGTATGCTGCAACAACGTCACCCAGGATGGTTTGGTCAACGTGAGTGTTGAGAAATCAGAGATGGAGCTTAACTATCGCGCAGCTCTGATCCTTCCTTCGTCTTCTTTCTTTTTTCCGTTTGAATTCGTTTCCTTACTCTTAATTCTACTCTCTCGTCTCCTTTTAGTTCGGCTGCATCTCCCTTCCGATCAACTAACGACGTTCGATTCTCGCTAGAATGTTAGATGTTTTCTACTTCGTTCGTTTCACTTAACACTTCGTTTCCTTCTTTCTTACTTTCTCGTGGACGTTGATCTTCACATTATTTTGCTGAACCACATACTATGCTCAATGCTTTATCTTTTGTTTTACGATCTTCTCTTGTTTGACGAAGTGATCCAAACAAAGTGAAGCGCCAGAGTCTAAAAGTGGCTCTACTCTGTGGTTCGTGACTGTCCAAGATTTGATTTTGAAAGAGTGAACAATTAACAGGAAACGAGAAGGAAAAGTCGAATCTTCGACGAGAGGTCGTGACAACCACTGAAGAAACGATGTGGAGAACAGCTCGAATGCTCGATCAAAGGCGAGTTCTCACATAATAATCCTCTTCTTCATACCACCACCACTACACAAAACAAGATGTCTACTCAAGATTCCACTGCCAATGCTGCTTCTTCCAACGCTGGATCCTTATCCCCTCAACAAAAGGTCGATGGTTTGCTCGAAATATCTAAGCAGATTGGTTCTTGCATGTTGACCACTAGATCTCCATCTGGCGCTCTGGCTTCAAGAGCTATGCACCCTGCTACCACTGAACACTTGGGTGAGTATTCCATGTCACAGGAACGAGGGCGACTTGAGAGAACCGCGAAGCAGAGGAGCTGCAAAGTCGAGACTGCGAATAACATCGATCATCACTAGGGTCTGATGATGTGCTTGCAAAGAAGTCAGATGGAGGAGATCCGTCTTTATTCCTCCCAACCAGATCTTTATTCACTTTATGATTCTATCTCTTGATTTCACAAAGGAGTATTTCACTGACTTGAGTTCTGTTCGTTTCTTCCATCCCTCCATCTTCCACCTCATCTTTTCCAGTCTACTCTTTCTACATCAACACTGAATCTGGAAAGCTCGACGATGTCGAGACTGACCCTCACGTCAACGTCTCCTTCTTGGACGCAAAGACCACTGACTGGATCTCCATCTCTGGAAAGGCTGTTTTGAACACTGACAAGAGCAAGGTCAAGAAGCGTGAGTCGATTTGCTTTCTTTTGATCTACTTACACCTCTTTGAAATGAAACTAATTCTTTATTTTTCTCGTTCACCGACTGATTCCACGAAAACAGACTGGTCTTCAGCGTGAGTATTGAACCTTTTCTCTCTCTGCATCCTTCTCGAATCTCATTCGAATTTCTCCAACACTCGATCCACTGACTTTTTCTCATCTCTAACATCCTTCTTCATCTCCCTATCCTACCTTACCCTCCTCCTTCTATCTCTTCTCACAGTCTCAAAGCCTGGTTCGACGACAAGAAGGATGGAAAGCACACTGGAGACGAAAACGACACCAGAGTCGCCATGTTGGACGTTCACCCAACAGAGATCAGATATTTCAAGGCTGATGGAAAACTCTCCCAAGTCTTTCAAATGGCTAAGGCAGCCGTTAGTAGTGACGTCGCTGCACCCGGAAAGTTGGTCATCATCTCTGAAGATGAGTTGAACTTACATCGTAAGGTTCACAACTAAAAGAAAGACCTTTGTGGATATGTGTGAAAGTTAGCACCTGCCCATTCTTTTGTAATTAGAAATCTTTAATCAAACCAGAGCTGGATATGGTATTGTGTATGCTTGAAAAGTCTGATCAATATGGGAGGTGACGAAGCCGAGTCAAGAGTTGTGGATCTGCCACTCACTTGCCATATTTCCAACCTGTCTCTCTCCCCCCTTCTGCTTGTTGTTGCTCAGATTGGTCATTAGTCATTGTTGCTCTTGCTTCTCTCTACGACGAAGAAGGACCGGTCGAACTCGCAGAGCTACAGCGATGTCTTCTCTGCTTCCGACGACGACGGAGGTTACGAGAAGATCAAAGCAAAGAAGCTGAAGCAAGATCAAAAGAAGGAGGACGAGATCAAGGAAAGTTCAATCTTCACCATCAAGTGGAGAAGAGTCGTCTTGGACGAGGTGAGTTCGAGTTCGAGCGAGGGAGAGAATCGAGGCGTGTCGTTGTACTTGAGCGTTCCATCTTGCTTTCTGAGTTCTCCAATCGATTCGTTCCATTCACATTTTCTTCGGTTCTCTCGATATTTTACACTCCTCTTCTCCCTTCCTCAGGTTCACACGATCAGAAACTCAAACTCCATGGAACCGATCTAACACAAGTCGTCTTTCAGATGAACATCGCTCAAAAAAAGTTTAGCGACAGATCCTCTTCTTTCATTGTGAAGTAAATCTTTCTCTCGGTTAACATTTCGTTCTCGACTGTCTCGCTCTTCATTGCTTTCTCATTTCTCTTCTGCACTTCACTTTTCTTGCTTTTGGCCCACCAAAACCTAAAACTCTTTCCACCCCCTCTTGTAAGCTGCAGTCTCCTTTGTTCTCGTGATTGTGATCAACTTGACCCAACCTCGCCTTGTAAGGAAAAAAAACGTTCTTTCCGAGACGTTCGAAGCGAAGGGAGATTCGATTATCTTTGAGAGAGACCAGGAATTGGAGTACTTTGAAGAGATCCTCTAGCACATTCACCATCATCTTCATCTACACAGTCACCTCTAGAACGAATACGTTCACGTCTCGAACTCATACCACCTGCAGCAGTTGAAGTTGAAGTTCGAGCTTGGAAGCTAGTGATTTGAGGTTCGGGATCGTCCATCTCGTGGTCATTGACGTGGTTGGAAGAAGTAGTGGAAGGATTTGGATCATCTCTTGATGGTTGAGGTGCTTGATTCAAAGGAGGAGAGTGAAAAGAGCGAGGAAGGAAGATGATCTTGGAAGGAAGAGTGACTGGAGGACCAAGATCTTTGAGAGGGATTGGAGTACCTTGAAGAGATCCTCTGTAGATTGCATCTCCGGTAAGAGCCTCAAAAGTTGAATAATAAGAGAGATCTGAATGTTGATGTTTAGCTGAAAGACGAGAATAAGGAGGATCAACTGCAAGATATTGTTCACCATCTTTCAGAATGGTGAGGTTTGGATTTGAAGGATTAAATGTGTGCCCAAGAACTCCTCCTGATACCTCGGTAGTGTTGACGACTTCAAAGAACCCAAGCTGGAAATCGACCACTGCCACCACCAATTCCAGTAGGCTTGACGAGACGTTGTCCAACCCATCTAAATCTTTCCAATCTTGTAGCATATGGCGTCTCGAGGGATTGGACTTGACGATGCGTTTCCACTTGGCTTCTGCTTGCGGAAAAAAGTAACCTTCCCTGGGAACGTCGAATTCGGGTACGATGAAACTCTTGAGGGTACGAATGATGAGATAGGCAAAAGAACGGGTTGGAGTCTCGTTAAGTTCCTTTGAAAGACGTTCGACCAGGAGGAGAGATCTAGAGGTTGGGAAGCAGCGTTTGTAACTTTGAAATAGTGCATGCCAGATTGAGGTGTTGCCCGTGCTGATGCTTAGGAGAGCGGATCTTTTGATAGTAACTTTGACTGCAAACTCTGAGAATAGAGAAAGGAAAGACTGGGGTAAGGGAATGAGAGATGGAATGGATGGTAAGCGAGAGTGCAAAGAGAGCCTCAACGTAACTCGTAAGTTAAGAGATTAATTAGTCAGTTCAGAGACTCACAGGTTTCTTCTCAGCGTTGAGGGAATCCCCAGTCTTGGAAGTGGCAGAGTCCATGCTGTATTGATTATTGATTGAAAGCCAAAGTGAAGAGTTAGGTGGGGAGTGGATAAAGTCGAATCGAGCTTTTTTTTGTCTCGACTTCGGTCTGGATCAGCCTGCTCGCGCCACTGTGAATCCACCCAGATCAGATGATCTCTCAGTTCTCATGTCGGGTATATATCGTAGAAACACTCAAAAAGGTGAACAATCTGGCGAAAGGGGGTGAATGAATGAAATCAAAGGCTGTCTCTCAATCGAGTCGAGTTGATGAACAAAGCTTCAGCTTCCCACTGACCACTCGATTGAAAAAATGAATAATATGATTACATGTAAGAGTACAAGAGAATGACATCTCAAAATCTAATCGCCTCATTCAACAGATTGTCTCAACTCTGGATCTTTTTAGCCCCAAGTGAGACCAACCAAAGACAGAAATTCTAATCTGCCGATCAAAAAAACGAAAGCCAAACATTCTCGGAGATTTTAAGCGGGCACAGCTGAAGGAGTTGCGTAAATTTCTCCCTCTGTGAATTCAAGTTGACGGAGAGCTTTAGAGACCGAGACTGAATCTTGGGATAGATCTGAGATGAGAAGGAGTCGTGGGAATTGGAAAAAGAGATTTGAAGTAGATTTGGGAAAAGAAAGTGAAAAAAAAATTATGGGTCAGTGAAGGACTTTAAACAAAGAACGAGATGGAAAAAGCCAATGAAAGCAAAAGCGAATGAACAACTCACCACCATCATCTCCCAATCCTTCCCCTCCAAACTCTCTCAAAGGAGTATTACTCAAACTCATATTAAACTCATCCCTCTGACCACTAATTTTCCAAGCATAATAACCAGAGATAGGAGAAGAAGTTGATCTCGAATTTCCCAAACCTTGAGCCAAAGGATTTGGTGAATTAGACAATCCTGGATATCTACTTGGACTCGGCGAACTACCATGATTTTGATTCTGATTAGAGAAAGGAGAAGGACTAGAATTCAATCTTGAAGAAGGAGAAGAAGAAGGGGATAACCTTGAAGGGGAATTGGTATTGGATGATGAAAGAAGTCTAGCTAATTCTAATGATTGTCTAAGAGGTGAATTGGTATTGACATTGACATTGTTATTATGATTGTTTGGAGAATAATTTGAATTTGATAATTGAGATTTATTCTTGAAAGGAGAAGGAGATAAATTATTAGATCTAGTTTTTGGTGAACCTTTGATAGCAAATTGTCCAACAGATTTGGGAGTCGCAGCAGCTGCGATTCCATTTCTATTTCCATTATTCAATCTATTTCCATCCATCGTTGAATCTCTACCATTATAATTCAAATGATACCAAGCTTCCAACAAGTTCCAACCTATCAAAAGGATGATGAAATTAGATGAATAATTCAAAGTGGTATTCAAACCATCTGCAACGTTACCCAGACCCAAACTCGATAGTGATTCCAAGAAATCGAAATAATGAATGGTTAAAGTATTGATTCTTGGGAATGAATAGATGATGATTAGAGTGATTAGATTGTATTTGATTCTAGAGATTAACGATGGAGGAGAGTTTTTAAGCCTTGGTTGGATTGAAGTTGTAGATGAAGAATTGGGTTTGGGTGAAGAGATAGAAGTTGAATTTGAGTGATTGATTGGAGTTGTAGATGTAGGATGAGATAGCGATTGAGAAGTTGGAGTGGAAGTCGAAGGATGAATTGGTTGATGAAGTAAAGCTGCAGAAGGTGAATCGATTGAATTCGAGTTTCGAGTAGAAATAGAAGTTGGATTTGATCCTCTCTGTCGAATCAATTGATGGTGATTGTTTGTGATTGGAGTTGAAGGAGCAGATTGAGGATTAGAATTCTGGGTGGATGGATTGAAAGCAAGAGATGAATTCTGACTCTCTTGAATCTTCCATCGAACTGATTTTGGTGTTTGGATTGCATTCGATTGAGATTGATTCAGATTCTTTAAAGATGAAGATCGAACCAATTCAGAAGTAGTTGCCATCTTGAAGATTTGCTGCAAACAGGAATAGAGAGAGAGAAGACAAAGAAGTGGAAGCAAAAGTTGCTCTTTCCACCATCAACTATCATCTTCAAATCAGCTTCCATTTTCTTTTTACTATCTGAATTCGATACCCAAGTCATTAATTTCACAGATCTAGTCATCGCATTTAAAGTCTACAAGCGCCGTAGAGTCGAGATCCCATGCCATCAATCCTACATTCCCTTCCCTCAAGCACTGAATCCAATTTCCTCTTGGCAGCTCTCTCTCAAGCAAAACAGAGGATAGATGGAAGATCTTTACTCCAATCTAGAAGGTTGGACATTCAATTCCTAGGCGGTCCAGGAGAGGTCATGGTCTCTTTGGGAGAGAGTAGGTAAGTTCAATCCTTCTGCGAGATCAACACATTGACTTTCCTTTCCTCAACTCATCGAGTGAGACTTCTTAGGGTACTGATCATTGGCATGTTTCTATCTTCATTCAAATCTTTCAGGGTGGTTTCCTCAATTTCTCATTCCATAGTCTCTCCAACTTCTTCCCGTCCAAATGAAGGTTCGATTTCTATCTCTTGTGATTTCCCACAATCTGCAGGCCATGCAATGAGTGGAGCGGCTTATGAACCTAATAGACAGGGGACGGAAGAGGTCGTCTTCGAGAGGCTTCTGGATAAGGCTTTGAGGAGGAGCGAGGCCGTCGATAAGGAGGGCTTGTGTATAGTGGCTGGAGAGAAGGTGAGTTTGACAGGAAGTGGATTGAAGGAATTGGCTTGGAGTCGTATCAGGAAGTTACTGGACAATTCATATACAGAAACCAAGGTTTTTGTTCTTTCAGAATTCCGTATGTATGGCAAGAGGAGGGAGAGAAGGGTGCTCGAGAAGATTGACCTTGAGATTCTCTTCTTGAAAGTATCTCTTTCTATCTCTGTATGCCTCTTTTTGCGCAAGGAGACTTTATGGTCTCTAATACAACCTTCGAAGCTACTCATTGCTGATTCTCAGAGATGAATCTTCTTTCTCATCCACAGGTATTCCATCTTCAACTTTCACTTCGACCCATTTCACTCTCTTCACCTCTTCTAGACATTTCCCTCCTATCCTGCATACTTTCAATCCTAACCTACAAACTACCAGAGATCAGTATCCAAGGAAACGACATTGAAATCCATTCTCTAGATGATAGAGTAGGTAGAGAAATCGGAATGAGATATTGGCCAATTGGAATCTCTTTGGTTTGTTTCGATGTAACATCTTCAAATTCAACTTCAACTTCGAAAAGGAATCAAGATGAAGATGAAGATGAAGATACGTCAATGTTAATAGATGGAACTGGAAACGGAGCGAATGAAATTTCGAAGTCGAATAATAATTTGATCCTTCTAGATCCAACTCCATTGGAATTACATTTATCTTCTTCACTTTTATCTTTGGTCATCACTCCTTCTTCCGAATTGGTTCTGTTGGAGAAAGCTGGTGGGAATCCACTTCCTATAGATGTCATTTTGGAAGCTACCAAAATTGGTAGTCGGAGAGCTAAGGAAATAGCTGAGAGAATCAAGATTGAATTGAAGAATTGGGAAAGGACTGGTGGCAGGACAGTGACGTGAACGCATCATTTCTTTTGACTCTCCCATGTTTTTACAATTTTTGTATTCTTAGACTGACTTTGCAATTCACTATGAAGTAATCAGCTTCTGTACTCTACACTTTCTGATAGTAGAGCTCCGAGATGAGAAGTTGAAAACCGCGAGGTCGAAGTAGTCGAAAGAGTATTGATTGACTCTTTCCCTTTCCCTTTCGTTTCCTTCTACTCTCTCATCGTCAAAAGAGTAAAATTCAAAACCTACGTCCTGCAAAGCACCAAGAGACCTCAAACGTCAATCGCAACTCAATGAAGCTCAAAAGGGCACTTTGGATCGTCAATCTGACCTCTCTAACGGCTTTTCTACTCCTTGATCTGGTTTATTTGGTATTGGGAGACCGAAGATCGTGGCGTGACATCATCACCTCTTATTTCGTTTGCCTCAATAATATGTGGCTTTGTTCGTCAGTTGGAAGGGAAGATGGAGAGAGGGAAGAGGTGGAACAGAATCTTTGAGACTCGGATGGTAAATGGTTGGAAATGGTTCTTTTCTATCACCTTTCGATGTCTATCATCAATACCTATCATTTTCAATGAAAGAAAAGAGATGGATTTGAAAATGTTCCACGCAAAGAGGTTTCTCTCTTCTCTCTTGTGCAGTAAAGTTTCTGAGGCTTCGTCATCGCGAATCTGACGCGAAGTAGAACCAATTCAGCTCGCCGAACTAAAGTGAAGGCGAAATGAAAGAGCTTTGAAGCAATAGAGGGAATGACGTTGAGGGCTAGGATTTCCTTCTGTACTCATGCCCTTGGAAAATTTTTGACTAAATTCTTCATGTCCAAAACATTCTCTCTCCTTAACCACAACGTACGAAATGGCTTCTGAACTGAAGCTCAATCAGACTACAAGTCATTCTGATGATTTTTCATCTGAAAAAGATGTAGAGAAGAACTCTTTCAACGCTTCGAATGGCGCCGGGAAAGAGCCGAACAAATTGGAGAAGGAAATGGGCTTGGTGGACGATGGAGATGGAACTACAAAAAGAGGCATGAAGCAGAGACATTTGTCGATGATTGCGTAAGTAACTTCGAACAAAGTCAAGACAGTTCAGAGTAGTGTCTTTCAGAGATGCACTTGCACTTCCAGTCTGACTCACTTTTTTCGCGCTCTCTCTACCTCTTACCACTTCTCTCTCGCCAGTCTTGGAGGAACTATCGGAACTGGTCCGTGTGATATTGGAGGCATCAATTCATAAGATCTGAATTGGTTAAAGTCGTCGCGAGGGACTCCTTCATTCACACTCTCCTTTTTTTCTCTTCTTCTTTTCTTTTTTCACTGCGTCTCTAGGCTTGTTCGTTGGGCTCGGGTCAGCTATCTCTTCGGCTGGTCCGGTTTCGACTCTGATTGGTTATGCTCTGATGGGTTTGGTAGTCTATGCCTTGATGGTAGCTCTGGGAGAGATGGGAACGCAGTTCCCCGTGGCAGGTGAGTTTCAGAAATCAAAGAGCGAAGAAATCTTCGAAGCCTTGCTGATCTCTCTTCATGTCTTTCAATACATCTTAAGGTGGATTCGTCCAATTTGCAACAAGGTCAGTCTCGCGTCCCATGCAAATAATTCGTGGAGAATCGAGACGCTTCTGGCTTCGAGCTCACTCTCTTCTACTTTCTTCTCTTGCTCGCTCTCTAGATGGCTAGAACCCGGCTGGGGCTTCAGTATTGGCTGGAGCTACTGGTTCTGTTATGGTATTACGTTACCCACAGAGATATCAGCATCGGCGATCATTATCAGATATTGGTAAGGACTTTGAACTTCGAAAGCGTGACTTGATTACTTGAAACTTCAGACTTGCATCTGACCTCTTTCCCTCGTCGATTCCATTCTATCCTATTCTATCTCACCCATTTCGGACTGCTTTTCGTCCTCTCGTCCTACAATCTGATTCTTTCCAACTCCATCCCTAACTAAAGGGATGTAAACGAAGTCGTACCAAGTGCAGTTTGGATCACAATCTTGTTGCTACTGACTGTTGGAGTCAATGTAGCTGGAGTCAAGTATTTTGGAGAATTTGAATTCTGGTGAGCTGAACTTTGTTTCAATGACATCCCTAACGCAGAAAGTCTGACCACTCACTCTAATTTCGATCTGACTCTCTTCACTATAGGTTCGCTCTTATCAAGGTTTTGGCCATAGTGATCCTGATCATTGTTGGAATAGTGATCGACTTGGGTGGAGGTCCTAACCAAGGAAGAATTGGCTTCAGAAACTGGGTCGACTTGCCCATGGCTCAACTCTTTTGGTATCCAGATCCAGTGACGAACGCACCGATGGGAGGTATCAGTGGCTCGCTGGGTAGATTCCTCGCGTTCTGTGAGTGCATATCCTGATGGTTCAATCCAATGACTTAATTCAACTAAAAAGGCCGCCAGGCATTTCTCTGACGTCACTCTCATCTTTCTCAATCTTTGCCTTCCCCCTCCCGCTCTATGAAGGGAGAATCTTTGTTAATGCAGCTTTTTCGTTCGCAGGAACCGAGATCATTGGAGTTGCGCTATCAGAAGTCCAAAACCCGCGTAAAAACGTTCCTAAAGCCATTGCAAGGGTCTTCTGGAGAATCCTTCTTTTTTACGTTCTTGCGATCTTTGTCGTCGGTCTTATAGTCCCTTATAACGATCCTCGTCTGCTCACAGAGTCTTCGGACGCATCAGCTTCTCCTTTTGGTGAGTCAAAGTCTTTTCAAACGGGAAAAAGAGCCAAGAGAAGAGGGTAAAAGAGATTCCCAAGGGGAAGAGACTCTCGTCTCTTTCATCCCCTCTTCCCATCTCTTTTTTTTTTTTTTTTTTTYTTTTTTTTTTGGCTTGTCGAATCGCTCAACTGGCTTGATTGTCTTCCCTGTCTCCCCCTTGCAGTCATCGCTGTCGACAACGCTGGAATCCGCGTTCTCCCTCATCTCATCAACGCCGTCCTAATAGTGGCGACTTGGTCTGCTGCGAACAGCGATCTATACGCTTCCTCAAGATCTTTATGGGGCCTAAGCCTTTCCCATCAAGCACCACTTTTCCTCAGGAGGTGTACAGCCAATGGAGTTCCAATCTGGAGCGTCCTGTTTACGTCTCTCTTCGGTCCTTTGGCTTACATGGGTATCGGCTCTGTCGGCGCAGCCAAAGCTTTCACGATCCTGTATAACCTTTCTGCTATATCTAGTGTGGTCGTTTGGGTGATCATCTTGGGGACGTATCTCAGGTTCTATTACGGATTCAAAGCTCAGACTATCAGTAGAGACGCTCTTCGTGAGTCTATACAGGCACGTCGCTTACTGCTCCACCCTACCCAAAACTGACCTTGTTTGAGTCTCTTTCTCTCGATTTCTCAGATTACAAAGCACCGTTCCAGCCTTGGGCGTCGTGGATAGCTTTCGTATTCCTGATTGTGGTTCTTCTCTTTGCCGACTTTACAGTCTTCATGAATGGTCGATGGGACGTAGCTTCCTTCTTAACTTCATATCTAGCAGGTCCAATTGCTATCTTGCTTTGGGTAGGGTTCAAGATCGTCAAGAAATCGAAGATATTACCTCTGAAGGAGTTGGACTTTTCTACTGGACTTAGGAAGTTGGAGCAAGAAGACGAAGAAACAAAAACAGCAGAGCCTACCACAGTCATTGGGAAAGTATGGGACTTCTTAATGTAGAAGATGGACGATAGAAAAAAGGGGGGGGGGGGGCTGGACGTATAGACAGAGAACATTCATCAATAGATCCGTTAATTTCATCTTAACATGCTTTTTCATTTCTGTATAAGTTAACTCATCATGCATCATAGAATCTACAATCTACTATTTAGACATCATTTCCTCTTTCGATTCGGTGGTAGATTCAAAGGCTCTGACCCGACACTCGATCGTTGCTTTCGTCTCGTCCAGGTCTGCAGAAGAAGCTATTCGCCAACAAAGATTCGCACATTTTGATCGACAATTCGAGATGAATGCGATTCCAAACAAGAGACTGAGTATATAGATGTGCTGCTATGCTAAAACTGACAATGAGACGAATACGAAAACGAAAAGGTGCGGAGACATTGACAAAGCAGAACTGTTGTGCAGGCGGAGAACACAACCGAAACCAATAACTTAAATAGATAGAAAGGATATGCTTAGATCGGGGAACAGATTCTCAGCTTCTAGTTTGACTCTTCGCCTTTAGCATGAACGTAGACGCCTTTTTGACAGCCGTTGGTTTGCTGACCTTGACCAATTCGTCTCTTGTGGAAGGTACTTTACTAGCAGTGACGGAATCTTTTCTCAAAGAATCGTTCGAAGCAATAGCTAAGCCTTTAGATTCCTTCGTGAAATTGGACTTCTCCTTGAGAGCTATCTCCTTTGAAGGACTTCTTTCTCTCCTCGATCCATCAGTGACAAGGTCCACCTTCTTGTCAAAGATCGAACCAAACTCATTGACTTCTACTGATTTGGCCTCACCATCTCGAGTCAGGGAGTTGAACTTGGAGAGATTGTTCTTGCTTTTACTGACTGGAAGGAAATCGTTGACTTTTGCCTTACTTGGTGAGTTCTGGAAAGCTTGTCTGGTCGAAAGCTTGCCACTCAATAAACCATTACTTCCTGAATTCGAAATGCCTTGAGTGTCTAGTTCTGCTTTCTGATAGATCAGTCTAGTAGAAGTCGAAGCTGCGATCTCTTCATTAGGTTCAGAGTCGGCTTCTGGAGATGATCGTTTACGACTTTGAGTTTGAGCAGAGGTCGAAGGTTTGGAAGTGTTTGAGACTTGGTTCGGAATACTGTGAACAGCAGATGGAGACATTGTTTCGGGTGTCGATAGTCGTGCTTTTGAGCTCGAGGTTGGCAGAGAAGATTGATCCAGAGCCTTTGAAGATTGAGAAATCATAGCAGAAGGTGAGATCTGAGTCTCTACAGGTGGTGGTAATTCATCCAGCCTTGACTTCAATTGATCAATCTTGACTTGGTAGTTCCTGACCTTGAGGTTTAGTTTCCTGATTTCCTTCTTCTGAGAGATGATCTGCGAGTAGTCGAAAGAAAGAGAAGGAAGAGTAAAATTCAGTCTTCCCGAGGCCTCCTTTTCGTTTTAATTATGAAAAAACTCACCTCAGTATCATTTAATTCAGCTTCCTCATTAGTCCTCTGAAGTTGTTCCTCCAGATGAGAAATCACTTCCTTCAACTCCAAAATCTCATCTTGTAAGCTCTGTTGAATGCTACTTTGATTGTCAAGTTGTTCTTGAACATAATTGAATCTTTCATTTCCAACAGTCAAGGTTTCTCTCAACTTGACCTCGACAGATTTCAACTCCAAATTGGCTTCACTCAAGACTTGAACCTTCTCATTTGAAGAGACCAACCTGATCTCCAAAGCTTTCAAATCAGAGAGAAGTTTCTTCATTTCGAACTCATCTTCTTCACTTCTCTTCTTCAGATGTTTGATTTCGTCATCTTTCTCTCTAATCGAGGTTCCGTGTTGCTGTTGAAGTTTCTCGTTAATCTCATCTAATTCCTCAATCTTCTTTCTATCTCTGATACTCTGTTCCTCCAAGACTTTCAGATCAGATCTGAAACTCTCGACCTCTTCAAGAACCGATTTGCTCTCTTCCAACTTCTCTTCCAGAGCTTCCTTCAAAGTTTCTAGTTCCGCCACGTCTTCTTTGGCCTCCCAATACTTTTCATCAATCTCTTTCATCTTGAGATTCTTCTCATCAATCACTGACTTGAGTCCGTGGATCTCTAGAGCTAATTCTTGAAGTCTAGATTCTTTATCACTTTTGTAAGCGGAGTAGCTCTCTTTCAAATCGGAGTCTTCTTGTATCAGAACCTCATGTTTGGACGCCAAGTCATTCCACTCTGATCTCAATTCTTCAAGCTCTTGATTCTTGTCTTCCAAATGAGCTTTGAGCTCTCTGTCTGAAACTTCGAAGTTCTCTTGTTGATTGGTGAGATCGTTCTTGTTCTTGAGAGTTGCGACTTCTTTGACCAACTCAGCCTTGGATTCATTTGATTCCTTGAGCTGTTCTTCAAGCTTGATCAACCTGACTTGCAAATCGGACCCGATGATTTCCTCTTGAGCATTATCATCACTTGAAGCGGCAGTCTTCGAGGACAGAGTCGACAATTGATCCGAAAGGGAAGCTTTCTCCGTCTGCAGAGTTTGGATTAGAACGGCCTTCTCAGAGATCTCATCGGAGAGCGATTTGATTCTTGATTGAGCAGCCTCCAGATCAACGATCAGAGCTGGATAGGAGAATAATGAAAGAGAAGAGAAAGGAAAAGTCAGATGGGAAAATCGAATCATTACATTCGCATCAAGCAATGCCGAAGAGCTTCTCTACCAGAAGTAAAACTCACCTGAATGTCTCTCTTCTTCTTCCGCCTTTTCGTTCTCCAAGCGTTGAATCTTGCTCTCCAATGTGTCCCTCATATTCTCCCAATTCAACTTCTCCTCTTTCAAATCTCTCTCTAAGGCTTCCTTCGTTTCGATTAGCTCCGCTTGAGATCTCTCTAACTCTTGAAGTCTGTCACCTAGAGATTGCATTTCCGTCTCCTTGATGCTGGCCGATTCAGAGACTCTGACCAGTTCGTCGTTCTTAGATTGTAACTCTGATTCAAGTCTATCGAAGCTGGTTTGCAAATCGGATAAAGAAGCTTGAAGGTCTTGAACTTGGGTCTCTTTTTCATCGTGAGAAGAAGACAGTCTAGAGAGCATTTCTTCTCTTTCAACCATAGCTTGTTCCAGTTGAGCCTTAGATTGTTCAAGACTTGACTTCTGATTTGAGAAGAGTAGATTCGAATCCTTCAATTCATTAACCTGAGCCTCCAAAAGTTTCTTTTCTTCTCCAAGATTGAGAAGACTTTGCTCGAGTCCATTCAAAGAGTCCTTGAGATTTGTGATCTCTTCCAAAGCTCCACCGTTTCTGATTTCCAAAGCCTTGATCTCGTTCGATTTCTCAGTGAGAACCGATTCCAAAGAAGAGATTTTGTCAACGAATTCCTTATTCGAATCAACCTCGTCATTTTCTTTACTAGCTAACAGGTTATCAATAATCTCGACCTTGGACTTCAACGAAGATCTAATCTCTTCCATTTCGGTTTCCAAGCTCTGAATTTTAGTCTGAGAGTCTTCTTGAGCGGTCTCTCTTTCTTGCTTAGCTTTCATCAACTCGTCTTCCAACACTTTCAACTTCTCTTCGAAACCTTTCTGTTCTTCTTCGAAGGTTTCTCTATCCATCAAAGCCAACCTTTCATTAGTCTTTGATCTATCCAAGAGATTCTTTAATTCAGAGATTCTTTCCTTTAGAGTTTCGATTTCTTGTTGATGTGAACCAATTTGTTCTTCTCTTCTTAAGATTCTTGATTTGGATTCTGATAGCTCTGAAGTGACGGATCTCATTTCTGAGATTAGACTTGAGTTCTTGATCTGCAGCTCCTGAAGTTGATCTTCATGATCTGTTCTCAATTGAGCGAGTTCTTCAGATGACCTCGATTCGCTTTCTGAATGAGAAGCTTCCAAAGAAGAGTATTGAGATTGTAGTTCTTGAAGTGTAGATTGCGAATTAGACAGTTCGGTCTCTTTTGAAGAGAGTCTATTCGTGATTTCCAAAAGCTCATCTTCTTTCGCTTGAAGCAATGTCTTCAGTTCATCCACTTGCTCTTGACTTTCACTTGAAGCATTGCTACTAGCACCACTTCTCGAAAGTTGCAACAACTCCTCAATCCTATCGACCAATGTTTTCCTTTCCATATCTCTTTCATTCCTCTCTTCTCTCAGTCTATTCAATCCAACCGTCTCTTGTCTGTTCAATTCCATCTCTTTAGAGATCAACTTCATCTCCAACTTCTTGATTTCAGAACTCTTTAGAGCAGTTAATTCTTGATAGATTGAAACAGTCTGACCCAACTTGGATTTGAGAGTCTGTATGAGTTCTTGGTTCTGACTATCGTTCGAAACTTGAGTAGTCTTAGCAGAGTCTGTTTCTGTCGTAGAAGAATCAACAACTTTCAACTGACTTTCCTTCAAAACCTCTTTTTCAACCCTCTTGAACTCTCTTCGGTTTTCAGATTCTATCAATTCCAATTTCAACTCCTCGATTCCATCCAATAGATCCGTTTGGAATTCTCTCTTTTCATATTTAGGTGGTGCATTTTCATTCATCAATCTACTTGGAGTCGTAAAGTAATTTTGGGATTTCAATCTCTTCATTGGAGTATTCATTGAGTTGAGAGAACCATTTGAACCAGAGAAATTGAGAGATGAAGAAGAATTGGAATTGGAGATTCCATTGAAACTATTCTCATCATCTAAATTCCTTTCTTCAGAAATCAATTGACATAGTTCTTTTAACCTCCTTCTTCCAGCTCTTAGTTCCGATTCTCTCTTTTTCAAATTCTGACTTAGACTTTCTATCAAATCGTCTTGGTCGTTCAATTTGGATCGGAGCTCATCGATCTTTTCTGAATCTTTTGATGTTGAAGTTGAAGCTGGAGTTTCTTCGTCATTGTTCATGATGTTGGAGTTGATGGTTTGATCTGAAGCTCGATCTGATTCTTGAGCTTGAGAAGCAGAGGTTTCAATGGTCTGCTCGAGACTTGCGATCTTGACCTTGGATTCCAAAAAAGACTCTTGCAGGTCATTCAACTTCTGTTCCAAACCCAAATTCTTCTTTTCCAATTCTTCTTTAACTCTCGCCAATTCTTCAACATCGTTTGAATTCTGTTCATTCTTTCTATAATCCTCCACTTCTTCCAACAACCATTTCCTTTCCTCCTTAACATCATCCAATTCTACCTTTAATTCCTTACATTTCTCCTCCAATTTCTTGATTTGAATCATAGAGTTGTTCTCGGCTTTCAACCCATTTCTCTTCTGGTTTTCCAATTGAGTAGTCAAATCGGTGATTTCTTGTTTGGAAGTGTTGAGTAGAGATTCTAAGTTTTGGATTTCTAGAGAATTGGAGGGTGAAGGACGCGATTCTATGATTGAAATGGATGAAGATCGAGGTTTCCTAGCTGGTTTGTGAGATGTAGAAGTAGAGGAAGAAGGATTGAAACCGAATCTTGATGTTTGTTGTTTTGAAATGGGAGAGTCATTCTCGATTGATGACTTTAATTTGGATTCAATCTCCAACTTTTCAACCTTCAGTTGTTCGATTTCTTTCTTTAATTCTTGAATGGTTCCATCATTATCATCATCACCATTGTTGATGAGTTGCCTGCTCTTCAAAGTGGGGATTCCACTGCCACTCTTTGATCCAACACCAACACCACTCAATTCCAAGACTCTAACTCTATTCTCCAGTCTCAAACCTTCTGATTTCAATTCTTTCTTTTCTTTTTCCAACTTTTCCACTTTGGATTCCAATTCATTCCTTTCTCTTTCCAAGGATTCCTTTTCCAACTCAAAGGTTCTGTTTCGATGTTTTTCATCCATCTTACCATTCCTACCATTTTCCAATTCCATCCTCTCCTTTTCCCTCAAAGCTACATTGAGATTGTCGAAACTTAAATTTCTTTCTTTGAGTAATTTGTCTAGATGGGTTGATTTGGAGACTTCGGTTAGCAGCTCGGTTGTTGTGGATTCCAACTTTGATTGGAGATCTTGCTTTGATGTCTTTAGAGACTTGACCTCGTTCTCTAGCACTTGGTTCGATTGTTGGAACGTGTTGATTTGAAGTTCTGAGAGAAACGAGGAGGAATAGAAGGGAGGAGATTGTTGGAGGATCAACAGAAGTCAGAAATGAAGGCCAAACAACACTGGAGAACACAGAGCACAGAGAGAGAGAGAGAGATCTATTGACTTACGACTTGCTTGAAGTTGCTTCTTCAACTTTGTCAGCTCTACAGATTCATCTCCAAAGTAGGCCATTCTGCGCCAATTTTGACTGATTGATGATGGATGCTTGGGGGAAAGGAAGAGAGAGACGCCTTCCACTTTTTGACATTTCCCTGTCACAGGATCTAAAGTAACTCTCTACTTCTGATCCAAAACCAGTCCGAATTGTTAATGAACAGTAAGGAGAATAAACTGATTCAGACAATTCATACAGTCAGAGCTTCATCCAGTCTCAAATCACAAGCCCATCGAGTCTTTTCGTCCTGCCCTCTCTCTCTTGACTCTTCTTCAACCTCTACCACCTTTTCTCCTCTTTGAATCCACTCCTACTTTCTTCATCAAGATCAACTTACACCTCTTCAAAGACAACCACAATCTCAAGGAATGGTCGATCTCACCTCCGTCATCTCTCAGGAGATTCTCACCTACATCTTATCATTCCTCTCTACTCCTCAACTCACCGTTCTATCTGGCGTTTCACGTCGATGGAGACTTCAAATCCAAAAGGATTCCATGCTGAATCGTGTCATTGATCTCACCAAATGAGATCGACCACTGACGGAGATGCAAACCATCAAGATCCTTCATAGATTAGCTCTTCTCTCAACCCATCCAAAGAACGAGATCCACCTCAATCTGGATCGCTTTTGGGATAGCCTGGAGAAGAGTTCTTACAGAAGTAATACGTTCGATGGACTAATGTCAGCTACTTCACGCAGGTATCTTTCATTGATCAATGCTATCTATCTTTCCACCAGAGGTAGTCTAGACAAGCTCGTTCTTCAAGTCAATCACGAGTCCAATCGTGCCAATGAAGAAAAGAGGGGACTTCTAGGCCAAACGATTTTGACAGGCGTATGGGACCTGGTCTCAATGATGGATCATCTGAGAGAGGTGATAGTGAAGGTACCCTTTCCAATCTCTGTCACTTCGGGATCAAAGAGCGGAAAGAGGTTTCAACTCGTTTACGATACTACTGCAAATTGGCCAATTGAAGCTTTAACCGTAGACCAAAGGGACTTTTTCATGAAAGTCTTGCGCTTCACTGATGTAGGATTCACTCAGCTCTCTCTTCAAACGGAGTCTCTCGTAGATCTGTATGGTGTGCAGGAACGGGAAGAGCAACTCGAGATCTCAATCCAATTATTGAGAGCATTTTCAGCTATTAGTGCAGGTTTGGAAAAGTTGGAAATTGGGGTGCAGGAAAGATTTCCTCTGGATCCAATATTGGAACTCATAATCGGCTTCAACAACCTTCAGTCATTGAATTTACGCTATTCAAACTACTCTGGACAGGTGGTGCAAGTTTGGCGATTTCCTAGCAATAGTCCCATTTCTCATCTGAAGGAGCTCAAACTAATGCTCCCAAGTCTAGAGGTGGATTGGGAATCAGAATCGGACTTGGTAAGGTGGATGGGAATGGAATTGGAACTTCTAGAAATCGAGTTGGGATACGAAGCTCGACCCTCCTTCCCAGAAATACCAACCGAAAGCTTATGCAGGATATTTACTTCAAATTCAAACCTCAAGGATTTGAAATTGAAGGACGTAACACTGGGATTTCCATCAAGCTCATTCATTCTATCGCAATCTCTGTTGCCAATGCTCAGGTCTTTGAGTCTCTGCACCTATTATTTGGGAGGTTACGATCTCTTTGGTGGATCCACTCTTCCTTCTCTACAATCTCTAAGCATTTCAGCACCCGGTTTCAACTTGACTTCTTCTCTTCTAGGTTTTCTCCCTCTGTTGGAACGGTGTTGCTCTACTCTCAAGAGTCTAACCTTACTTGAAGACGATACTTACGATCTCCAGCGACGGTACGAGAACTTTCAAGATCAAGGGAACGAAGGGGGATCAGGGAAAGTGGTGGTTTTGGCCGCATTGGAGTCGATTTCAATCCGATCTATTACTCCAGTGATGGATGGACTCGTCAAGCGTCTAAGATTTCCAAACCTGAAAGAGTTGGATCTAACGCATGCTTCAAGTTCTCTCGTTCAGAGCTTCAATGATACCCAAGTCTTTTCAAATCCAAATCTAGAAGTCCTTTCTATTCAGCCAAAGATTGAAAGTGTTCGCTCCAACTCAAACGACATTGTCTTTGGAAGAGAAGACTACTATCTACCGTCATTGAGGGTTTTACGTCTACACGAAGATTTCATGCTACCAGTACCCTTCGGTAGAGCTCAAATCAGCAAGCTTCAAGAGCTCACCATCTCCCGACCTCTGTATTATGGCGGGCAGACGATAGGGTCGAGTCGTCGGCCTGAAAGTCAAACTCAATTTCTGTCTGATTCGAAGAACATCAAACTCATTATTTCGCTCATTGTTTTGAGCTCTGTCAATCTTCAAAGGATTCATTTGGAAAGTCATTCAGACTCATTTTCCATCACCCCGCAATTCCAATCTGATCTCCATCTAAAGAATCTCAAGTCTTTACATCTACTATCCTGCCCTCCTCCTATAGCTCAATTTCTCTTTAATTCTTGCAAGTTCTACCATCTATCAGAAGCCTATCTGGAATTCCAATTCTGTAACCTTCAGTTCAAGGATGTTTTCCCCTTTCTGAAATCTCAAGCTCATTCTCTGATCAAGTTGGAACTAAGCCACGTCAAATGGAGAAAAGAGGATATAGAATCACTCGATTTCAAAGAGGAGTTATCGTTTGTCAAACTTAAGGAGATGACGATCAGATCTTCTAACCTGAATCTCGATACTGCAGAATTCTTCTGTCAGTTCAAGTATCCTGGACTTTCTAAATTCACATCGACTTTCAATGGTATCTATTCAAAGAAAGGGCCTAACCCTCAGAACTTCGCTGTTGACCGCCTTCTACTTCAAAATGCTCCTTATCTTTCTGAGAAGACGAACCATTAAAATCGGGGAAGGGGTGGAGAAGTTCGGAAGTGTTCGAAAGGAAAGGGCTGGTTGGGAGATGAGATTTTGCTGTATTTTAGTTCTGTACTTTAGGGAACATTCTCGCTGTAGATTGGTCTTTTCAAAGGAAACCATCAAATGGAGCAAGTTTGGGTAATTCACAGCGAACATGCTGGCGAAAGGCTGAAACTTGAAAGCTCGTAGCCTTGACTACTCGTTGAACACACTTTTTCAATGAGGTCAGTCTTGTGAATGTTGCTTCGAATTGATTATACAAGGTGATGATCAACCCTCTAATTCATCCATTTCTTCATCGACATCATCATCATTGTTATCCTTCTTTCCTCTACTCTTCTTCTGTCGACTTTTGGTTTTATCTCCTCTTTCTTCCTTCTTCAATCTCTCGATTTCCGTTTTGATCTTGTTGAGCAGAGTTTTCCCAATCTCATTATCCGTCTCCATTTCAGCTCCTTTATTATCGACCCAATCCACTCTAACCAATCCACAACCAGTTCCACTTGCTAAAAGAAACGATCTCCCGATGTTAGGTGACCATTTCAAACATCTAATCGAAATTGAAGGATGCCATCCTGCAGCTGAATATCCATGAGCATTGGATTTATGAATGGAAACCTTTGATTTCTTCATTTCTTCTTCGGTTGGCATTGTAAAGGTAGCAGGCTGTAAAGAGCAGAGGCGAAAGGGTGAGTTAGCTACGAGGTCATGAGGCATTTGAATGAAATCACAAGGATCCTAAAAATAGATCTAACGAAGTGGTCGAGGCGTAAACTCACAACCGGATTCAAATTATCCAACATACGAAGTTGACCAGTTTCTCTATTCATTTCCAACTGATAAACCGGATAGATTACTCGATTCCTAATGACCTTTCTAAGCAGACTTCTAACTCCATTGACTACTCTGACAGATCCATCTGCAGATCCACCAGCTATAAAAGGATGATAATCAGAGGTAGATAGATCCTGAGAAGAGAAGAAAAATGAGGGAGAGGTGTAGATTGGGTCAGGGAAAAGTTGAAAGCGAAGGAGAGAAAATGAGAGGAAATCCGTCCCTCTAAACTTACCAGAATCTTTCCAGTGAAATAAGCTAGTACACTACTATGACCAAAAGATCCCATTCTATTTGACACAGTCTTGATAGATCCATCTGGATCGTCGGCTACTAGACCTTGGTTGGCAGGATAGTAAACTGGTGTCAACGCGAAATCTAGAGAGAGAGAGAGAAAGTGCGTAGGATCTCAGTAAAAGCAAAACCAGTCAGAGAAGAGACCTCAAAGCTCATCCTCAAAGACTTACCTCTAACAGTATGAGGAGAATAAGGAGCGTTTGGATCTCTCAAATCATGAAGAGTAATCCTACCATCAACACCACTACTAATCAATTGACTTGGATTCTTATCATGATCAATTTCTTCTCTCAAACTTGAATTTCCTTGTTTTTCTTTCCCTTTCGTCTTCGTTTTCCCTTTATCCTTTCCACTTCGAGTAGTTTCCTCTCCATTTTCATCTTCAACTTCATCTTCTTTTCCAGCTTGCAAAGAAGGAGATCTAATGAAATCCAAACTTAAAATGGTAGAATCATGAGCTTGAAAGAGATGACTTGGTTTAGAAGGTTTCATATCATTCAATTCCTCTCTATCAAAATCTTTGATTTCATTCAATAATCTACCAATATCCCAAGTTGCAATCCAACCATCAACAAAAGCTACTGCCAATCTTTCCCCTCCCCAAGCTAGAGCTGATGGAACTTTACTTGGAACATTGAGAGTTAGAATGGGATCTACTTTGATACAAATCGGTTGTTTTTCTTTATCTTGAGATTTAGATTTCGATTTCGAGGTATTGTTGTTGATTGAAGTCCTGATATCATCTGGATGAGGGACTGAAAAGATTCTGGTAGTACCATCTAAAAAGATAGCAGCTAATAGACCTAATCTCCTAAGTGGTTTCAATTGAGCGGACTTCTCGGAAGATTGAGGTTGAGTGAGATAATCATGTCCATTAGGAAACCATCTCAATTTGATAGCTTTTCCAAAATCTGTACAAATTCTCAAGACTTCTTTAGCTTTCCCATTTCTATCTTTAGCTCCTCCATCATCACTTTCTACTTTATCTTGAGGATCGATTTCTTTCTCTTTACCTTTCTTAGTTGCTGTCTTCTTCTTTTCGATCGTTTCATTCTCTTGATCTTCTCTACCTATATCAGATTGAATCTCCCAAATCTGAATAGAATCAGGAGTTGGATCTTTCAACTTCATTCCATAATTGATTCTAGGGAATGGATCATTCTTGTTATTTCCAGTGGAAATGGCTAAGAATTCAGATCCTTGACAAAGATGATGAGGTAAAGGTCTGAAATCTAAATCGTAAACCAATCCTCCAACGTTTAATAAATGAGTACCTTTTTTACTCTTTTTCCACCATTTCTTTTTCTCCTCTATATCTGAGTCTTGATCATTATTGTCGGAATCGATTTCCATTCTATCCTTTGATGAAGTTGAAGAAAGAGGGATTGAATCTAATCTGAGACTTTGACCTCTTTGAAGTGAGACTTCTGTTTGAAGATCTATAGGCCCTAGGGCTATCTTGAGAGAATCTCCAGTGAGATTCGGACTTGCTTCTAGGAACAATTGGGGATTGGACTCTGGATTCGGATCAACATCTACATCTGGATCTTCGGTAGAGGAGTTTTCTGGAGCTGGGACGTGTAGATTTGGAGCTGGTCTTGGAGCATTAGAAGGTACCGGAGCTGGGTTAACGTAAGGAAGTGCTTGACTGAAAGCATGATTGATATAAAAGGAGAGATAGAGACATGATGTGAGAAGTGCAGCTTGTCGAAGATTGAACAAACAATTCGATTACTCACCTTGGACTGAGAATCTTTAAATCCTCCAATCTATGTCTCAAACCTCTTCCACGAATAGGCATTCCAATCAATCTTTCATCAGTATCCTCTTCTTCTTGATCTTGATCCAATTCCATCCCATCATCTCTTTGAGAATCCAATTCCTTTGTCCATTTCATCATAGTTCTAACGTCTACTTTTCCAGGGAACCAACCTACATCTCTAACCTGATCCAAATTGAATAAACTCAAAGTCATTACGAATTCCAAAATGATTTCATTCAAACTTTGTGATCCTTCTTTCTCTCTATCTCCATCCCCATCTCCATCTATACCTAGATTTTTGAAGTCTTCCTCATTAGGATCTTGATAAGTCAAATCAGGTTGTGAGTCACTTTGCGGCCATTGATTCTTTGAACCAGTCAATTTCAAGAAATTCTTTTGAAGGAAATGGAGAGGTTTTCGTTGGAGTTTGGATTTGACCTTTATGGAATGATTGGAAGGAAAAGAAGGATTGAAAGTAGGAACGATTTCCATGAAACCTGGAGCTACGTGGGATTTGGAGGATTTGGCTGAAGTCTTTATGAATTTGATTCTGGAATTATCAATCTTGTTTAGAGGACCACCACCTCCACTACGATTGTCAGAAGTGGATTTAGAAGTGGAAGTAACTCCACCACCACCACCACTTCCCTTTGACTTACTACCACCACCACCTATGCTTTTGGTAGTTGATTTAGATCTGCCTTTTGATTTAGAAGCTCTGTTTGAAGAAGAAGGTTGAGGAGTGGCATTCTCATCCTCTTCCATTGAATCCTCTTGATCTTGTTCAGAAATGACCAGAGAAGAAGTATCATCGTCGTCTTCATCTACTATTCCTGATCCTTGTCCTTCTTCCGTACCAGCTCGATTGTTTCCATCTATTTTGAACTCATCTTGTGAATCGTCGTCGTCGTCAGCTGCCTTTCTCTTTGTACTTTTCCCTTTCCCTTTGGATGGAGGTGCTTGTTGATGTTGAGAATGAGCCTCTTCTACTTCATCTTGCAATGGATTGTAATTGTAGGCAGAAGTCACTGAATCTCGAGCTTTGACTGCTGCTGTTCTTGATGGTCGTCCCATTGTCGAGAATTGCTAGTGAGTGTTGCTGTGACAAGAACAGAAGAATAACAAGTCGCAAGTCGCGACTTGTCGATACAAGAATGCACCTCATTTCCGTGTTTCTTTACTTCTTTCTTTGATTGTCATGACAAAGGTTAAGAACGCTTTCATCTTTACTCGAGTCTATCTCATCAACCCAGTCAGCCAGAGGAGCGTGCGAAGATGTGGGCCAGAGAAGAGATGAGATGGTCATCCTCTGTCGCTCTTCTCTTGCTGAGCCCTTTTGTGATGATTTCTATGAAGAAGTAATTGATTTCAGAGTAATTCGAAGAAAGAAGAGGTGGTTAGGAAAGGAGATTCGGCCACTACTTTACCACGATCTTGGCGACTGATTCTCCCTTTCTTCCTTTGCTCTGCATCCAAACCACAACCCACTCCATTCCATCTTTATTTATTCTCATATAACCCCGAGAGAGAAACCAACATCGAAGCATCGACTGGTAATATCAACAATCTCACTCCATCCTCATCAACTTCCCTCTTTCCATTTCCCATTCATTCCCCCGTCAATCCATCCTGCCATCCCCATCCTCAAATATCCCCTATTCCGAACCGAGTTATGGCCAAGAATGCAAGTTCAAGTAGGAAATCGACTTCATCGACTTCAAACTCTTTGACTTCAGCTTTCCATCCTTCCAAATCTGCCACTCTCGCCTCATCCACGTCTTCATCCAAAAACCCAAAACAGAAAGTCAAACGTCTAGAATCAGAATCGGAATCCAATCCATCCAATCAAGAAAGATTAAGGAAACCCAGGAAGAAAGAGTTAAACTCGATCAAGTTGGCAGCTCAAGCTACTGCTAACAAGAACAGGAATTCAAATCATGCATCCACTTCCATCACCAATACTTCAAACAATGTTCGACCTTCAACTCCTCCCCCCAATGCTTCTTCTTCATCATCATCATCTAACTCCAATATATCCATCAATTCAAGACCTCAATTGATTGGTTCCCCTTCTTTGTTAGGTTCACCTTCTTCATTGGATCTCTTTGAACCAACAAAGAGATCCCCAGTCTCTGTTAGAGAAGATCCAGATACTGGTAAGCTTTATCTAATGATGAAGAATAGTAGATTGAAGGCTGCCGTCGCTGGTCCCGATAGAACAGTCACTACCAGAAGTCAACAGGGACAAGGGCAGGGGGTGGATGCTCGGATCGAAAGGCAAAGGGAAAGGTCGGCATTTCCATCTTCTTCCTCTTCAGGTTCATCTCCTAGGAAACGTAAACTGACTGAAAATGAGGATGATGAATCAGATCCAAACTTCAAATCTTCACCAAGTACTAATAGAGTGGCAAAGAAGTTGGATTTCTCCTCTTCTCCATCATTCAACCCTTCTACTTCAACTTTCCCAACTACAACCCCTAAGAACAATAATTCCTCTTCCATCGGTTTAGGTCTATCTTATCAATCGAACAAAGATTCATCGGAAATTGGAGATGAAGAGGAAGAATTCATTCTAAGACCTGGTCAAAACAAAGGGAAAAGAGTCAGTTTAGGAAGTCCAAAAGATTTACAAGATCCAAACTTGAGATTAAAAGCTAGAGTCAAAGCTCGATTGGTGAATCAGAAAGAAGCTCAATCCAATGATAATGGTCATGGTCATGGTGATAATGATGGTTCTCCAAGTAGTCAAATCAGAGCAAGTGAGAAATTGAGACAAAAGGAATTGAGAAGAGAAGATGAAATGGATTTGGGAATGGGAAGTGAAATTGAATCTGATGAAAGTCAAGGTCAAAATTTGAACAATCAGGAGAAATTGATTGAGGATAGGAGGGAGATTAGAGAGGATAGTGAAGAATTGGTCATTACTCCTAGAGATGTGAGAGAAAGGTTAGTAAGAGACGATGATTTGACTTTCTGAAACCGCAAAGGACTGTTTCTGATATATCTCTTCCTTTCATTTTCTTCTTTCGTATCTTTTTCTCTAGACCTACTGGACTTGGTGTTTCGCCTGCTTCTTATGCCACTCCGAGCAAAGCTTCGAAATTCAAAGCCAATTCTTCAAGGCCTGGTCTAGCTTCATCATCTTCGAAGAAATCTCGATTCAGCAGCTCAGATCTAGTCGAGCTCTCAGACGAAGCTACCTTCTCTACTTCAGAAGTCAATTCACAACTTTCTTCAATTGCTACTTTACTTCCACCACTATCTCCAGAGGTATCACTCTCTTCCTCTCTTCCTCTTCCACCTCATTATTCAACGATTCTAACACTCCATAACGCTCTAGAACATTCCTTAGTAGTTCATTTAGCAACTGCAGGAACCAGTTCTTCCTCCATAGATTCTTTGAAACTATCTCAAGACAACGATAGAGAGAAAATGGTTTCAATTCCAAACTTAATCACTTATACAAATTTAAGACCGATTGTGGAAAATTCGTGTGGTAGAAGATTAGGGATCAATGAGTTTTCTAAATTGGTTGGGATTTGGTCTGATGGAGAAGAATCAGTTTCATCTTTGGAAAAGAAAGAAGATGAAATCAGAGGTTTGGGTTTCATAGTTAATAAGACTAGAACTTTGGATCCTAAAACTGGTAAAAAGGTTTGGGATTGGGGAATTGGAATCGAATTGAAAGTTGTCCTACCTCCGAAAAGACAAATCACTCCACCTATTCAAGTCAGTTTTGGAAATGCTCTAAGTACTCCTCCTTCAAAGAATAACAGTGGTTTCAATAGTGTTTCGAATTCTCCAAACCTCATCAACTCTGAAGGTTTCTCATCACCATTGAAGAATAGTATCAGGAATTCTAACTCGAATGGTAGAGAGGGAATGTCAATCATTGCTTTATGGCATAATGGGATTGAATCTAGAAAGAATGAAGTGGCTAGAAGACTTCAGGAAAGATGTGGAAGAGTTCATCAAGCTTGGTTGAAATCTAGGAATGAAACGGAAGCCAGTGATCAAGTCGATGAAGTTCAAGTATCGGGATTCTCCACTCCATCAAAGAAAGGGAAAGAAAGAGAAGTCTTACAAGGAGAAGGTGGTTTACTAACTCCTGCTGCAACTCGAGAAAATGGTAGAAGAAAAGGTGCCAGAGTGGTTCATTTCGACATGGAAAGTCAAGATGAAACTCGTGAGAGTGATGATGAAGATGGAGATGGGAACGTCACTCTTCTCCCAAGTTCGGATTCAACCTTCGATTCGAGATCGATCAGATCAAGGTCTCCACTCTCAGAAACACCAACTAGATCAAGGAACACTTCAGGAGAAGATTCGGAAACTAAAGGAGAAATCAAAGAATGGCATCCATCTTTCAATCTAAACTCGGTCTCTCCTTTACCTTTGGCTAGATTACCTTCCTTGAAAGAGTCTCCAAAGAATAACAACAACGGAATTGGGAACCTTTCGAAATCAATCGCAGATCAAATGTCTCAATTAAGACAAACCAAATCCTCTCTTCTCAACAATTCATCTTCAACAGAGATTCCAAAGACACCTTCTTCATCTTCATCTTCAGGTCAACTTTCTTTAAAAGAAAGGATCAAAGCAAAAGAAGATGCTAAAAAAGCCGAACTTCAAAGAATTCAAGCTCAAAGATTTGGATCGAAATTAAACTCTTCTTCCTCTTCGAAATCTATCAAACAAATGGAGATTGAAACTCAAGCTACTTTGATGGAAGGTTATAAAAGAAGAGCTATCTTATCTAGATTATCAGACGTCGCTGATGCTATTTATATGCTTTTCACCACTAAATCTTCAATCGTTTCAAATGATTCTTCCTCATCTTCCTCTTCGACTTCTAGAAGACATTCTCCAACCATTTCAATCTCGGAAATTCTGAATACTATCACTAAGAGTACCAAAGTTTCTTTCTCTAGAGTAGAGGCTAGACAAGCTTTGGATATCTTGATGGAGATAGCTCCTGGTTTCTTGGATTTGATCAATGTTGGTGAGAAGGAATGGGCTAAATTGGGAGAAGGAAAAAAGCTGAACAATGTTATAGTAGGAAAAGAATCAAGTGGTAGTGGTATTGGTGTTGGAATTGGTTTGAAAGAAGCCAAGGTTAGAATCGCAAGAGAATTGGTAGCTCCCGGGGCCGGAAAGAAGTGATGGAAATCTCTAGAATGTTGCTTGCTCCATCTATACAGAATGACGTTTTTCTGCCTTGTATCATTATTAGACACCTAAATAGGTTCCTTTCACATCGTATTAATACCAACTCATTACCAAATGATACAATAGTGTACAGAGTGAAAGAAAACGACAGAATCTCAATTGGCTAAACGAAGATTGACTTTCCTCAATTGGAAGTAAAAGCATTCATAACCTATTTCTACTTCTCTGATACCTTTGCCCTTTGGTCTCTCTCTAGATAATTTGAATTGATTCCTTGCATTTTGATTCTCTCCAATCAGAGGTTGAGATTCGGGAAGTGGATAAGGATCCAAAGTCAAGAAGAAATCCCATTTGTTCTTGACTGCGCTGGCTCGATGTTGTTCCAAAGCTCTGTAGAACATCTTGTTCTCGGTCGTGATGAGACAAGCACAAGCTCCTGGTTTCTGTTTTTGAACAAAAGGACAGGAAGAAAAGGTCGGAAATCGCAAGTTCAGAATCCAAGATCGTCAGGATTGAAGATCGACAAAGTGGAAAAGTTTGAGCTTAGAAAGGACTCACCATCACCATGTTGAAACTGTCAAACATTTTGGCATACAGCGTTTGGAGTGGAACTTCGAGAGGAGTTCTTCTTCCCCAAGGAAGATCCTTTGAAGGGAAGAGATAGAGAGATGCACGAAGAACAGGTTCTGAATCAGCTGTTTTCAAGAAGAAGTAAAAGGCGAAGATGATAACTTACTGTGATGATAGCATCTACTTGTTCTTTCCCTCCAACAAAATTGACCAAATCTTCAACTTTCTGAGAATCGACTGCACGGCATGTGACTTCATCGAATCCGCACTTTTGGAAGACTACCTTCGCTCTGTCGATGTAACTCTGAACGAGATCGCTAGCATAAAGCTGGTGTTCAACTCCTCTAGATCTCAAAGCTTCTACGATTTCGACGCCAAAACTACCAGTACCTACGCAAGGCTCTAGGATCTTGAGAGGCTTGGAGTTACCACCAGCGGAGGAACCTAGATGAGGAATCGGTAAAGCCAAAGCTAATGAAGCAGCTCTCCACCTCAGCAAAGCTGTTCCGCCGTGAACCAATTCATAACTCAGTTCAGGTCGATGTTGAGCACGAATCTTCGGAGGAGGAAGTCTCAATCCGAAGTACATTGCTCCAGGAGCATTTCCAGCCGAAGCTTTGTTTGCGACTTGCTCTTCAGAAAGTCCGAATCCTCGAACGAATTTGAGAGAGACGTCAAAGACTGCATTCTTCAGATCCACTGACCACTTCTTCTCTGGAGTTTCGAAGAGATGATCGAGATCCAGAAGAATCTGAAAAGCGAAGCGAAAGAAAGGGAGGGGAAAATTCCAAAGCGTAAATATGATGATATCTAGTCAGAGATGAAGGGAAAGATGTCAATCGACTCACGTTATCAGCAACTTCTCTACTCAAATCTTGCGTCGTCAAACTTGGGAATAAATAAGCAGATCTTTCCACGCTAGCTTTGAAAGTTCTAAGCTCTTCTCTGATGTATCTCAGATCCTTCTCTTCTGGTCTGAATTCTTGATCGTGCAAGATCGTAAGTGACGCCTTGACGACTTTCTTCCAGCCTTCTCCAGAATTCTGCCATAGATGCTTGATGTGAGATAGCATGACCTTCTCTGAATCGAACAATGATACCGGTTCTGGATCTGCAAGAGAAGGTAAAGGTAGTCCAGCTTTCTTTGCCTTTTCTCTCTCTGCTAGACGAGCTCTTCTCTGTTGAGTCTTGCTTCTTCCATCGTTCATTCGATCCGTTTGGAGCTTCTTCAGATTGTCTTCGTCCAAGAAGCAATCACCAATCAGAAAGTAAGCAGATGCTACGCTTTGAAGAGAAGCAGAAAGGTAGGCTTGCAGAGCAGCTGCAGACGCTCGACCACTTCGGACTTGGATGAAAGAAGAGTGAAGAGCTGACATCGTGATCCAAGGCTGGGCCTCTTTGGGAGCGCTGGAGCCCAGTATCTTGAGCACTTGAGAATGGATCTCCTTTTGAGCCACGTCTTCTAACCCTGTTAGATAGCGAGAAAGAACCAATCAAGGACGACGTCAGAATGAAGAAACCTTGGTCAAGCGAATCCCCCATCTCTAGATTTTACACCTACCCATGATCACATCGAATCCGAGAGATGGCATTTCATCAAGATCGAAACCTTTGAGAACCCCATCACCTTCCAAAGCCACTTCCTTGACTAAAGGAAGATCAACCAGCTGAACCTGACTCTTGAAACCTTCTTCGACCAGCTCTTGAGATCTGGTAGCTGATTCTTTGCGTAGATCCTGGTCTTCTCCATGATGAGAGACTAGCTTGAATGCTGGAGCTGAGGCTTTCAAGTCTCTCTTCTCGTCTTTGACAGGGCTTCTAGAAGGAAGGCTGGTCTGTGGAGCAGCAGTTGGGGAAGGATCGGACGGTTGGAAAGATCTAGCTTTGTAAGCCGCCTCTTCTCCAACTCTCTCCTTAGCCAAAGTAGCTCTGATCTCCTTTCGTCCACCCCAATCGACTCTAGCCCACCAAGGTAGCTCGTCTTCGTAAGACCATTGATCGGTCTCGTATCTGATAGCATGCAGATAGATGTAGAGTTCCGAAGGATCAGGATCTCGAATCAGAGGACTGTAGGCGAGCACAAAACAAGAGAAAGGTTGGTGATAGTGTCAGCTATACACTCTTGGTAGTAAGCATCGAGCTGACGTTGAGAGTTCAAGACCTCTCGACTTACATCTTGCATTCTTCACAGAATTCCGAACTCCCGCTTTCTCTCGCTTTCTGCTGGAATTTCGTCTCCCCCGAACGTACCAACTTCGGTTTCCCATCTTTGTCTTGAGTAATCGTTGCATTATTATGACCAGCGTCTTTCATGATCTCTTCCAACTCTTTCGGTCTCATCACTTTGGCATTTGGGCCAGGGACATAAATGTCTTCGACGCCCAATTCTTTGTTCAATTTCCCGAACAGAACTTCGTCTTTCCATCTAGCCCAATCTTCTTTGTCGTCTTGATCCTTCTTCAAAGCTTCGACAACCTTGAAGACTGATTCGGTCGAGTTGGCCTCTTGCAGATTCGAATGACCAGGATGATTCGTCTCGGAGACGCTAGAATTCGGATCCCAAGAACCTCCTGGAGTCTTTTTCCAAACCTCAGGATCTGGAATATCGACTGATGGGAACGAAGTGGGAGGGATCTCATCCCAAACCGAGTGAGCGTAGATTGGATCGTTCACTATCGGATGACCCAAGAACTGAACGTGAACTCGAATTTGATGGGTTCTTCCAGTGATAGGACGACCTGAGCGGAGGGAAGAGTCGAATACAAGAACGGAGAGTCAGAAAAATGTTTGTGTTCAGAGGACCTTTCTCTCTCGACTTGAAGACTCACAGTAGACGACACTCGTATCTGTGAGCTCGTCATAAGAGATGACATTGAAGATGGTCTCTGAATCTCGACCTTTGGAATGTACGATGTTCACTCCACATTGTCGATCGACGGATAGGATTGGCTCTTTGCAGACGACTTCCCCTCTGAGTTCGAAAGAGAAGCAAGAAAGGAAAGATTGACTGCCGAGATTAGCTTTGGACATCTTGTTGTTTCTTCTAGTTTCTATCTACTCACCCTGGAAACTTTCCTTTGACACGACAGACGTACGCCTGAAAAAGCAAAGAAGAAGAAGAGCTTTGACGTCAGAGATTAGTGAAAGCTCTGGTTTTGACATTTTGCAAGCTCACCTTTCTGACCTCTCCTCTTTGAAAGAGACCTCCAAGCTCTTGAGCTGCCTCTTTGTTGAGAGTGCAGACCATCACACCTGAAGTCAATCGATCCAGACGGTTGGTAGCTAGGAAGAGAAAGGAAAGGTCAAAGGTCTCAGTCAATTGTGTCGAGATGACTGTTTAAAGATTTCAGAGACACTCACTGTAGACAATAGGGATGTTATGATCTACTTTGATGAGCTCTAGAAGCTGAGAAAAGGCGAATGTGAGGATTTACGAGGAGGAGTCAGCGAGATTGGTAAAGAAGCAGAATCCGCTTCGTCACCTGCAACTTACAGTGTGCTTGAAGTATCTTCCTCCTGCGTGAACAGGCATACCTCCAGGCTACGAGTCATAGATACGGTCGTATAATAGAGCGAGCGAGGAAGCATAGTAGGGCAGGGGCAAAGATTTTTCAAGAGCGAAGAAAGAGAGGTGAAGACGAGAAGTTATGCCGTCAGCCCTTCGCAGCTTGGTTTTGATTCCCTTGCTATTCTCGATGAGAGATTATTTGAGTCTTCACAGTTGGTCGAATTGATGTCTTACCTTGACGACGACCAGTCTTCCTTCTTCGTCATTCCGGTACAGGATCTTTATAGGTTCAGAAGTTGTTGGTGGTTCATGTCTATGCACGCGATTGCTAGAGCGGCAAGAGAGAAACACAGGGAGGCATGTTAGTAAGGTATTTTCAAAACTCGTTTGGAAGCTGCGACAGAAGTGAGACTCACGTTATCAGATCTCCATTTTTCACTTTCTGTCTTGGAGTAGCTCTCACTCCGTTCACGTTACAGATTCCAGTATGGATAGCCCAGCTCTGAACCCAAAGAGAACAAGGTAATAAAGATCGTCAGCCAACGTGCAGGCAAGAAAGAAATGCAAGGAAGCTCCGGATTTCTTCGATATCTCGAGACTCACATAATATTCTTTCGTTCGATCTCTGAATTCTGTAGTAAAGATCTCAACCAATTCTCTTCCGTACCATCGGTCTTTGGCATGAGTCCTGTACTCGTACCTTTCAGAACATATAGAGGGAAGTATGATGGATGGCAGTAGTAGAGATCGATGACGAAAAGAAGCAAGAAAATTGGAAGAAGACGAAAAGGGAGAAAGTGGTCGTGAGAGTGTTAGCATGCTCGAGGAGGTTATTAGATAAGTTTTCAGCTGTATGGAAAGGTAGACGATAAGAAAAGAAAGTCTTTCGCTAAGCATCCTCTCGGGAAGCGAGAGAAGAAGAGATGAGGCAAGCAAGTATTGATACTGACCAATAAGGTGGTTCTCTTCTTAATGTCAATTCGCCTGTCGAGACGAAGTAAGCATGGGATGATTAGTCTTTAGATACTTTATCATCAGTACGAGCGACCTGAATTCTTACCTTGAGAAGTCATCTCAGACGAGCAGTTGGTTGAAAGCAAAGACGGAAAAAAATCTTCTCCCACAACGCAATGCTCGGTGAATCGCCGAGGTTGATTGACTTTCACTTGAAAAGTCACAGATGCAATACTTAAAAGGAAAAGAAGAAACAGATACCAAATAAAGGTTATGGTTCAAATGAGAGAAATAATTACAAGGAAAAGAAGAAACAGATACCAAATAAAGGTTATGGTTCAAATGAGAGAAATAATTACAAAGAGACTCTTTCAATTTCTATCTCCCTCCTCCATCATTTCCATTCTTCCAGCTCTCCAATTCCTTCCCAATTCAGCAGGAGTCAATTCTCCATTCCTTTCCAATCCAACTTCAGGACTGAGTTTGATTCTCTTTCTTCCTTTGAGAGGTAGGGAATCCGAATCCGAATTCTGTGCATCATTCCTTGAACTAGAGGTAGATTGAACAGAAGGAGCAGAAGTACTATGTAACAAAGGTGGAATTTCCTTCGATTTGGAAATTGGTATTGAAGATTTTGCAAAAGGATTCCTTCCACTTGGAGCTCTATTTAATCTGGAAAGGTTTCCAATTCCTCCACCATTGACTTTGACTGTACTTGTATGATGAGATTGAAATTTCTTATGGATCTCAAGCTGATTGGAAACAGGTTCAGATTTAGTTGCGATCAATGAAGGTCTTGAAAAACTAAAGGAATTCGAATCCATTTCTTGATCTTGAGAATCATCGATCTGAAGTTGAGATTGATTCATTGAAGTCCAAGGGAAATTGATGGAATTGGAAAGAGATTTCCTACTCTTAGGAACTACGATTTCTTCATCTTCTTCATCTTCTTCGTTCTGATGGGTTTTCCCTTCAAAAGTTTCCAATTCTTCATCTTCATCAGAGTCTGAATTATCAGCAATTGGTTGGTTTTCACTTTTCCTAGATGATGATGATGCTGTCAGCATCTTAGATCTACCACCATTCAAGACAGGAGCCAGCGAACCAGATCTAATTCCCAAAGACATCGGTTTCCCAATCCTACCACCTACGTTCCCAGGTTCCAAAGTAGGTTGAGATTCACTTCTACTGAAAGCAGAGCGCTGTTTGATTGGCAAAGTAGGTTTCTGAAAGGAAGTTGAATTTGAGGAATATCTACGAATCTTTGCTTGACTTTCTTCACCTCTGATCGAATTGGATTTGTTGTTCACATCTTCATCTTCATCTTCACTGAGTGAGATAGGTTTCCTCTTGTTATGAGATTTCGAGCTGGCCGAGATTTGAGAATTGATACTATGACGACGACTCGATTGTTCATCTTCATCATCATCGTCATCATCGAAGACTTCTGGATTCGGTTGACTTTCGGATCTTTTGATTCCAGATAGATTCCTACCTCTAGCCAAAGCTTTGCTGGTCACTCCTATCCCACCGAATTCCTTCTTTTTTTGAGGTGAGGCCAAGATCGAAGTTCTAGAATCAAAAGAAGGAACTTTCAATTTCGATCCATCTTGATCTGTCGAGACCTGATTTTTCGAGATAGTAGAGGTCTTGTTCTTGATAGGATTGGAAGAAGAAGAAGAAGTTGAAAAAGGAGCTCCCAAATTAGCACCAGAAATAGGTAATTTCCTAGCCTCTGTTTTCCTCTTACTTATCCTAGGAATTCCATCAATTCCAACTCCAGTTCCAACCGAATTACCATTACTATTAACTTTCCCTTTCATATTCAATTTATTGTCTCCAAAAGGAGCTCCAATCCCAACACTAGAACTTCTCTTTAATTTCCTTTCCTTTTTATCCTCTCCAACTTTTTTCAAAGTTTCCTTCAATTTCAATCTCTCATCTTCCCATTTCTTTCTCTCATTCTTTTCCTTGTTATGTTTCTCCAAATTCAAAGCTTGATTGAAATTGGGTAAGGATTCCAAAGCTTTCCTATTTGCTTGTAATTTTCGATTTTGATTGGAAATCGAAAGTTCCTTGAGATTGGGAGTCGAACTGGGATTGGATGGAAAGGATTTGGATCTAGATAATCCTCCGGATCGAGATGATCCTTCTTTGAGATTTTCTTCTTCTTCTTCTTGCTTCGAACTTTCTGTTTCAACATTATCAGAACCTGAAACTCTGACATACTTGGGTCTAGCAGGAGTTGTACTTGGAATATAACATTTACCTCTCATGATTTCACATAATTTAGGTAAAGTTTTGGAGAAATAAGGTTCAACCAAATCAGAACATAACCATTGAATTTCATCTCTATCATCTCTTCTAATCTCCTTTGGTCTAGAAGCGGATCCGAACAAGATGGGTTCTTTCGAAGCAGAAGTTGTTGATTTCGATTTGATTGGAGGTAGAAGTTGTTGAGATTCCATTTGAGTTTGACTTTCGTCTTCTATTTGGGTTTCTGCTTGACTTTCTTTGATTTGAGATTGAGATTCTTGATTGTTATCATCTTTAAACAAAGAATCCAATCCCAACCCATCCGATATAACTCCTAACAAACAAAGTTTGTCCATCAATCCTTCAACTCTCTCGCTCAACGCTTCAATCGATGTCTCTATCGTCGAACCTTTATCCTTGTCTTGATCTTCTCCATCCATCGAGCTTTTGAACCCTTTCTTTCGTCGATTCGAAGTCGAAGATCTAGGATCCCAAGAGAAAGATGAAGCTCCACCACCCAAACCAGACCACCTCCTTGCAGGTAATGATTTCCTTTTCCGTTTCTTCGGAGCAGCAGCCGTGGTGGAAGTTGATGAAGTCAAATGAGATTCGACTTGCTCTTGAGATTGAGATTCGGTTTGGATTTGACTTTGAGATTGAGATTCAGACTCTAATTGAGATTCAACTTGGCTTTCATCTTGAAAGCTCATTTGTGATTCTTCTCCTTGAGTTTGACTTTGATCAAAAGAATCCGTCAACTGTGATTCCAATTGAGACTGATTTTGATTGGAGATTGAGTGATCGAGATTCGAAGAAGGCTTCTTATCATCTCGAGGAAGAGGCACAGACCAATTCTCGGGTGGCGGATAGATTGAAGCCAACTTGATGATGTAAAGAATGAGTAAGATTTGAAGCTGAAGTCTGAATGAGAGAGGCAAAGACAGATTGAAAAGAGATAACGACTTTAAGCAAGAAGCTCTCTCCACTCGCAGCAAGCATCAAGGAATTCCTCAGCCTTGCATCTTGTGATCTCAAATCTCTCTCTTGGATTTGATCTTCTAGAACACTCACTCTCTACTTTCAATCGCCCTCAACCATTTCCTCCCATTTGTCCCCAGATTGAACCTGTAGACCGAGCCATCTTTTGCTGCATTCTCAGATTTCTGATCCCATTCCTTCTTGACTTTGGCAGCAGATGCACCTTGCAAAGCTTTCAAAATGATAGACTTTTCATACGAAGTTAGATCTGACTGAATGGATAGATCACTGGTTGAAGGATAGAGGGATTCTAGAAAAGAAGGGATAGAGGATTTGAACCTTGCAGAGGAAGTAGGAGTTGATAGAAGTGGATAGAGTGAATTATAAATCGATGTCGGATCTTGATTTGAAGAAGGAGATAATCTTTCTAGCGATTCTAGGAAGGAAGAGAGGGGAGAATGATACTGCAGAGAACAAGAGAATGAGATAAGGGATCAGAATGCAGCAAGATGGAGAGAGATGACGACTTGGAAATTATTGCTGACACTCACTTCGCCCAACCAGAGGGATTCTGTATATCTTTGATGAGTCCATTCAGTCGCATTCGATTGAGCGTGGTTGTGATGGAGAGGATGAGAGGGCGGATGGACTGATGGAGAAGTTGAAGATGCAAGGTTGAGGTTGAGATTGGTGAGTTCTCTTTGCTTTCCCTTGAGCGATGGAGTTGAATGAGCTTGGATGTTATTGGATGGATTGTTAATAGTTGAGTTGGATGAAGATGGAATCGAGATTGGTGCTTGCACTGAAAGCAAGAATGAGTTGCATCTCAGACTGGCTGCTGCTGATGATGTTGATGATGATGGATGGATTGAATGACTAGATTGAGTCGTTTCCATTCTCATCTCATCTTGATTCTTCTTATGTGATTGTGCTTGGACTGGTTGCTTTAATTGCTTTCCAGTTCATTTCACTTTCATTCAAAATTTTCAATCTTAAATCGCACGCGTCACGTTCAATCCTCGTCTTCAACAACGTGACTTTTCAATTGACTATGCATTACATAAAATCTTTCTTTAGAGAGAAAGCGACGAGAAGGATTGCTCGCAAGCAAACCGAAAGAAAGTGCATTCATGCGGCAGGTAGATCCTCTCCTGCTTTTCGAACGATCGCCACTCTCATTCGCCACCACAGTCACATCTCCAGAACGGCAGTTAAGATCTTCACAAATCGGGCTAGAATTCTCGAAGATCTTCAATCTCGTTTCAGTCAAAGCGCTAGGAAATGCGTCGACGCCACCATTGCGGCTTCGGTCATCCCCGATTGATTGAAGATCATCAAAGATGGGTGGCACGAATCACATCCCCCCACTTATTTGTGGCCTACTGCTGCAGGTGGCCTTCTGTAGTCGTGTTCGACTTCTTGGAGATCGGTCTCAGAAGCCTCTCCCAAAAGACTTTTGGCTTGGAGTCGCAGGATTCGATCTACCCTGCCTCCAAGATGGCCTTTCTCTCGTCGAAGGCATCTCCACGTCTTCTCGTCAACCGCTTTCTTGACAAGCTTCTATTTTGATGAATCAAAAACCTTTCTTCTCCTCTACTCAGAGACTTTCAATGAAACGTGCCAGCGCAAAGAGAAAGGTATAAAACAGAGAGCCAATTCTTCATTTCCAATCTTCTCTTCCCTCATTCGTCAATTTTCATTCCAAGTACACAACATGCAATTCTCTTCAATCATCTTCGTCACTGCTCTAGTCGCCTCTGTCGCTGCTGCAGACTACAGAGAGCTTTACAAGTTCAACACTGCCTCTGGAGCTCGTGAGTATCATTCTCAAATCAACGACTTTCTTTTCGATCAGTCTCAAACTCAAGCGCTGACTCCTGGCCTCCATTTTCCCTAACTCTTCATCTCGATTGACACCATTCTCTTTCTCAAAGCATGTGATCAATGGACCAAAGCTTGCACTTCATACAAATCCTCTGGATTGACTTATGGTGCACAACTCTGTCAACCAGGTGATTCTCAGGGAAAGAACGCTGATTCTGAAGCCAAGGTTTACTGTAGATTCAACGACTCAAATGGATCGGCTGTCTACGTCACTGACCAAGTCGCAAAGTCTATTGGTGCTACCGGTAAGTTCCTTGGGAGAGAGGCGAACCAAGTCAACGTCAAAGTTTAGTCGACAGTCTACTGAACAGATCTCGTGCTCCTTCTCACTTCTCGCGCGTCAACAACAGCTGCTTAAACTTCTTTGAATGTAGTTCTTTTAGATACTTACTCTGAAATCGAAGTCGCAAATTGAAATAGTCTAGATCGGATCAAATCGAGTCTTTTCGGGAGAGGTTGGAAAAGAGTCAAACACGAGCACTGAGAGAGTAAGGTGTAAAACTTTCTACCCACCCAAGGTCGTAAAGGATGTCCAAGACACAAATGGATCATTATGGTCTGGATCGACTCGAAACGAGTCTTTGAAGGTCAGAGCGAGTCAGGAAGAGGTGAATATCGAGCAGTGACGAGAGATCTCGAGACTGCTCTTCACACAAACCAGCCGACTCGACTTTGTTCAAGCTTGCTACCTCCAAGATGGCAGAGAATGTCCAGAGCTCAAATGCTTTGTATCGGTCTAGATCTACTTTTGAGCGAAAGGATATCGGCAAGAGTCAGTGACGAGCTTTCTCTCTCAGGGAGTCAGGGAGCTTTCTCTCTTCAGGGAGCAAGGACGAACGAAGCAAGGTAGAGTAGAGCTCAAGAACGATGAAGAATGATTAAAGCTCAGATGGATCTCATCGGTCTAGATCGACTGGAAACGAGTCTTTGAAGAAGAGTGCGAGTCAGGAAAGAGTAGTTGACGAGCAGTGATGAGATTTCTTTGGAGAAAAGCCCACAGCAAA